>WWET01000095.1:145174-160184 GCA_011038615.1 Limnodynastes dumerilii | reverse complement strand
TATCTATCTATCTATCTATCTATCTATCTATCTATCTATCTATCTATCTAATTATCTATCTATCTATCTATCTATCTGTCTGTCTGTCTGTCTGTCTGTCTGTCTATCTACATATTATTATTTTTTTATCTCATTTTATATAATATTTGTATAATTAATTTGCTGCAATTCGTTTGGTTACTAGTGAAATGCATTTTTCCTCCACAATTGAACATTTGCGGTTGATAACATTTGTCCGTTTATCCATAAGTAAGTTTTAAAATTGCAAATATTTTGCGTCTTGAAATACATACATGACACATTACTGACAGGATTAAACTAGGGCAGTGCAGACGTGAAGTAAGGCAGTTCTAAAACATGAGCTATGTGCCTTTGAGTGATAGGTAAAGACCCTGGATGCAATCAATGCAGTTGTGTCACTCGGTTCCTAAGTAATGAGGCTTTCTCCTTGGCAAACAGGGTTTCATTCTCATAGCAAAAACATTTAGGGAGGGTGCCTGTCCCTAACTGTTCCAGGGGCTTATGAATCCCTACATACAGGCTGCCTTAAACACTAATGTATTTAAAAAAATGTATTTTCCATGACATTGATTTTTTGTATACTGTTATTTGTTAAAATCTTAACATAAAGCAATTATTTATTTGATTTTTATACTGTTTAACTTGGATAATTCATATACTCTTCTACTCTTGCAAAGTAATCACTTTGGACCGGAACCAGACCTGCGGTAATTAGTTTCTTTCCAAACGGTTGCATCAGAAGTCGCACGATTTTGTGAACTGCGCACGTGAGCGATGGTAGGGGTTATCTAAAATCTCGCATGGATGCATGGTTTGGTTACATCAGGGATCCGTAATTGGATCTTAGGTTCAGGTGCCTTATATTTTGTATTTCAATATTTGCTTCACATCATGATAAAAATATGTTAAAATCTAATTTACTACTAAAAACTTAAAGAACAGATTGGAAATTGTTTATGATCCACTAAGGTTGATTCAATGACATGCTGCCAGCTGGAATAGATCCATCCTTTAATTAAAATTCAATTTATTGTACAGTCACTGAGATAGTGACCTACATCCTACATCTCGTAGAATGTGCCACGCAATCTGTATTAACCAGGAGACCATCGCTGCATTTCTCATTAGACTCGAGGCATTTTATAGTAATAAAACTTGACTGTGCTTCAGATTTGTGAACTGGATCTAGAAAAATAAGAGGAGACCAGGTGGAAATTTACACCTGGGCAAAATCATAGTGAATTTTATGAGAAGTTAAATTTATTTGATTCTTTGCATGCAGGGATAATCCTTTGCTTTTGTTTACTGCACACAGATACTGACCAGCTTTACTGTCATTTTGATTTGGGCTAAACCGGGGCACACACTGGAGAGATATCTGACGATTATCCTTCCCATCACAGGATAATCGTTAGATAGCTTTTAAATCTGTTCAGAGTGTACTGTGAAATGATGCATAGAATCATCGTATTCTGCCCGGCATTGTTTGATTTTGATTTTTAGCAGCTCCTAAAAATCACAGATCAACGATGCTATAATATGTGGTTTTCTTGGAGTGTGTACTTACCAGCGATCGCTCTTCAATGATAGTCCTGCCTCTTCAACAGCCTTTTCAAGCAGCAGGAGGAGGAGTCGGCTGCTTCGTCTGGGACAACAATTGATCGTTGCAGAAAGGACTTCTGGGAATGATCCAGCAATGAAGTCTTTCCAGTGTGTACAGCTGCAGGATCGCCAAATAATGGGCCTGATCCAGAACAACGCTTCTGAGCGAATTTACACGTGGCGGAGACATAAAATCGCCTATTTGTAATTACTGCACATGCGCACCATAGAAAATACGCTCAGTAACGTAGCGTAATTGTGAACGTATGGGCCATTCATTTATGTGTCACGTAAATACGTGTGGGCGTACCAATTTTACGTTACTCCAAAATACGTCAGAAATACGTTAAGTAGGCGGGGGGTTATATTTAAGGTGTACAGTATGGGCGTGCTTAGCTGCGTAAATACGTGTTGCCCATACGTACGTGTGCGTATGACTGAGGTTACGTTGGCAAAAGTTAAGGTAGGGTTTGGAAAGCGTATCTTGACAAAATACGTACGTTCAAGGGGGTGTTTCTAGGGGAGTGTATAGAAGGTACGCACACGAAAATACGCTACGCGAATAAACGTACGGCAAACATAGTTTTGGATCTACCCCAATGTGAGTATATTTTTGAATTGTTTAAATGTGGTTTTATTTTTGCCAATATGTACCCTGCTTAGGAAACATCAATTCTCAACTCTTATACTGTTTGCAACCAATGAAATCAGTACTCTGCAATTCAACTTAATTTCGTCCAGGTGTGACTTTGTCCTATGTCAGCTCTCATGTGATTTTTGAGGACAATAAGAAAGCTGATTCAGAGATAGGAACAAAAGCCCCAAAAAAAACATGAAAAGAAAAAAAAAAAAATGAAAACACAATAAATCAAAAAACATGAAGTCAGGTGACCAGCAGAGATTAGGATTATGGCCCGTATTCACACATACGTTTTATGTGGCGGATAGCGTGCGTATTTTTAGGAACGGAATAACTGCGCATACGTAGTAACTTTTCCCACGCAAATAACGTAGTATTTAGAGGGCAGCGTTTGCACTGCGTATTTACACTCGCTAACGCCGGCTATAGTTAGGATAGCCGGCGTAAGTGAGTGTTAATACACTTGGACAAGGGGGAGTGTCGGGGGGGAGTGCTGCATCGTGGCTCTGGATCAGGCCGGTAGAGTTAAGGGTGCCCTATGGAGGCAGAAGTCACCGAAAACCTGCCGAGGGGAACGTCATGGGTGTTGCCTTGCTATGTGCGTGCGTAAAAACGAGCATGTAGTAAATACGGATCTGTGAATCCGGTCCATTATTTTTAAACCTTATTTTAGAGTTGCTCTAGGAAACGCCCCCTTCCAATGTTGTCTCCAGATTTAATATTTGGCAGTTCTACATGGCTTAGTTGATTTTAGCTGAGAATCATATATATCCTGGTATTGTTCCACAGAGTTCTATGTTGAGGGCTGCAGGCTATTTCTCATTAGTCCCAGACTGACTTCACTCTGCTCAATGTAGTTATTGCCGTTTCCTGTCGTCGTCTTGCTCTGTGATGCACCACTCATGAGATCTCAGCCCCTGCGCTTTGTGACCTACAAATATAATTGATCATAAGCCCCTACTAATTGAAATCACGCCATGATGAAAATTACATATGACATCTCAGACGTCTGGACCATTATTTACACATGGAATCTGCTACGCTCCCATCTGCAGCCTCCACTGCGGGATATTTTCTTTGTACTCTGATAATGTCTCATGTCACACGTTGCTTTCCAGAGGCCTAAGCTACTTCTCTGCACATTAAAAGCCACTCATTCAAGACGATAAGGCTACTGAATCTTGTGGTCTACTCCCCATTACTGCTATATCATTACAGCTGTGTATTGCCTTGATGAGGACAGTTTATGTATTTTTAATAGGATGTTGGCTCAGTCAGCTGCATCTGATGGCTTCATGCAGAATGCATATTGCGGCGATAAAGAAATAGGCTTATTAAGGTACAGTATGAGACGACACTCAAACGTGTTTACACTGTATTAAACAATGTCTTAGAAAAGATGCTAATTTGGCAAGATGTGTACTGTTTATTAGTTAGGAAAACTGCATGAATTAAAAAAAACTATTGTTCCACTATTGCTGAATAAAAAGTATTTGTGCAACATATGTTTTTTCATACAGCTATTACTGATAAAGTTATGTGTTCTAATATAAAGTTATAAGAGCCCATAATTAAACCTCATAAAAATAAACTTTTACCAATTAACTCATCTATTTATATATTTATCTGTTGGTAATGTATTTATTTCTGCTAGTGTTCACACGCTTTAACAAAGACTATCCCAATCCTCAACAGAATCCCAATGTCTGAAGATAAAGGGGCGTATTCAGAGATCCGTTTTCTTATGTATGCAATTATATGCACGGACGGAGCAAGGAAACACCCACCAACACCCCCGACACTCCCCTCTCCCGGACGTGCTGTCAGGGACTTATGAGTCCATAGACCACTCTGTTCTTTCCACGTGTACTTACATGCGTATATGTGCTCCGTCCATGCGATTCTTTATAACAATCCATGCGTTCATTTAAATGCCTCCCCCCACCCACTTTTATGTAAATTTTCCCGGTGCGTCGTATTTTCGTGTTTATGTCTCCATGTGCGATTCACATGTATGTCTGTTAGGCACTCACGAGCGTATAATCCACGAAAAGCACGTAAGTAAATTTACTACGCATGCGCAGTTGATCCAATCCTAAAAAATACGCACGTGACTACTCTCGAAAACAGATCTCTGAGTACGGCCCAAAGTCAAATATCTGGAGCAAAGCTGGGCATCTACCTAACCTTTGCCTTTTACTAGATCTCAGATAGTGTCCAGTCTCTCCCAGAATTAACCCTTTACATGCTTTTGCATTAAAGTCTGCATAGAGGACCAGAGATAAAAAGCACCATATCTCTGTGACAAACAAGTTGCAGATTAATGGTCACTCTGTGGGAAGGTTAAATTCCAAAGGGCAGATTCTGACCCCCATACAAGCCTCTTGTGTAAGCAGGGCTGCCATCAGAGGGGGACAGCCGGCACTATTGTCCTGGGCATGGAGCTGATGGGGGCCCCACCGATACTTACCTAGCTCTGCAGCAGCAGGTATCTGGGGTATCCTACCGCCGATACATGCTGCTCAGTAGCACAGGGAACAGTCCTGGCCCGGTGTTAAAACAGGTCCGCAGCACCCTGCCCCATGCGCATTTTCTGACAGTGGCCCTGGGGTAGATCCAGAACTACGTACGCGAGTGAATTTACGCTAGCCGCTAGCGTAAAAGCCCCCATTAGTACTTACTGTGCCTGTGCGCGGCAGATGTTACACCACGTAACTCAGAGCGTAAGGGCCAATCACATATCATCATTGTAACTACGTGCGAAGGGGTGTGCCTGCCATACAACACCCGTAAATACTATTCGTAGGCGGGGTGAGGCATTTAAATCGTATAGTATGGGCGCGCTTAGGCACGTTAGTACGTGCAGCCATTACGGCGACAGGAGTTACGCTTTGAAAAGTTAAGGTAGGGTTTGGAAAGCGTAAAATGGCTAAAATACGTACGCGCGAGGGGAGTGACTAGAGGAGCGCATAGTAATTACGCAACGCTAGGAAACGTAATGGAAACGTAGCTCTGGATCTGGCCCCCTGTGTGTAAGTAAACAGTAACATCTGCGCACGTTTACAAATAAAAAGGTTATTACATAACAAACTTCAATGAGGGACACTATTTATTTAGCAACAAACTTAACATAACAAGCTGGATGAGTGAAACAAAAATATAAATTTATCTAAACATTTTTTTTTTTTTGCTATTCTCTATTATTTTATCTCTGTTGTGGTGAGAATTGCTTTATAAACCTTGATCTCATGAAAAAGTTTTTCTTTTGCCCTGAGCAAAATGATCCCCCAGAGGAAACGTGTATAAAGGAAAATTTCAAAGCTGCCGAGTTGAAAGGAAAAGCACAAATGAGAAAATTCTACTGTCAAAATAAAAAGGATCATTCAAGGGTGAGACTCAATGAGTCTGTTACTTGCAGAGCAGAACATCTTTTTCAGTGCATCGATATGTTAGGCCAGGTGGTTGTCAATTTTTCACATCAATTATAAACATAATTCTGAATATTATTGATTTCCATAATAACTAGCAAACCAGCTTAGTGTATTACATATTTTCATGCTTGGTTGAAGGTGAATTCACCCCTATAGCTTGGTACACACTTGCCCAATACTCTTCAGATCGAACTCACAACCAATCGGTTTATATAATCCTACCAAGTTTGCAGATACAACACCCAATCCATAATGCACACTGCATCTGCTGAGAGGATCCTGCCACCATACACACTCCTACAATCTTTACCAGACCGTCTGTCACTAACACACACACAAAGTCAGCTTTGCATGACGTCAGAGTCGGAGAATTGGATAAGCATTGGCGTGAGCAGAACCGTCAACATATAGATGGAGCACAGCAGACCAGCATTAAGTCGTTCCCTGCACATTAGCAACAACTATTGGCGGTAAGGTAAGTATCAGTGGGCCCCATCTGTCTCCAGGTCTGGGCCAATGGTCCTGGCTGTCCCACTCTGATGACAATATACATTTGGAAATTGGTCAGGTGATTGGTGATTGTATCAACTGATTTAAAACAAGTTTAAAACTCATTTGACCAGACCAGGGGGTCTATTTACATACAGCTTCATTTCACTGTGCACGAAGCTGCATCAGGCTGGCTTGTCTTCACAGCGAGACTGGCAGCTTCCTTCATAGTATTTACAAATACTTACTCCTCCTGCGAGGTCCCGCGATGATCTGCCAGGTGATCGCAGGACTTCTCATTCTTGCGATGCATGAATGAAGTACTTTACATGCGCAGTGACTTTGAAAATTTCAAGTAGCGACATGAGAAACACTGCACAAGCGCAGTATATATTTATGCCGGGACTTGGACATCTGCAGTCCGACGGGTCGCCCGGACAGGTGAGTTTTTACTATTTACTTCTTTTTTTCAATTTTTTACTATTAAAAAAAAATAAGTTTAGAGTGGTTGTTTGAGCTTACGATGTCAGACGAACAGGACCGTTGAAGGACAGATTGGATGCAAACTGGATACGTTTTGTGAGATTCAATACTCACTTTATCACAGCAAATATTAGCATAATAATACGTGGTATAAATCCGCACGCAACTATACCAATACCATACTCAAAATAATGAAGGTCCAGTCGCAAGTTGTGTTCCAAAGCACAAAAGACGTATTACCAAAACTGAGCGTTAATCCAAACAGCGCCACTTCCAGATACACGCAAGAATACCAGCACTGGTATAAAGCTTCACATAGAACCCTCTGCTGTCCAACGGTGTAGGTATGACTTTTATAGACAATCATTATCAAAAGGTTGATGATGTCACTGCAATCCCATCTTCTGGCATCTGGTTGGTGGATTCCTCTGGTCATTTTAGGGATCCTTTGATGATTGGTCCTTGAAGGGTCTTTTGTTCTCTTGGTAGCATCAGTAACATATTATACAGTGTCTACTTAACTAAATACAAAGGACTATACCATGCAGTCTCACGCAAAGAAATATAATATTATTACTCTATATCTATAACTTGCATGCATTAGATGCGACCGCATAATAAATCATATCAGGTCGTATTCAGAACTCTGGCTTCATTGCATATAAGGCCGGAGTTTTCCGCTATGATGTACTGCGCATGCGCAGTAATTCTGAAACGTAATCTACGTATGTCTTTAAGACCGCGTATACGCAATCTATGTTGCAACATGCAACGTAGATTACGTTTCAGAATCATAGCGGAAAACTCCGGCCTTATATGCAATGAAGCTGGCATTACGAATACGGCCCATCATCACTAACACAACATGAAATGCTACACTAAAAATTCAAATATGACAATAATACAATCTTCCTAAGCTAGGAATGACTATAACAGTTGAATAAAGACTCCTGTGAATAAAACACATCTTTAGTAATATAGAACACATTTTATATAAACATACGTATGACATAGTTATGGATTTGGCACTGAGAATATGGAAATCTCATTGAGTATAAAGATGACCACACACAGGCTTATGTACGATCGTCATGCGAGCAGGCACGTAGCGACACCTGGTTGCGTATTCACGCATGTTTCCCGCCACGTGTATTTTTTTGTTCTTATTTATTCGCACGCAAAAAGCCTTTATTATTGTTGCTTTAAAAGGATCTTAATTTTATAGCTTTATGATTCTATTTTAATTTCAACAGTTTATACCCATTTTAAGGCAGATTAATGTTTATGTTTTTGTTTGCTATTTCCCTGAATACACAATAAGGAATATAATAGTTTCTATGCTAGAGGATTACTGACATTACTGGTTCTGGCATTGTTCTCATCACATAATTTGAGTATATCTACTTTTAGTTCAATAGCATGACCCATTATGATGCAGATATGTCAAATATATTAAATATATACTCTAATTTGATATGACTGGTTTGATTGCAAAGTCTTCTAATTTTAGGTCACCTATGATGTCACCCACTAAGACTGACTCACTAATGCCACCAGCCGAAGTCAACAATGTCTTATTATCAGTGATGATACCTACAGAGATCAGTGAATTTACCATTTTGTTTTCATCCATTTAGAGTATATCATGTGTCATTCATTGAGAAGTTGTCAGACACGTCACTCATTGACAGTCTATCGGCTTTCATGTCTTCAGCGATGTGGGTACAATGGGAGAATTATGGTTATGATTGTGGAATAAAATCTTATACTGAGCATTACCGGCCTGTGTAGCAAAGAAATTACCCAGAACGCTTTGCCACCCATAACAAAAAGACTCATTGATTAAAACAAAGAACAAGCCTCATCAGTAGTTATATTACATGCTCCCTATTTTCATGAGTAAATTATAGTAAAAATTACAGTGGATTGTGTCTTTACTTCCATTTTTCCCCTCATATCCATGGGCTGGATCCAGACTTAAGTAAGTGCTTGAAATGAGTTACTCCTGGGCTAAACCATGTTGATTGCAGGGGAAAAGGAGTTCAATTACCAAATAGTTACGCAGAGAGATGGATTTAGAGTTGGAGAGAAAGGAGTTCAATTACCAAATAGTTACGCAGAGAGATGGATTTAGAGTTGGAGAGAAAGGAGTTCAATTACCAAATAGTTACGCAGAGAGATGGATTTAGAGTTGGAGAGAAAGGAGTTCAATTACCAAATAGAGTTACGCAGAGAGATGGATTTAGAGTTGGAGAGAAAGGAGTTCAATTACCAAATAGTTACGCAGAGAGATGGATTTAGAGTTGGAGAGAAAGGAGTTCAATTACCAAATAGTTACGCAGAGAGATGGATTTAGAGTTGGAGAGAAAGGAGTTCAATTACCAAATAGTTACGCAGAGAGATGGATTTAGAGTTGGAGAGAAAGGAGTTCAATTACCAAATAGTTACGCAGAGAGATGGATTTAGAGTTGGAGAGAAAGGAGTTCAATTACCAAATAGAGTTACGCAGAGAGATGGATTTAGAGTTGGAGAGAAAGGAGTTCAATTACCAAATAGTTACGCAGAGAGATGGATTTAGAGTTGGAGAGAAAGGAGTTCAATTACCAAATAGTTACGCAGAGAGATGGATTTAGAGTTGGAGAGAAAGGAGTTCAATTACCAAATAGTTACGCAGAGAGATGGATTTAGAGTTGGAGAGAAAGGAGTTCAATTACCAAATAGTTACGCAGAGAGATGGATTTAGAGTTGGAGAGAAAGGAGTT
This sequence comes from Limnodynastes dumerilii, assembly GCA_011038615.1. Taxonomy (NCBI): domain Eukaryota; kingdom Metazoa; phylum Chordata; class Amphibia; order Anura; family Limnodynastidae; genus Limnodynastes; species Limnodynastes dumerilii. Next base: position 150,756 of record WWET01000095.1, on the reverse strand, counting down.
CAATTACCAAATAGAGTTACGCAGAGAGATGGATTTAGAGTTGGAGAGAAAGGAGTTCAATTACCAAATAGTTACGCAGAGAGATGGATTTAGAGTTGGAGAGAAAGGAGTTCAATTACCAAATAGTTACGCAGAGAGATGGATTTAGAGTTGGAGAGAAAGGAGTTCAATTACCAAATAGTTACGCAGAGAGATGGATTTAGAGTTGGAGAGAAAGGAGTTCAATTACCAAATAGTTACGCAGAGAGATGGATTTAGAGTTGGAGAGAAAGGAGTTCAATTACCAAATAGAGTTACGCAGAGAGATGGATTTAGAGTTGGAGAGAAAGGAGTTCAATTACCAAATAGTTACGCAGAGAGATGGATTTAGAGTTGGAGAGAAAGGAGTTCAATTACCAAATAGTTACGCAGAGAGATGGATTTAGAGTTGGAGAGAAAGGAGTTCAATTACCAAATAGTTACGCAGAGAGATGGATTTAGAGTTGGAGAGAAAGGAGTTCAATTACCAAATAGTTACGCAGAGAGATGGATTTAGAGTTGGAGAGAAAGGAGTTCAATTACCAAATAGAGTTACGCAGAGAGATGGATTTAGAGTTGGAGAGAAAGGAGTTCAATTACCAAATAGTTACGCAGAGAGATGGATTTAGAGTTGGAGAGAAAGGAGTTCAATTACCAAATAGTTACGCAGAGAGATGGATTTAGAGTTGGAGAGAAAGGAGTTCAATTACCAAATAGTTACGCAGAGAGATGGATTTAGAGTTGGAGAGAAAGGAGTTCAATTACCAAATAGTTACGCAGAGAGATGGATTTAGAGTTGGAGAGAAAGGAGTTCAATTACCAAATAGAGTTACGCAGAGAGATGGATTTAGAGTTGGAGAGAAAGGAGTTCAATTACCAAATAGTTACGCAGAGAGATGGATTTAGAGTTGGAGAGAAAGGAGTTCAATTACCAAATAGTTACGCAGAGAGATGGATTTAGAGTTGGAGAGAAAGGAGTTCAATTACCAAATAGTTACGCAGAGAGATGGATTTAGAGTTGGAGAGAAAGGAGTTCAATTACCAAATAGTTACGCAGAGAGATGGATTTAGAGTTGGAGAGAAAGGAGTTCAATTACCAAATAGAGTTACGCAGAGAGATGGATTTAGAGTTGCAGAGAAAGGAGTTCAATTACCTGTGGAGAAGCAGAGATGGAATGCAGGTCAGTATATAGTTCTTGTATAACGCTTGCATATTCATGATGTTGTTATTATTGAAGTACTTTGAAAATTGTACTTAGAATAATTGGGCTTAGAATGTCTACATAGAAAATGTCGACAGCCCACGGCTTAGACAGCCTCTCTCATCTCCCTATTATGCATCAATTGTTGTGGAAAATGGATTTGTTGCATGGAACTATTATCTCAACTGGGACATTACATGCACCGTCATTGATTAAACACCTGCTTATATATGCAGGTCCCCCCTTCAGCATCAACTGCTGTGGAACATGGATTTGAATAACCATAGAAAGGGAAAAGATTCCAAGACCTTTCGTATTTACATCCATCACGGTTTCAAACAACAAAGAGCTAGTCTACGTCAGTAAAACCCACATGTTAACGACTGCCCTTTAAGTTAATTTTAACAGAAAATCATACGACAAAAATAAAATATTGTACTGTGTATGGGCAAAAGCGATTTTTTTTTTAATGCCAACAAAAGTGGAGCAAAAATCTGTGTTTTTTTCAACTTTCATGCAATTATCGAATGAAACACATGTAATGTATGGTGCCGATACCACTAAACGCTCTAGTGTATGGCCAGCTTTAGAGTCTCTTGATGCAGTATGTAAAGCACGGATTATATAAATGCTTTTTGTGACGTGCTTTGGCTAGCTGATGAATATGTCTGCTTTCCCAACTCAGTGTATATTAGAGCAGTGCTCCTCACCCTTTTCTCACCCTCGGCACACCTAAGCCCTTACCAGAATTCCCTGGCACACCAAAATCAAAATTATAAAAAAAAGCAGGAATTACAAAGTACATTATTTATAACTAATTATAACTAATTTAACTATTTTAGCCAGTAGTCCCTATCATGTGTTTGCAGCCTCCCCAGTAGTCCCCATTCATGTATCTGCAGTCTCCCCAGTATCCCCTTATTTCCTTAAGGCAAGGTCTTCCAGTGCTTTTTCTCCTGTTGGAAGCATTGCACCATGGCACACTTGGCAACATCCCGGCACACTGGTTGAGGAGCACTGTATTAGAGTATACTTTCTCCACCAGTATTGTTTTTGTATTTGTTATTGACTGGCGCCATCTGCTGGTTTACTTTGGTAACACAAATGATAACAAACTGGCAATAGTTGCACTCATTTAAGCGTCACCTCATTCCTTTATTTAGCTAAGTTTTAAGAGCAGCTGATAATGTGCAAAGTTTAAAACTACAGTCTAAACAAACTACTGCCATATAAACTACTTACTGTCTGTTAGAACTTATCTTTATCTGCCCTCAGCTTAACACACAGCGTGCAGAGGTGAGGACATTGGCTTTATTTCATATGTCATATTTTAATTATATAGACAGGATTGTCTCTATAAACAGGGGTGGATCTTAACACCGTCTGACCCAAAAAATTGTCAGTGTGGGACAGGGATGTCTTGGATGTCACAATCTGTGAATGCAGAAAAGACGCATCCTGACATGTATGGGCCAGATCAGAACCAGGACGGGGGTTCTCTGTAGTTTTGGGCTATGTACCACCTTCATATGAGAATTCTGTGTCACAATTCGGCACTAGGGGCCGGATTCAGACTTCTGTCCGACAGATAACTTAAGAAAACGGGTTGCGGAGTTCGGATGTTTTTCTGGCGGTACGCAGTACCAGATGTTACGATATAGATCTTCAGGCGTATGAACTTAGCTGGGTGGGGGAACATTGACATTTTTATGGTGGGTTTAAGCAGTTCCGTGAGGATCAGTGGTCGTACAGAATGCTGATACGCACAGGGTGGCCTTATGGCAGCGTAATTGCTGCCAAATCTGCATGAAAGAAGGGAGTGACAGGGACAGTCCCCTCTACCATGCGGACTACCAGACCTCTGTCTGTGCCTACGGAAAATACACCGAGGTCTGGATCTGACCCTAGGTCAGGGGTCAGCAAGCCGAGGCTCCAGAGTCGCATGCAGCTCTTTCAGCCGTCTGCTGCAGCTCAAATGGTGAACAGTTGAAACTAACAAAGTCCACCCAGACTGCTGTACTTCTCCTCCATTCAATGACTGTAAGCCGCGGTGACATACTGAGCAGAGCTTTGGTCATGCAGGGCTACCGCAGGAGGAGTCTGCTGTGTGAATGACATGGCCGCAGCTGCAGGATCCAGGTAGGGAGGAAGACATCAAAGGTAAGTAGAGCAGGGAACCTGGGCACAGACAAGAGGCATAAAACTGCCGGGGCACATATAAGGGGCATAAAACTGCCGGGGCACATATAAGGGGCATAAAACTGCCGGGGCACATATAAGGGGCTTAAAAAACTGTCTGGGCACATATAAGGGGCAGAAAAAATGGCTGGACATAATCGGCTTCCGAGGTTTTCTTTTCTGGGGGAAACGGATCCAAATGGCTCTTTGAGTGTTTAAAGTTGCCTGCCCCTGCTGCACTAGGTGATAACAAAGGACAGCAAAAATTTAAATAAAAGCAGAGAAACAGAAAAAACAAAAACCCAACAACGTATTTAATATATTTAAATGAAGTTTACTAGTACTCATTTAAAAAGTACAGGTGATCTAGGGAGGGAGTAAGGGCAATAGTCCTTTCCATTGCTAGGGGAGGCCAGGTACAGTATATTATTATCTTTCATTTATTAGGCACCACAAAGGGTCCGCAGTGCTGCGCAGGTAATGGCTGACTGGACTTAAAAGAAAAGACAGCCCCTAAACCCATGGTAGGTAAGTCACTGCCTTGAAATGTATTTTGCTTACAAAATTATTTTAATCCCTGTCACCTCAAAGGTCATCTCTATTTGTCAGCATTAATGCTTAATTTTCTAAGCAAAAGGGACAGTTTGGAAATTAAGCCCCAGTTACACCTATATACTATACCTATATACATGCTTAGGCATCTCTATGAATGCACTATAAGAAAAACAATAATAATAAAAATGTATTTTTAGCAAGATAGAGCTATTTCATCCAGCCTATGACAGCTCAGATCCCTGAACTCATGGATTACTTTTTGTACTTCTTAGAGACTTCTGTTTATTGTATGTCCTGCAAGGGACACTTCGTTAAACTACATTTCCCGTGATGCTTTCCAGAAAGACTTCCTCTTTACCAGCAAGCGGAGGATTCTGGGATTTGTAGTCCCCGCTCTGATTGGTCGCTCTGCGAGTGTATGAGAATCATGGCGGCCGCCAAGGGTACGGAGCTGGCGCTGAAGTCAGTGAAGAGGATCGCTGTCCGCATGTGTCCCTTCCAGAGCAACGTGCACTCCACCCGGTGAGAGGGTCACGGCGTGCGGGAGAGTAACCTGCAGGGTGCTTGCCATAGACTAGGGGATAATATGTCAGTAACTATGCCCCCACTCATTCTCTAAGGTCATCCAGACAATGGCTTCATATAGTATAGGATATAGGTACGGATAGCAGTGGCACAGTAGGTGCATGGGGTGTCATTGTAAGATAAGCTACATTATATGTCAGTGGGAGAAAGTAGATGACATTAAATGTAATGAATAAACTCTAAGAAACATTTCTAAATCCTCCTTTAGTCTCCAATGTTATTCTTCTTCTTTCCTCCTCCTGGGTCAACACGTGTAACCACCACTGCTCCACTCTCCTCTGGGCCCCTCAGTCACCAACACTGCTTCTCCACTCTCCTCCTGTCTCCTCAGTCACCACCACTGCTTCTCCACTCTCCTCCGGTCCCCTCAGTCACCACCACTGCTTCTCCACTCTCCTCCCTTCCCCTCAGTCACCACCACTGCTTCTCCACTCTCCTCCCTTCCCCTCAGTCACCACTACTGCTTCTTCACTCTCCTCCCGTCCCCTCAGTCACCTCAGCTGCTTCTCCACTCTCCTCCATTCCCCTCAGTCACCACCACTGCTTCTCCACTCTCCTCCCTTCCCCTCAGTCACCACCACTGCTTCTCATCCCGGGAGATACCCCTCTCCTCCGGTCCCCTCAGTCACCACCACTGCTTCTCCACTCTCCTCCCTTCCCCTCAGTCACCACCACTGCTTCTCCACTCTCCTCCCTTCCCCTCAGTCACCACTACTGCTTCTTCACTCTCCTCCCGTCCCCTCAGTCACCTCAGCTGCTTCTCCACTCTCCTCCATTCCCCTCAGTCACCACCACTGCTTCTCCACTCTTCTCCCTTCCCCTCAGTCACCACCACTGCTTCTTCACTCTCCTCCCTTCCCTTCAGTCACCAACACTGCTTCTCCACTCTACTCCCGTCCCCTCAGTCACCTCAGCTGCTTCTCCACTCTCCTCCATTCCCCTCAGTCACCACCACTGCTTCTCCACTCTTCTCCCTTCCCCTCAGTCACCACCACTGCTTCTTCACTCTCCTCCCTTCCCTTCAGTCACCAACACTGCTTCTCC
>WWET01000095.1:83869-105553 GCA_011038615.1 Limnodynastes dumerilii | reverse complement strand
GTGCCTAGATTCGTCAGAAGGGTTTTGAGTGCTGTGGTGTTATAATAATAAAAAAAAAAAAGAGAGAGTAAAAATATTAAATTTCAAGTTTTATGTCTATGCATTAATAGATATTGTTGTATTGTTACGAGCCCTCCCTATGATAAAGTGCTGAGGTATGACCCATTGTGTATGCTGCCGGGGGAGGAATAGGAAACGCTATATTATTACCTGTTAATATGGTTTCCTAGACTCCTCCACGGCAGCATACAGGTAATACCCGGCCCTATGTTATTAACGGATGTACCAGTTTATTTTTTTGCATATGCTGAGCAAGAATGGAAGACACAGGAAGGAGGAAGTGCAGTCATTATATACCTCCGTGTCTTCTTTTGGTCCTGCCCTGGCTCGGAAGGGGGAATTAACCCATTGTGTATGCTGCCGTGGAGGAGTCTAGGAAACCATATTAACGGGTAATAATATAGCGTTTCCGACGTACAGACAGCTGATGGTCAGCCTCTCCTTCAAAAATGTGTGTATAATAAGAAACTTTTTGTACTGAATAGGTAAGTATGACACAAGATCTATTTTTTTTTTATTTTTTTTTTATAAACTTGCCCATTCATTATGCTCCAATAGTTTTGCACCCTCTGGTCCCAATGCACGACTGGACAGTCTGTTAGTGAACTTACCCTGTGGCAAGCATATGGAGTATAGAAGGGGAGTCTTGGGGCTAGGCTGAGGGGAAGGGAGGGTTAGGTTAATTGAATGGGAGGGTTATGGTGAGGATTAGGATAACTTGGAGAAATATTAGCTCATTGGTGCTGGGGACTTATTCTGCGGATCTTTTACTTGCCTCTCTGGAAGGGGACAAATAGTCATTTGTGGTCTCATTAAAAGGGTGGTTCTTGCTTGTGAACCAACCCCGTTTGTACCATGGTATTGTGTAATGGTTACTCTTTAATGATCTGACATCTGATCCATTGTGTACTACATAAACTTGTATTTACAATGGATGTATCAAACATGGTAAGTAATATCTGAAAGTGTCTATGCTCTGTTCTACTTCTAGCATTGACTGAATCATTTAAAATCTCCCTGCCTCGTACAATAAAACTCTGTGGTATCTATGCTACATAGAGGTTTTGGGACCGCTCTTATCATGCTGTTCAAATGAAGGACAAAACTAATTTAGTCTACGCTTGTAGAGAGCAATGTTAAACAATGTGTGTGAGATGTTTTATTTGTAATAAGAAACTTATGAGTAAATAGATTTTTATTAAGAGTGGTTTTGCAAATATTGTCTTTTCTCTTGCAGGAGTTGGGTTCATCATCCGGAATGCAGCTGCTGCGTTGAAACCTAATGTTATAATTATAATCCATGGTGAGGAGGGGTGTATAAAAACAGAGAGCACATTTAAGTCAACAGAGCTTGCATTTAAATTAAACCAAGCGTTTGATGAAGTAACTGCGGATGGCAGGAAAGTTAAGGTGAGACGAATGCTTTGTGTTTGGTCACAAGATTCATGAGTCTGGTCTGAAATGTTGAAGTATGTATTGATGTTGATGAAATGTATTTGTACATCTGTAAACTCAATGTAATGCAGGTGACTGGCAAAAATAAAATTCAGGAATGTAATAGATATGTAATACAAACATAATGTGCTCCTGCCTACATTTTGAACTGTCAAATAAACAACCAGCAAGGAAACAAACGATTATAATATATTATAATATGAAGGGTGGGGAACCTTAATGGCTGAATCTTTGAGTAAGAATGTTTTTAATTAAAAAAAAATATATATAGTTCTAAAATTCTAGTACATAAATAATCTAATGATATAGGTGCATGGATATCCCAAATTAACAAATGAATAATATTTCTTCGCCTTTAATTATTAATCATTAATCAATCCGGTAGTCAGTTAACTAATAGTAGGACAACTGTAGTCTTTAAGGAAATTGTTAAGTGTTTAGTAAAAAGGGGCAGAGTGGGGGAGAAACAGGTGCTGGTGTACTGTCTAAGTGAGATTAAAGTACTCCGATAAAGTTCAGGCATAAAACAATCTTATGGGGATTTTTGATAATTAAATCCAATGCTGCCTTTATGTCCTTCAATGAGAAAGTCATGTGTTAAACGCTAATTTAATAAAGATACATTTAAAAACACATAGGTGACTTTGAGAGGGCTTTTCCTGCCTGAAACGCATCAGTTGGTGCTCCAGTTTCCACCACAGTCCGTTTTCCAGTCAAGATTGATCAGGACCGTTCCATCTAGCTACCACCTGGGTTTCAGTAGCTCCCTGCAAATTTCTTCTCCTCCTGAGTACAAGAACTGTTTCCGTTACATTGTTCAGAATTTCATGTGTTGCTGCTATCCGTTAATTTGTTACTTCTAACCGGATATATTGTTTTTAAATGTATCTTTATTAAATTAGTGTTTAACACCTTTTTTCTTTCTGAGGGACTTATCAACAAAAACCTACAGCATTGGATTTAATTTATCAAAACTCCCCATAAGACTGTTATGCCTGAACTTTATCTGAGTGCTTTAATCTCGCTTGCACAGTACACCAGTGCCTTTTTTTTTTTCCCCACTCTACCACATTTTGCCATTTTCCCTTTGAAGATTATAGACCCTTTAAGTGTGGGAAGAGGTGGCAGGTTACTAGCACAATCACCTCTTTCTCTCTCTTATTTGTGAAGGGTGTTTGTTAGCTATGCAGTCACATTCTGTTAAAATAGGAGTAATACACCAATAAACTGGTTCTAGCTGTCCTCCAGATATATTCATTGTTAGTTGCAGCGTCCATACTGTGTGCTTGCATAAACTGTTTGAAACAAACCTCATTAAAATAGATTGAATTGTTTTCTGTCCCTTTTAGTGGAACATCTTAAGATCTCCATGAATTGATTTCTTGTATAATCTTGCCTAATTTTATAGTTGGGTTCTTGTGGACTTTGTTTTCAAGCCAATGAAGCTAAACCTGAACTAACCTAATGTTAGTGTTTACATTTGGTGGCAGAAAATTATTGAAATTTGGTTTCCATGGTTATGGCTAGTTTAAGCATTGGAACCAGTGGTCACAGCCCAGGGCTTTACAGAGCAGGTGGCAATCCTGGTATAGTAACTACACCAAGGTTCAACCATTAAGTATTATTTTTACTGCCGAAGAGTAATGCTAGATATAGATCATTCTAATCGATCTAGTATCTGCTTCCTCCATTTGAACTTTTTAGAAACTTCAGTAACTCTCCCATTTGGGCTAGATTTACTAAACTTCCTAAAAGGAAAAATGGAGATGTTGCCAGGTTGGACATCATGGGAAAGGAGACCTCAAAGTCACATGGCCAAGTACGTTTTTGGTTAGTGTCTTCTAGTAATAAGAACATTAGCCTCATGCAGTGTTCTCCCCAGGGCCCTTTCAGCCAGGTGCTCCACCCAGCTTTTTTTAAACTGATCACACGGCCAGAGACTCTAGCTTTCAGCTTAGCTGACAGTGTCTGTGCTCTGTTTAGCTATAAAGGCTTTCCGGCAATGCTGTGCCATTGCCTAGCAGAGAGTCTGTACAGCCCATTGGAGAACAGATGCAGTCAGCCAGGACTTGCAACTACAGCTTCCTTCAGTGTGACGCTAGCCTGACTTAAGGTCATGTGGTATCATTTACTGCAGAGCATGCCGCAGAGTAAAAGCCGAAGGGAAGACAAAGGCAAGTTATGAGAAGGTTTTTAAAGGATTGGATGATGCAAGGGGCGGCACTAGTGAGGAGCTGTGCAGTGGGAATGGATGCTTGGATCCAGTCTAGTATTGCAAAATATCACACTACCCACCTACTTAATACCACCCACTGGCAAAATATTCTGGGGAGAACACTGCTCAAGGTGTAACTAGAAGCCTTGTTTTATATGTAAAGCTGTGTCCAGGGCCTACTGTAATAACTGACTGCATATTATGAAGATATTCCTTCACTTTTCTTTCCCCGTACTTGTTACAGACCACCGTAACGTTTGAAAATGGAGTATTAAAACAACACCAGTCATGGGATGGGAAGGAGTCTACAATAACTCGAGAAGTAAAAGATGGCCGCATGATAACTGTAAGTAGTGGATTATTGCTTTAGTCCTGTGTGGAAACGCTGCATTACATGTGTTGGTAACAATAAACTGTCAATCTGCTTCCAACGTATCTAACACTTTTAAAACTATAATTGATAGCTACAATAATGGAACTAATGGGTATCAGTAGCGTGGTGTCAATGTCAATTCTGCAGAGAAGAAACTACATACACTTTAGTAATGAATTTCAATATCTTTACTGTGAGCAATCAGTAAAATGTTAACGTACCGAACCTTGTATTCACTTAATGCAAGTACAATAATCTTTTTCTTCAAGATACAATATAATATAAATCAGCTTCACAATAAAAACATTACAATATTTTACAATTTTCCAGTTATGTGAAACAACCTTACCATATGGAATACTTTACACTATTACAGGTTGTAAATACACTATTCCCCCAAATATACAATTATATTAAGACAAGTAATAAAGTTTCAAAAGTTGCTCAATAACTTTCTCTTATATATAAATACAAGGTTTTAGTGAATTATTACATGAGGACTAAGTAACACCATAAAACTTTGTATTAAAATATTACTTCCCATATGTACTTTAATTTCCTAACCTATGAATTCTTTAGACTACAGAACTATAATATCCACTAAATAACTTACTAATTTCTCCTTAGTATAAATATTACTACTTCCCCTTAACACGATCTAACTAATAAATCTCCCCACCTACAATCCTATAACATTTCTTTTCCCACCAATAACGAAGACTTAAGTCTTGTTTCTCTAAGAAAACTCCAGTCTTTCCTCCTCTATGCAGCTCTGGTGCATAGACTCTTGTACAAACACATTCACTTTCTGTTTACAGTCCCAAACTTCTTTATCAGAAAGGAAACTGAGCTGCAAGAACTGTATAGTTCCTATTAACTCTCTCTCAATAAGTTACCTTGTACTGTCAAACTTCTATCAGCCACACTGACTCCATTCTCGAACTCCTGTTCTCTTAATTTCCTACACTTGACACTTGCATGCACCTGCTATTACCTTCAATCCGACTTCAAATCCTCCTTTATCACCTCCAATTCCCCGCTTGTCACCTCTATTCAGCTGTGGCCTCTCCCATCTCCTCACTCGGCTTCCCTGCTCCACCGATCACCCGCTGACACTTGTGATAACCTCCTGTCACCTTCATTCAGCTGCACTCTCTCCCGACTTATTTCTCCGCTTTCCAGCTTGTCAAATCTCCCACTGTCTCTCTTTATCACACACTGACACTTCCGATTCCCTGCTTGTCACTTGCGTCCTCACTCTCATTCACTTTCCTGCTCCTTCCGATAATCCACTGTTGCCTCTGTTCACTTGCAATCGCTTATATGCACCTTCAGACTCCTCTTTCACACCACTGTTCTTTAATCTTTTTTTCCGATATTCCACAGGCTTTTCTCCCAATCTCTTCACTCAGCCTCTGCCCACTATATCCACCACAAGTTTGTGTGTTCACCAGATGAATTTTCCCTTTTCCGTCACCTCAGCCATCTATATTCTCTCTCATTTGAATTTCCACCACTTTTTCAATAATCCAAGACCATATGCAACTACTCTGGCTCTGCTCACAAGCGCTTTCCTTCCCTCACATTCTCTCCTCAGCCTCCAACTACCTCAAAATCCTGCTTAACTGTTTTTTTCACTTAGCCTCACGCCAGTCCTTGAAACTTCCAGAGTCTCTGCATGCCTTCTGCTTTCCCGCGTCCCTGTCAGCTGCTAATCACTTAGCAACCTGCTGCATCACATAATCCCATCCAACCACCAGATGGTGCCCAATTGAATAATAGGGATCCCTGTAATAGGGTATTACATATTTGTTTGGAACAAGATCGTTTTTAGTACTGGAAACCTAAAAGATGCCTTTACACCCCAGTTGGGGCGATCAGTTATTGGCTGCTTGGGTTTACTGCAGAAGGTAGGGCAAAGAATGTCAAAATTTTATTAAAATATTCTATTGTGTTGGGCACCTATCCAAGGGGAAACAGTGTCTCCTAACAATGGACTGGGTCCAGATTTACTAAAGACATTTGACTTTGCGCTCTCCATTCTGTATGTGGCCCTCTCTCACCTGGAAACGCAAGGTAGTGTTTTAAATGTATAATGGCCTCCATTGTAAAAGCTAATCTACAGATTCTGCTCTTGGTCTGGATTTGGACCAATGTCAAAAAAAAAAATCTTGGTGTGCAGCTAACTTCAGACCTGAAAAAGCCTTTAATCGGGCAGGTCTTTAAGGCTGGCAATCCCACACTAATGCTTTATACTTCAGCTTTAACTGATCTCCACCCTATGCAACAGTTCAACTTAAACTTTATCAATGCGAGAACAAATTTTGTTCATGAAGCCTTCGACATCAGCCAATACAGCCTTTTGACTAGACCTTGTAAACAGTATGTTTTATATGAATCTGTTCCTAGTTACTCTATTAAAATGCTTTCTCTTTGTTTTTAGATCTGCAAAATTGGAGAAGTGTCTTGCACTAGGATCTATGATAGAAAATAGGACATCTAGTACTGTATATAGAATTGATTCTGTAAAATATGGGCTCAGTTCAATGAGCAGAGCATTGGTCATCCGCAATTGACTCCAAAGCTAATTGGTTTCATGTCTGATCTGTGCAGTGTTTGAAAATAAAGCTTTGTTGTTCAATTCTGTTGTGAATTTTTCCTTTCCCTATTTCTGAATCTTGAATTTAATGACTTGGGACACTAAAGAACAGGTGGCGTTAAGTAAAAGGGCACCATTAAAATTTGTGTTCAGAATACTGGTTTTGCCCTACCATAAATATGTTCTATATGGTGCTCCACAGTGCCAACCAGTGGTAAAAACAGTATACATAAAAAGGGGTATATGAGGCAAAGAGAATGAGACTTGCAGATATAAGGGTTGGGTCACTACAATGTGAATTGTAAGTAGCATGTGTGGAGGATGCTAGTATAAATGGGCGATACATGAAATTCCAGTCCATACAAGTATTGTGGTTTATAAAAGGGCTTTCAAATGTTTTTTTTTTGTTTTTTTTAAATGGGTGTTTTGCTTTTTTCAAGTCAATTGAGATATTAAGCTCTGACAAATATACTTCAAATATAATTTTGAGAATCAAGATAGGTTTCATACACTAAAGATTCTAATCTAAATGATAGGTATAGACTTGCATTAAGAATAGAATTTCGCCATCACACTGCTCAACCAGGACTTTAAGATCTTGGCCAAGATCATCACCAGTAGATTGCATTCTCTGCTGCCATTACACTGCACCAATTAGGTTTTGTCCATAAAAGGTTTTCTGTTAAGGGGATTTGGGCAGCAATGGCAGCATCACTGGAAAAAGGCTTTCCCTGACACGCTGTTGAGTCTTGATGCAGAAAGAGCCTTTGACAAAGTATCATGGCTTCCTCTTCCAAGAATCTTTCAGCCTAGGGCATGTGGTCAAGAATTTTCACAATGTATTTAATATATTTACAATACACCATTAATCAATGGAGTGTACAGTGCCCCTGTAACCATGTCTACAGGCATGCAACGGTTGCCTCTTTAATCTAACCCTTGATCTTCTACTCCGAATTCTACAATCCTGGTCAGCATTCACAGGAATTACAAAAGGGAACAAAGATAAAAATCTGCATTTGACTATTTGCTACTCAACACTCTGCAATCTATCTTTAACAAAATAGTGGGATTTGGTAAAGTTTCTGGGTTTACTGTCAAGGGGAAATGGGTAGCTATGATGATATCAGTTACATGTCTGAGATGGAGGAGGGACTTGAACAATTTTTTGGGCTCATACGTCTGCTATCTGGGTGTTCTGTTGCCTAAAAATATTCATACGTTATATGATATTAACGGTGGACATGTCCTAAGCTCAGCCACAGCATAACTCATGGAATGATGAATGCTCTCCTACATGGGAAGGGTTAACTTGATAAAAATGGTGACTTTTCAGAAGCTTCTATACCCACTTCAGATGTTACCTATGGTTTTATTTACGGCTGATGAAAAGATGGTTAACAATGCTTTTCGTACGTTAATGTGGCAGGGTAAAAAGCAACAGATAGGCCTAAAGTTACAGCAGGCAACCTCTGATGGGCGGATTAACTTCCTGGACATAAAAGTTATATAACTATGAAGGGATCTTGTGCTACATAAGAGGCTGGTTACACCAGAGATATATGCGAATACCCTGATTGAACAATCATTCCTCCACGGACAGTCTCTAATTGTCTTTCTCCATACCCATAAGCAAGAAATGACGGCTTGGGGAGTTCACACTACACTAGGCATAAATTTGGTTTAAATAGCCACTGTTTGTTATTCCTACCTCTGGTGGCAAACCTGGAATTCCAACATGGCAGGGCATCATACCCCTTTTGTGCCTTGGCAGGGAAAGGGTATACATCATCTCTGTACCTTTGTTGATAGTCAAACTAAAAGACTGCAACTGGTGGCTTGGCTCCAGGACAATTCTGGGATACCATAAAGTCACTTATTGGGGCTACATCAAGCACAACACTATGCCAGTTGTGTGCTGAGGTTAAGTCCAGCTGACCTCTCTAACCCATCTTGACGCTATTATTTCAACCACTCAAATGTAAGAAATCTATTTCTGTCTGCTATAGGAATCTGTGTGAGCCTATGGATCATGTGAGAATAAAATCTGTAATTATTTTGTGGGCAGAGATATTCTCCCACCTGACCTTAGATGATGTTATGAAGGGATTTACCTGATCTCTCTACTTTAACTGCCATTATGTATAGAGAAATGTTTTACAATATATTCCATAAAGGGTACTTGACCCTGCACTAGCGCTATTTAATGGGTCTGTTGGACAAGGATGCATGTCCAAACTGTCCTGTAAGGGCCTCCTTAATACACTTTGTGATTGCTCCTATATTAAACAATTTTGAGGTAGTCATACGATTCTTATCGACTGACCTCTCGCTTAACATCCCATTACTGGCGGAGAGGGCTGTGTTGGGAATAATGTCCAGTCTTCCTCGCATGATAAGGGAAAAAAATAAATTGTGTTTGGTGGTGTCTGCGGTTGCCAGAAAAAGTGTTCTACAAATGTGGTTTAAACAAGAACCTCCATCCTTGTCGCTGTTTACAAATAAGTTATTCTTTGCATTCTGGATGGACTGTGTACAGTCTTCCCTATACAAAGAAACTAAAACTGAGTCATTTTTTTGAGATGTGGCAAGAATTTATAAACTTACAGCCATCTAACATTAGATCGCAAATACATGCCTGCTTTAAACACACTAATTGGTATGAAATGAGAGGTTTTTTTTAAATGATCCTCCTATGCTACTTTAGCCAATATATAGTTTATTGGATTACACTATTTGGAGGGGCTGTGTTGGTTGTGGGCTGGGCAGCTGCGTCCAGGGTTTGATTTTTTATTTATTTATGGTTTTTCCTAGATAAGATAAGAGGAGACAAACTTATATGTTGGTTATTTTGGTTGCCCGCCCACAATCCTATTTGTTATGAGCACGAGATTGGTGTCCTTTTAATAAGTTTCCCTTATGTTCTAACCAAAGATACTGTTCTTTTTGTATATAACCAATGTACTGCTTTGTGTGCATTATTGTATTTTTCTGTACATATATGTGATACCCGCCTTTGTTATAGGGGAAAGGTTCGAAATTACTAGAATGATGTTACAGATATTTACCTTCTAGATTGCAGAGAGGTGAACCAACGAAAGAACACTGACAACTCCACACCAGTCTGTTTAGCAAAATAAATATATTTTTTATGTTTTCTGACTATTTTAGGTTCACAGAAAACTTAATTTGATTAATGGAATGGAAAAACACTTTTTAAATCATTTCTATAACCATTCAACCGGAAGGAAAAATAAATGACAAAAACAAAACATCAGATTATTGCATTTAACAAGAAAAATTCTTTCAATCCTTGCAACAGCAAGTTCTCTCTCCCCACATTAGTAACATAGGGCCTGATCCTGACCTACGCCCGCAAGCGATCGTACGCAGATCGTGAGCGTAAAAACGGGCAAAAAAAACGCACTGCGCATGTGCAGTATGACAACTTTTGGTCGTCCGAAAGACATGAGCGTACAGCGAGCGTATTTTGAGCGTATATTTTTCGCCCAAGGGGCGTGCGTTTTGTACGACGATAGTCCGGATGCTCGAGTTACTACACAGAGGCAGGGATAGCCATTTAAATTGTACAGTATGGGCGTGCTAAGCCCCGTACGACAAGCGTATCGGTAGGAAAATTCACACGGACGCTTCAAAAAGTTAGGGTAGGGTTCAGCTGCCGTAAGTCGGTACAATCAATGGGAGTGTCATGGGCGTGAAAGTTTATACGCCCGGGCGATCATACGCTACGCTCGCGGGCGTATATTTCCTCTCCCCACTTAATCACAATGTAACCCTTCTACTGACATGCAAAACACCAACATAAGAATTTCTTAACAATGCAATGGTAATACAAGAAATCAGAAATACAATCTATTAAAACATACTAAACAAGTCTTACAATCTTTATATATTAGATTCTAATCCTATGCTCAACAATTAGTCCAAGCGACTGAAATTATTTGGTAAACTGTAGGAGAGTTCAATTTCACTTTGTTTACAAAAAGTTATAATTAATCAAACAGGTTTCTGGCATCACTTCAGACTGCTTCCCCATGTCTGTTCTCCCCGCTCACTCTCTCTTTACTCTGCCCTGCTTAACCACCTCCTCTGTTGACACTCTCCTCTGCCTGGTTACCAACGCTCCCCTCTACTGACTCCGCTAATGCTCTCTCCGTTACTTTTCCACCGCCACTCTGTTGTATTACCATCACTTCACCACCGCCGCTCTGTTGTAACACCCAGGGGCGTAGGGAGGGTAGAGCAGCTGGAGCACGAGCTCCAGGCGCCAAATTGACCAAGTGGCGCCACAGAAGTCTGGCGGCAGTTAGATCTCTGACAGTCTACCGGCTCCAGGCGCACTGAAAAATGGGTAGAATCAGTAAGAGAATTACTTATTTTTTTTATTTTTTTTAAACATTTTATTTGAGCATTTCAAAAATGTTACAACAGTATCAAAGGCATTGCAATTTGTATTTCTCACAGCAGTCACAATGATATATTTTGCATCATAGCCAATAAACTTGTCTTACACAGAATAGAGTATGAAAGGTAAAATGAATACTCAATGATTTGCTTTGAAATGCATGAGTTTAACACAAGAACCACCAAGCATATCAAATCATAGAAGTTATTGCTTAAGGTAGATTATCAAGGTTGATCAGCACACAATTAACCCTTAAACAGGAGATACTAGTTAGGTATCTGAATCTATTCATAAGACCCTCGGGCAGGAGTAGGAGCTGCAGGACCCTGTGATGATAAAGCAAGCGGATTTAGATCAATCGGGGGAGCACCTAGCAAAAATCTAGTACCATACCATTTGGTGTTTATGAAGCAATCATGAATACGCGCCTTAATGATGGGCGCCAAAGTATTAACATATTGGTTCCAAATGTGGAAGAATTTCTGCACTAGTGGGGAGATACAGAAATGATAAAGGGGAGGGGGAGCTGATGAATGGGGAGATTATGGATGATGATGAGATAGAGAAATGATAAAGTGGAGAGGGAAGGGGAGGTGATGAATGGGGAGGGGGACATGATAAGGGGATAGAGAAATGATAACGGGGAAGGGGAGGTGATGAGGAAAATGGGGAGATGAACGGGGAGGAGGTGATGTTAAGGGGATAGAGAAATGATAACGGGGAAGAGGAGATGATGAGGAGAATGGGGAGATGAACGGGGAGGAGGTGATGATGAGGGGATAGAGAAATTATAAACGGGAGAATAATGGGGAGGTGAAGAATGGGGAGGGGGCGATGATAAATTGAATGATGAGGGGATAGAGAAATGATAAAGTGGAGGGGGAGGATATGAGGAGAATGGGGAGATGATGAATGGGGAGGGGGTGATGAGGAGGGGATAGAGAAATGATAAAGGGAAAAGGATAATGAAGAGATGATGAATGGGGAGGGAGTGATGATGAGGGTATAGAGAAATGATAAAGGGAAGAGAGAGGGGGAGGTGATGAAGAGAATGGAGGGGATGTTTTTTTTTATTTATTTTTATTACAGATATATTTTATTTTGCTTTGGATGCCCCTGTGTTCCAGGTGAAATAACAGAAAGAGTACTGTGGGTGAACAAATCATTTCTTTGCAGCCTATCACTGAGAGAGGGACGGTAAGTTATGTTTCTTATTTTGGTATATAGATTGTGCTATGTAGTTTGTGTTGTATTAAAAGGTGGCTGGGTCCTGCCATCAATAATTTATAATCTGTAGGCAGTTGCTACAGAGGGAGGTAAGTACCATGTTAGAGAAGTTTATTTCTAAGTGTAGGGACCTATCTAAATGAGGTATATTTGTAAAGTTTTGATTGTCTAATAAACTAAAACTAAAAAACTGTATAATTAATATTACAAACAACTGTTCACAAATTGTTTTGAGTCAATTTCAACTACAGCACCTCACTTTCCTTAGGTATTGTATTTATGATTAATACAATAGAATGGACTCATGCAAAACCCCCCCATGTTGGCCCCACCCCAAATACAGCACTGGAGCGCTGCAACATACCCATGCTCCATGGCAGCTAGCTACACCTCTGGTAACACCATCACTTCACCGCCACCACTTCTGTTCACTCAGCCATCTGCTCTCTCCGACAGCTCTGGCGTCACCTCTATTCCGTTTGCTCTCTCTCTTTCTCTCAATACCACCGACGCTTTACTCGTTCTGCTCTACTCCTCTCTCGACACCACCAACACTTTCTCCTGATCTGCTCTGCTGTCTCTTCTTTTCTCACCACCACCACTTTCTTCAGTCCGCTCAGCTGTTACTCTCTCTCTCTCCGTCACCGATACTTTCTCTCACTACCACCGACACTCTCCTAAAGCTGCTCCGTCGTCACTTCTACTTTTACTTTTACTGCCACTACTTTCTTCAGTCTGCCCTCATCAACCACCAAAACCACGACCCTCCAATCTACCTCACTTTCTCCAGATCTTCCCAGAGTCCTCTCGCGCTGCACAGTGCACTTCTGTCAGCTGGCTATTGCCTAGCAACAACCCTCGCATCACCATGCAGAATATGCCTCCCTCCGCAAGCAATCCCCAGGGGCACCACATATATACCACACGTGTACCAATTGTTTTTATTACAGATTCTAGCTCTAATTTCTAATGACATGAGTATGTCAGATAGAATCTGATTAGTTTCTATGGACAGTGGAGAGAATAGAGAATGAGGCAAGAACCACAAAAGCCTCTAAATTTAGAAGATAAGACTGATTATGAGACATCGAAGATAAAAAAAAATGGAAGAAATTTGGGGATCAGAGAACCCTTAAACTCAAACAGTTCAATTCAACATAGAAAGATGGAGCTACATATAACTCAGAGGTAAGAGTTATCTTGAGATACATCCCCACTGCTCAAATATGGAACCTAGTGAATAGGATGCTAAAGGACCAGCTGTGAAGGGGAAGAATTATAGTAACATTGATAATGAGACAATGATTTTTTTTTTAATGTTAAAAGAAAACTTGAGATCAGCATCACCTTTGAAAAGGAGACTCCAGGAGAAGGAAGAAGGAAAAGAGGAGTCAGAGTAGGAAAGAGAACACAACATCAAGCGGAAAAAAAAACAAATGATGTAAACACACGAGAAGAGTATATTCATTTTATCAAGCCAGTGGTCGAAGTGGAAATTTAGAAGTGGCGGTATGAAAATCATGGTTGCCGACTTTTGGCAGCTTCTCTCCGGGAGATCCCGAAGAGAAGCTAGCGACGCATGGAGGGGGTTGGGCTTAATGACGCAGTCATGCAAAGCGCGTCATTAGGCTCCGCCCCCTTGCTCATACTGACCCGTTTTTAGTTGAAATAGGGGTCAGACAGGCTTGATGCCGCAGATTGCATCATCAAGTCCCTTCCTGTGCCTAGCAACACTAGTGGACTTGAGTCCAACCAACTACAGTGAATGGAGATTTACAGCTTTTCATTGCAATCAGTGGGAGAAGTGATGGTGTGACATACCCCTGTATCCCTTCTCACTTCGAGTAGTGTATCAAGCTACAATCTTATCAAGGAACATCTCTTTATTGAGTAAGGGGTTCTCATTTGCCTCCACAAAGAAACAAAATAAATTTGAAACATTTCTAGACCTGACTAAATTCATTAGATAATTGACTTTAAAAAGACATTTTGCAAGAAAGGAAAATGTATTTAAAAAAATCACAATGAAGAAATAAATCTGGACTGAAATGTCCCTCAAAATACTATCTCTTAGAGTCAAGAAACAATCAGATAGAAATGTTTTATGACCTTGTAAAGAGGGATTTAAAAGCACTGGCAGAAAAAAAACAACACAAGTGCACTCTAAGGTGCACTAGGTTGGTTGCTCTGGAAAGTTAGCAGCTTATGAGATAGAGAGGAGTTTTATCTGCTCCTCTATGCAAATAAAAACAACAAAAAATTCCCAATAGGGATAACCCCAGCGCTATGGAATATTGATAGAAATAATTCACCTATGTGAAAACATATACATGCACCGAGCAGCAAATTTAAAATATCGAATACAGTTTATTGATATGAAAGTCCTATATGGACTATAACCACACAACACAACACAACGCATAAAATAAAAACAATAAAATTGTGTGCAAGCAGCTATATTAATAAGGCATATATAAGCAAGAGAATTGGGAGTGTATTTGTTATGATCCTGCAGTCCACTGATTATTTGCAGCGATATACGGCTGCGTACTTCCGTTGTACAGGCTCAGACGGTTTCTCAGTATAGCCACCAAATTGCATAAAAGCTGTAATGATCGTCAAGTCCAATACTATATGTTATATTATTCCATATATGGAGATGTTATTTCAGCTGATAAATGCTTTATGGTTGTATGGGACTGAAGAGCCAATAACAGTTACGTTGCAACTTTGTAACAGCTGAAGTAGTAAATGTTATTCCAAAACGATACTGTGTAGCAGCAGAAAAAACAAGGTCATACGCCCCTTGCAATTTAGGGCAGTTTATAGCGCTCTCTATTAGGCAATCTGCCACAGTATCACTTAATGCTCCGGCGCTGTCAGATTTCCCAGCGGTCCAGGGACGGATAGAAGAAATCCTTCCTCCACGTAAGTACACTCTCTCTCACCGGTGGCCACCCGGGATAGTTTCGCGGAGGACCGAAGACTGCAACACCTCCGGAGCATTGATGCTTTCAGCTGCTTCTTTGCACACTTGTGGTAATTTACACCGCTGACGCGTTTCTTCCTCACCTGAGGACTTTCTCAAAGCATAGTGCTGGCATAGCGTGGTCCAGCCCCTTTTAAACGGAACAGTCAGGTAGATTTCCTTGATTACTTCATTTAAAGTACTGTTAATTAATATCGGTTCAAGGAATTTTATAGACCTAGAGTCCGCATAAGGGTAAGTTGGTATCATACATAATAACAAATTCAGTTACATAAAACAATTTGCTGCTCGAAACGTTCTAAACCTAAAACCAACAGTTTAAATCTAGCTAAAAATATATAGCTTGTAAGGATATATATATAAACATAAAAACAAAAATTAATGAGAAAATAGATAAATATATATATAAATATAAGATGGCAACAATCACCACATTCTTGTTATTTAACATCATAAGTGAGTATTCAAATAGTGTATCTCAAAAAGGCTTTTGTTTATTTATACTGAGTTCAATGGGGTTCTTACTCTATAAATCCATTGACTACTCATAGCACAATTGAATAACTTTCAAGAGTGTTTTCACTTAATCATATGGTACTCATATATATTAAGGAAGATTTCTGAATTATTAAGTATACAAGGAAGGTACTGTCCTCTATTCTATATACCTTTATTATGACCAAACATAGTGCACAAACTTATATTAGTTGACGTAGTGTTTATACATGACCTATCACAAAGACTAAAAAATCCATAATGCTATTCATATATTTATTCACTTATAAGCACTTCCCATAAATATCTTTTTAGATTGATAAATTCATATTACATCAGACAAAGAAAATTTTTTACATTCATTGGGGGTAAAAGTGACACTAAATTAGTGCACTATTGTGCTCATATTGTACTGTAATTAAATATACTAATGTCTTCACAGGACATAGTGAAGACTACTATATTTAGTGTTGAAAAAAAAAAAGAATAAAAAAATATTTCATTAATGAAAAATCAATTAATAAATAAATCAGTACCCTGTGTCCTTGAATTCCACTACATCGTTAAGGCCCTCTGGAACCAACGTCTGTAATTTAAAGGTCCAGAAGGCCTCCCTCTGGCATAATTTGGTGTACCTATTCCCCCCCCCCTGTCCGTTATCGCAATGTGTTCAATGCCACACACCTTTACCAGGCTGACATCGTTCTGATGTATCCTAGAAAAATGTCTGTATAAAGAGTGTGTGGTAAGTCCCTTGATAATATTCCTCCGGTGTTCCCGGAAGCGGTCCTTCAATTTTCTAGTTGTCCTCCCTACATACTGCAGGCCACAAGGGCACTGCAGCACGTAAATGACAAAGGTGGACTCACATGTGATGTGCTCACGGATAGGGGAGGAAAAGTTGCTCACATAGGATTGAATCGAAGTGACTCCATCCATAATGTATGTACAGGTAAGACAGGTCTTCTTTCTGCATTTGAAACAGCCCTGATTGTCAACCTGAGGTTTGGTTCTGATTTTAGTATTCATCATAATTCTACTAGGGGCTAATAAGTCTTTCAAATTTTTATTTTTTTTTATAAATAATCTGTGGTTTCTCACCAATAAGGGGAGCTAGAAAAGGATCTTGTTTTAATATATAAAAATTATTTTTCAAAACATTGCTCAAGCTTTTAAATTTATTATTAAATTTGGAAATAAAGTAAATTTTCTGTTCATCATAATTAGAATTGAGTCTTCCACTCTCTTTTGTTTTCATTTTATGGACTAACAGGTTCTTTCTATCTAGTTTTCTTGCCTTCTCAAGTAAATCTTTGAGTATCTTCTCAGGATAGCCTCTATGCCTGAATTGATTCGTCAGAGATTTTGCCTGCTTCTCGAATTCATGATCTTCGTCGCAATTGCGACGTATTCTGGTAAATTGGCCAAAAGGGACACGTTGTCAACTTAAAATCTCACATTAAAGACACCATGCACTTTCTTAATTTTGTTAAAGATACGGAATGGGATGATTCTTATTTGTTTATCGCTTTAGATGTCCAAGCACTATACACTCACATCCCTCACGGTAAAGGGGTGGAGGGAGTTAATTACTTTTTAGATCGAGACACGGATATGGATGGAAAACATAAAAGCTTCATCCTTGAAGCCATTCACTTTATACTCACTCACAACTTTTTCTTTATGGTGATCAATATTATTTACAAATTCTTGGTACCGCCATGGGCACCAAGTTCAACCCAAGCTTCGCCAACCTATATATGGGTTGGTTTGAAGATCAGATGATCTGGGGAGGTGGATATGGGGCGAACTTGGTGCACTATGTGCGGTACATAGATGATATTTTCATTATTTGGAAGAGGGGGCACTATTTAGCGACACAGTTTGTCACAGATCTTAATTGTAACACATTTAATTTGAAATTCACTTCTCACTTTAGCACGAGCACGGTAGACTTCTTGGACATCACACTCTCTGCCAATGGCAACAAAATCATTCCTAAGAACTTTTCCAAACCCACGGATGCTTCTAGACCTTTAAATTACAGACGTTGGTTCCAGAGGGCCTTAACGATGTAGTGGAATTCAAGGACACAGGGTACTGATATATTAATTGATTTCTTATTAATTTGTATTAATTAAAACATTTTATTGATTTTTTATTGTCCTTCTTCTGGGAGTTCTTTGTAAAAGGGAAGAAGACTTGGGATAATTATCGATATCAACACTAAATATAATAGTCTTCACTATGTCCTGTGAAGACATTATTATATTTAATTACAGTAAAATATAAGCATAATAGTGCACTAATTTAGTGTCACTATTACCCCCAATGAATGTAAAAAAATTTTGTCTGATGAAAAATGAATTTATTAATGTAAAAAGATACTTATGGGAAATGCTTATAAGTGAATAAATATATGAACAGCAATATAGAGATTTTTTAGTCTTTGTGATAGGTCATGTATAAACACTACACCAACCAATATAAATGTGTGCATTATGTTTGGTTATAACAAAGGTTTATAGAACAGTAGAGGACAGTACCTTCCTCGTATTATTAAAAATTCAGAAATCTTCCTTAATATATATGAGTACCATATGATTAAGTGAAAACACTCTTGAAAGTTATTCAATTGTGCTATGAGTAGTCAATGGATTAATAGAGTAAGAACCCCATTGAACACAGTATAAATAAACAAAAGCCTTTTTGAGATACACTATTTGAATACTCACTTATGATGTTAAATGAGAAGAATGTGGTGATTGTTGCCATCTTATATTTATATATATATTTATCTATTTTCACATTCATTTTTGCTTTTATGTTTATGTATATATTTTTACAAGCTATATATTTTTAGCTAGATTTAAACTGTTGGTTTTAGGTTTAGAATGTTCCGAGCAGCAAATTGTTTTATTTAACTTATTTTTATTTTGTTATTATGCATGATACCAACTTACCCTTATGCGGACTCTAGGTCTATAAAATTCCTTGAAACGATATTAATTAACAGTATTTTAAATGAAGTAATCAAGGAAATCCACCTGACTGTTCCGTTTAAAAGGGGTTGGGTCACGCTATACCAGCACTATGCTTTGAGAAAGTCCTCAGGTGAGGAAGAAACGCGTCAGACGTGTAAATTACCACGAGTGTGCAAAGAAGCAGCTGAAAGCATCAACGGTTATTATTATTATTATATTTATTTATTATTGTTGTTGTTATTATTTTATTTATTTATTTATTATTATTGTTATTATTATTATTATTATTATTATCTAAAAACACGTTTGAAGCCTGGAAGGAATCCAGGAATATAACAACACATAGGGCCAGATCCAGAGCTACGTTTCCATTACGTTTCAAGACGTAGCGTATTTACTATGCACTCCACCAGGCACACCCCTCGGCCGTACGTACTTTGGCCGTCTCATGCTTGCCAAACCCTACCTTAAATTTACACAGCGTAACTACTGATGTACGTACGGGCAGCATGTACGTAACTGCCTAAGCACGCCCATACTACATGATTTAAATGCCTCACCACGCCTCTGAAGCGTTATTACGGGTGTCGTATGGCTGTCACGCCCCTTCGTTCGTATTTACGCTGTTGATAGTAGGCTGATACGTACGTTCAGAGTTACGTGGCGTAAGATCTGGCGTGTGCATGCGCAGTGCATACAAAATAGCGTTTTTACATCACCGGCTAGCGTACTTAGTTCTGGATCTACCCCGTAGATAGTAAAAGTGAGTTTTCATAAGTTAATAATGTGGAAAACCCCTTGGAAATATTTCCAAATTATTCAAGGCTCTTACACAGTCTTTTCACTTGAGTAATTATCTGGAAACTGGGAATTTTCACAATGTTTACAGTCACATCAAAAACTTTCAGTTTGCTGCTTTACCCGGAATACAATATTTCAGGCTGAAATTTAGCATTTAGCATTAAACTTGATGGGTGCATTCCAAAATAAACCCGATCAATGCCAACAAAGACAATAAAACCTGGAAACCTGCTCTGACCTCCGTATCCGCGTTATGTCCCCAGTGGAGACAGAGAGAAAACATTTAAAGCTGCAGGACATCGATCCAGAGGTGAGCGTATGTCAGCTGACGTGACGCATCTCACTGTGATTTTCCGGTGCCGTAGAACACACAATCGCGCCCTATTCAGATAAGACCGCAAATAGAGCTGCGGCGGCTTGTGTTCTGAATGGCGTGCCATGGGAGAGAAGAGGTGGAAGCACATGGTCAATGTACAGGAAGGGTGTGTCCAAGCAATTACACTGGGTGTGGGTCACCGATGCGAACTGTGTCCCCATCAGAAGCCGCCGAGAGGTTAGAAACACTCATTGGGGACTTATAGGGTTTGGCTATTTGGAAAGGAGGGTTGGAGTAATAGAAGGAAAGGGTTTTTAGAACAGGGTCAGGCAGCGGGTAAGGGAGTCTTAGGGTTAGGCTGCAGGGAAGGGAGTCTTAGGGTCAAGCTGCAGGGATGGGAGTCTTAGGGTTAGGCTGCGGGGAAGGATTAGGGTAATGGAAGAGGAGGGTTAGGGCCAGGCTGCAGGGAGGGGAGTCTTAGGGTCAGACTGTGGGGAAGGAAGTCTTAGGGTAAGGCTGCGGGCAAGAGGGTCTTATGGTTAGGCTGCGGTGAGGGGAGTCTTAGGGTCAGGCTGCAGGGAAGGGAGTCTTAGGGTCAGGCTTCGGGGAAGGGAGACATGATCAGGCTGCGGGGAGGGGACTCTTAGGGTCAGGGTGGGGGAGGGGAGTCTTAGGGTTAGCCTGCAGGGAAGGGAGTCTTAGGGTCAAGCTGCAGGGATGGGAGTCTTAGGGTTAGGCTGCGGGGAAGGGTTAGGGTAATGGAAGAGGAGGGTTAGGGCCAGGCTGCAGGGAGGGGAGTCTTAGGGTCAGACTGTGGGGAAGGGAGTCTTAGGGTAAGGCTGCGGGCAAGAGGGTCTTAGGGTTAGGCTGTCGGGAGGGGAGTCTTAGGGTTAGGCTGTGGGGAATGGAGTCTTAGGGTAAGGCTGCCGGGAAGAGAGTCTTAGGGTCAGGCTGCGGGGAAGGGTTAGGGTAATGGAAGAGGAGGTAGGGTAGGTTAGGGTAAGGATTAGGGAAAGGATTGGGATAAAATTTACATTTACCATTCAGAGCTCTGTTTTCGGTGGTCCGGGGATCGATTGCTTTGTCTCTGCGAGGCAAAAGCAATTAAAAAAGGTCTGTTCGCAGCGGCCAACCCACACCCTGAAAACGTGCAGCAAGAGTGACGTTATCGCTCCGATACACACAGGTGACATCCAGATATTAGTCAGAGTGACTCTGCATTCAGCAGCCTTCCATACAAATGTATATGTGGGAAACAAGCAGATTATTCATTTGCCTGAGGGAGAGTCCGTGAAATAGGCCTTTATACGGTATTGCTGACATGTGTACTGCTCCAGGAGGATGGTGCCTATGCTTAGGAGCCATGGTAAACGTGTCTGTAGAACCGATGCTTCCAGGGATTTATTGGGGGTTAAAATATATCTGTATGTTGCAGTCAGAGATGAATAGTTATAGGGTGAAAGGTGATGAATGTAAACCGTGTGTAGGCGGAGACGCTACATTCTAATAGAGTGTTGACTTAGACGTTACATGACATAATTAATGGTGAATACACGATGCAATGATAAGATCAGAATCTGGTTTATTTTATTGGGGTTAAAGCAAAACATATAAAAATAAATAAATAATAATAATAAAAAATTATGTGCATAATAATAATAAT
The DNA here is from genome assembly GCA_011038615.1 of Limnodynastes dumerilii. Taxonomy (NCBI): domain Eukaryota; kingdom Metazoa; phylum Chordata; class Amphibia; order Anura; family Limnodynastidae; genus Limnodynastes; species Limnodynastes dumerilii. Next base: position 83,950 of record WWET01000095.1, on the reverse strand, counting down.
AATAATATATAATATTGATATTATATAAATAATAGGATAAAGTCACCGGGCCCGGCGTATTTTTAACGCATTTTTTTTTAA
>WWET01000095.1:46876-60510 GCA_011038615.1 Limnodynastes dumerilii | reverse complement strand
GCGTCGTCCTGAGCGGAAAAGAATGACTAGCTCAAAAGCGGTTGTTTCTCTTCGTCCGAGGTCCCCGGTGCTGTCTGCTGAGGAACCCATGCAACTTGGTAGATCCTGTCTTACCTCTGAGGAGAGACAGCGGAGAATCAAGAACAATCTTTGTTTCTATTGTGGAGAACTGGGTCATACTCGTTTGCAATGCACCAAGCGCCCGGGAAACGCTAGCTCCTGATTGATTCTGAGGAGGTCAACCCAGGAGTTTCTGTTCGCTTCTCAAACCACCATGATTGTTTAATCCCGTTGACTGTAACTCTGGGAACTCAGCGGACTGAACTTCTCGCTCTTCTGGATTCTGGGCTGCTGAGGTGATAAAGGAACTTAAAATTCCAGTGGTACCTCTTACTACTCCCTCATATCTCACAGCAGTAGATGGAAGCCGAATCCCTGGAGGATCCATCTCTCACCGAACACCGATACGTCCCCTATCATCCTTGGTCTACCATGGTTACAAGTTCACAATCCCCATATCGATTGGGTTACCTCGCAAATCCTCAGTTGGGGTCCTTCTTGTTTCCAGGGGTGTCTACCCAGAATTGTGCCCCAGCATCATACACAAAGTACTGTGGAATCCCAGATCCCAAGTCAATATCAGGACTTTGCTGATGTCTTCTGTCCTAAGGCTGCTGAGAAACTACCTCCTCATCGTCCTTGGGACTGTCCTATAGATTTGATCCCAGGTTCTACACCTCCTCGCGGTCAGACCTATCCCTTGTCCATTCCAGAAAGTCATGCCATGTCTGCCTACATCTCTGAAAATCTGCAACAAGGCTTCATTCGTCCCTTCACTTAGCTGACTGGTGCTGGGTTCTTTTTTGTGCAGATGTCCCTGCATAGATTACCGAGGTCTCAACAACATTACTATCAAGAATCGGTATCCGTTGCCTCTTATATCTGAGATGTTTGACCGAATTCGAGGCGCTCAAGTCTTCACAAAGCTGGACCTCCGAGGGGCATATAACCTGATTCGGATCCGTTCCGGAGATAAATGGAAAACTGCCTTCAACACACGGGATGGGCATTACGAATATCTCGTGATGCCTTTGGACTTAGTAACACCCCAGCTGTGTTCCAGAGCTTTGTAAACGAGATTTTCAGAGACCTTCTTAATCAATCAGTTGTTGTATATCTGGACGACATCCTCATATTCTCCCGAACCCTGGATGAACACCGTTCGCAAGTCAGAGAGGTACTATCGTGGCTTCGTCACAATTAGTTGTACGGGAAGTTAGAGGAGTGTGTCTAAGAGGTTAAAGAGGTCGCTTTCCTCGGATTTATCTTATCTGGCTCTGATCTTCCTGCCAAAGTACAGGCAATTCTCGACTGGCCCCAGCCTACCACCGTCCGTGGAGTCCAGTGGTTCATCGGCTTCGCCAATTTCTATCAGAAGTTTATCCAGAGCTACTCCACCATTGTCTCACCCATCACGTCGCTGACTTATAAGGGGTCCAATCCCTCCAAGTGGCCTTCTGAGAGCACTTCAGTCTTCCAGCAGGTAAATGAAGCCTTCTCGTCTGCTCCTGTCCTCTGCCAACCAGATCTCTCGCTCCCTTTTATTGTGGAAGTAGACGCATCATTGAAAGGAGTAGGAGCCATACTCTCTCAGAGATTTTCTGATGGGAAGATCCATCCTTGCGCTTTCTTCTCTCGGAAATTCTAGGCTGCAGAAAGGAATTACGCCCTTGGTCCACTACAACCACTCTGTTCCTACGGCTCCCTGGACCCACTTGTCTATGGACTTTGTGATGGACCTTCCATCTTGCGATAAGTACAATACCATCTGGGTCGTGGTGGATAGGTTTTCCAAGATGGCCCACTTTATTCCACTTCGGGGGCTGCCCTTCAGTTCTATTCAAGCTTTTTGTCCAGCATATCTTCCGGCTTCATGGATGTCCCGAAGAAATTGTCTCTGACCGTGGGGTCCAATTCACGGCAAGATTCTGGAGAGCCTTGTGTACCAGCCTCATGATAAAGTTAAAATTCTCGTCTGCTTACCATCCTCAGATGAACGGACAGACAGAGAGGGTTAATCAGAATCTAGAGACTTTCATTCGGCTGTACATTGCATCCTCTCAGGACAATTGGGTGGACCTGCTACCATGGGCAGAATTTGCCCACAACAACCATTATCATGAGTCTCTAGATACCACTCCATTTAAAGTGGTCTTTGGATAACATCCCAAGGTCCCACCATTCTCTGATCTTCCGGCATCCCAAGATCCCGGCTTCTAAAGTCGCCTTGAAGGACTTCTCTGAATCCTGGTTAAAAGTCAGAACCTCCTTACTGAAAGCATCGGAGTGGTATAAGATCCAAGCTGACCGTAAGAGATGGGCGATTCTTCTGTTGCATTCAGGAGATAAGGTCTGGTTATCATCCAAGACTCTCCGCCTCAGAGTTCCGTCAATGAAATTTGCCCCTAGATACATTGGTCCTTTCAAAATCTCCAAAGTCATTAATCCTGTGGCGTGTCAGCTTGATCTTCCTCCCTACCTTCAAATGCCTAGAGTGCTCCATATCGCTCTTCTCAAACCTCTGGTCATCAATGAGTTTTACTCTCATATTAAGAGACCCTCCAAGATTGCTGGACTTACAGAGAATGAATTTGAGATCAAAGAAATCGTGGCTGCTCGAATTTGTTATGGTCATCTCCAGTACCTTGTTGATTGGAAGGATTTCGGTCCTGAAGAGCGGGGGTTGAAGCCTGGGTTCAAGCATCTGATGTTAAAGCACCAAGACTCATCCGGAGGTTTCTGGCTAAACATCCTTCCAAGGCTCAATTAAGGCGTCCAGAGGCCACCCCTATGAGAGGGGGTGATGTCACACACAGTGGCTCACGCCACTGCACTTACCACACCAGAGGACGTCTGGCAGCTGCTCTCCCGCTCCGTCCCCGCCGTGATCAGGTCTCGATGTAGGCTCTCTCGTTAGCTGTGTCTCCAGCGGCTCTCTGTCGTCCTCGTGGCTGCTGGGCGCCACCATCTTGCAGCGCATCACGTGTTCCCCTCGGCCAATCAGCATCCAGGTCAGGGGAGCACGTGCGCAGGTGGGCCAATCAGCAACAAGCGAGGGGTATTTAAACCCCAGGCACTGTTCCATCAGTGCCAGATCTACTTGTTTCTCAAGGAGCCTGGTTCTTTACGATCTCCAGTCCACAGTCTGAGTCCAGTCCACAGTCTGAGCCCACTCCAGCCCGCTGCAATCCTCTCCAGCCTGCTGCAATCCACTCCAGCAGCTGTTGTCCACCCCAGGCCACTGTCGTCCACTCTAATCCGCTGTAGTCCACTCCAGCCCTAATCCACTCCAGCCAGCCCTAATCCACTCCAGCCAGCTGTATCCGCTCCAGTCTGCTGTAGCCATTCCAGGCTGCCAAACCTAGTTCCGCTGACCCTATCCAAGGGAGCTATTCTATCCGTTCTGACCTATATGCAGAGACATTACTTGCGTCCACCTAGCTTCATCTTTAGCACTCTTAGTGCATCCCCTCTCCAGCCCGGGATCAATCCAGAAGTTTCCAGATCCATGACACTCTGTCCATGTTCCTTACACACGGAGGTCTGGAAGTTCCCACGTAAGAGGGAAGTGAACTCGCATGTAATTTCCCTCTCTTGCGCAGTGGTTACAGCACTAATGCAGAAATTGACCAACTATAAGTCTTTAAGCCAGCCCTCAATGTAAAATTTAGATGGTCCTCGCCATCCACCTTGCAGAGTTTTGGCGAGCAAAGGGGAATGGCCGCCCTGTTGTCCTGTCTCCTAGCGAACGGAATTCCATTACGTATATCAGGAAATCCATAGCGTAACATCTTGTGCGCACATATACGCATTTACAGTTGAGCTGAAAGTCCTAAAGACACTATTGTCTGATACAGGGTTATTGTAACAGACCTGGGTCCAGATTTACTAAGTTGCGGGTTTGGAAAAGTGGAGATGTTGCCCATAGCAACCAATCAGATTTTAGCTGACATTCTCTAGTATGTAATAGGAAAGTGAGAGCTAGAATCTGATTGATTGCTATTGGCAACATCTCCACATTTTCAAACCCGCAGCTTAGTTAATCTGGCCCCTAGCCAGAAAATCAATAACAATATAAATGGACAAGAGCACTCGCCATGGGATTAAGCTCAGGCATATTAGTAGTAGAGGATGTATTTGGGATATAATAGGTCCAAGAAACAAAGATTATTAATTAGGTCATGTGCCCTGACTTGAAAATTTGTAGATTTACTATATTTAAACTATTTACTGGAAATTTAGACATCATCTTCTCATAAACTGTGGCCAAGACTGGAAAACACCTAGTACTTGAAGTGACGATAATTAGCTGTGCTCTAAGGGGAATACACTAGCATTGTGCTGTCAGTCTTTATTTTAAATACAGACTCTTTGGGGCTGATCCAGAGCTACGACCGCCGTAGTTAATATGGCGGACGTAGGCGTAAGATCGGCTGAAAAGGTACGCAGCATGTTCCGTAAAAAGTGGTGGCGTAATGTCGCCTCTGGGAATTTTTAGACAGAAGTGGGAGGGGGAGGTATTTAGATTAGCTGGGGAGGGCGGGTGGAAGGTGTGGAGGTGCAATGTCTGTACGGACATTGCACGGAGAGATAAGGTAACCCTATTGCACTCGTAAGTGCCATAAGGTCCCTAAACACGGGGACTGGAAGAGTGAGTTAGGTGCGTATCTGCCTGCACCTAACTCACTCTTAAGTGTGAAACAGGTCCATAGTTTGGTCAAGCTTAGACCTAATAACTATGAAAATGCTTTTTCACAAACTTACAGGTTAGTTGAAAAAATATATAAAAGGTCCACTCATTGAGCAACCCTATTAGGTAATAAGCACCAATTGGATATATGCGACTCTTAAACGGTAAGAGCAGGTGGATATACACAGGTCTGTGTATAAAAGACCTGGGGCCATATTCACTCATCTGCGGGCTTGGGAAGGTGGAGATGTTGCCCATAGCAACCAATCAGATTTTAGCTGACATTCCCTAGTATGTAAAAAGAAAGTAAGATCTAGTTTCTGATTGGTTGCTATAGGCAACATCTCCACTTTTCCAAACCTGCAGCTTAGTAAATCTGGCCCCTGAATATATTCACCTGTTCTTCCCTTTTAGGAGTTGACAATTTAGTTTATTTATATGTCTCTATTTGTCAAGCAGTAGTACTTTCTAGACAGCAGCCTTATTAATTGTCTTTTTGTACAGGGTTGTTAATATCCATTATTTTCTTGCATTAGAATTGTATTATTCAGAATTGGGTTGTGATTTAACTGGATAAATGTTACATTAAGCTGCCGGTATTCCAAAAATTCACGGAAATAAGCCGGTCAAATTGTTGTGGATTGATGCGGGAATTCTATTTATTAGCATATTGTTAATGTTTGTTAGAGCAAAGTGATAGCTGGAAATTGCCGTTGACAATTCTACTTCCTAAAGGAATGCCCTCAAACCTGGCTCTTCCTCCTTCGTCTGGCATTGAGGATTTGCGACTGTTCCTCAGAATTGTTCCCGGAGGGCCCCAAAACTATGTCAGGTTGAATTGTTCTCTTTGTTCCGCCCCTGTGGTTATTTTAGTTCACCAGAGCATAAAAAACAGAGAATACAGCAATGTTCCATCAATCTATTTCTGGGCTTTTTTTTTCCTCCTCTCTCAAGGTCTGTAGGATGTTGACGGAAATGTTTAGGGTAAGCTGGCTATTCATAGCCATCGTTTCCTAGGGGGACGTTAATAGTCTTTATTCAATGTCACTCAGAACACCATGAAATATCTCAGATGAGGGAGATAAGGCTGAGCCATAAGCATATCTAGATGACCTTCTCATCTAAGATGACCTGACCGGTCTGGAATGTGGATCAGGCCATTACATATGGCAAAGGTACTTGTGATCATTGTTCGGTGTGCCAAATAACACCCTGGGGACTGTCAGCTTAGAACATTTAATATCGCAACCACAAAATTGACAATAATACAGTCGACATCATAAGCTAGGCCGTATCACTGTCCATACTGTCAAAAAAAATAAAAAATAATTTTCTTCTCTCCTGTCCTGTTCTTTTGTCTCATCTTCTGACGCTGTCTGGTCTCTCTTCGATGTGTCTTCCTTTCTTCTCTTCCGTCCTGTTCTTCTGTACCATCTTCTGACGCTCTGTCCTGTCTGGTCTCCCTTCGATCTGTCTTCCTTTCTTCTCTCTCGTCCTTTCCCTCCATCCCCTCTTCCTCCATTCTGTCCCATCCGCTCTACCTTCACACTGTCTTCTTTTCTTCTCTACTGTCCTGTTCCTCCATCCTGTCCCATCTGCTCTACCTTCACACTGTCTTCTTTTCTTCTCTAATGTCCTGTTCCTCCATCCCCTCTTCCTCCATTCTGTCCCGTCCGCTCTACCTTCACACTGTCTTTTTTTCTATTGAACTGTTTCTTCATCTTGTCTTTCTCCGTCTGTCCCGTCCACTCTTCTTTTGTTCTGTCATCTTTTCTTTTCTCCTGATCTGTTCCTTTGTTCTGTTTTGCTGTTTTGTCCCCTTCGCTCTGTCTTGTTTTCTACTCTCTTGTCCTGTTCCTCCATCCCGTCTTCCTTCATTCTGTCCTGTCCACTCCACCTTTGCTCTGTCTATTTTTCTTCTCTTCGGTCCTGTCCCTCCTTCTTCTCTTCCTCCGTTCTGTGCCTTTTGCTTCAAATTATTTTCTTCTCTCCCGTCCTGTTCCTCTGTTCCGTCTTCCTCCATTCTGATCCATCTGCTTTCCCTTTGTTCTGTCTTCTTTTCTTCTCTCCTGTTCCTATATCCCGTCTTCCTTTGTTCTGTCCCATTGGCTTCAACTTCTTTTCTTTTCTTTTCTCCCGTCCTGTTCCAATATTCCATCTTCCTCCATTATGATCCACTCTCTCTTCCTTAACTCTGTCTTTTTTTCTTCTCTCCAATCTTCTGTTCCATCTTCCTCCATTCTGTCCCGTATACTCTACCTTCGCTCTGTATTCTTTTCTTCTCTCCTGTCCTGTTCCTCTGTTCCGTCTTCCTCCATTCTGGTCTATCCGCTCTCCCTTCATTCTGTCTACTTTTCTTCTCTCCTGTCCTGTTCTTCGTTCCCATCTTCCTCCATTCTGTCCTGTCCACTCTCCCTTTGCTCTATATTCTTTTTTTCTCTCCCATCCTGACACTCAGTTCCACCTTTTTCCGTTCTGTCTCGACTGCTCTCCCTTCACTCTTTCTTATTTTCTTCTCTCCCATCCTGTTCCTCCAAACGTTTCTTTTCTGGTCTAATCTGTCCACTCTTCCTCTGTCTTCTTTTCTTCTTATTACAGACTAGCTCTCCAGACAGCGAAGGCTAACTAGGGAGCCTGGTGTTCACAGGAGCCCTTGCAAGGGGCTTTGTTGTCGGAAGTTCTTCCCTGTGAGTAGGAGTGTATACAGGATAGTGCGACACTGGGTTAGTACATAAAAAATGATAGTCTGCATCCAACCCAACGACTGGATCATCTGTCCACTGACGTTGTGGTCAGAACTTCGTCCAAGGTGCCAATCATAACAGCCATACCCTTCCCCCCACTTCTGCCATCAGCGGGAGTACAGCGCGTCAGGCCCCATCATGACATTGGGCGCACTTCTGTGACCGCAGGGCAACCAGCACAGTCCTCTTCTCCCTCCAGAATTCACTGGGTGCAGGCCGCGCTGTGGTGCGCTCTGTGTGTGTTTCCACTCTCTGCCCCCTACAGTGGCGCTGCCTGCCGGCCCTGAGCACCGCAGCTTGCAAACATTGCTTTTCCACCAGACCTGCCAGCACCATTCCGGTCCTTGCCACATTAGTATCCAACCAATCATGATGTCAGTACAGCTGATAATTTCCTCCCCTCATGCTGGAGAGAATTTCCAGGTGAGATTCGTAGGGCCCAATTCAATCCATTGCAAAGCCTGCGTTATCTTGGTTGCAATAATAATTGTGCTAATTTATAATGCAGATTTTTATACGCCCCCCCATAGAGGGCCATATTAAAATCCACGAATTTTGGTTACCGTAATAGCCGGTTTCAAGCACAGTTAGCATTGCAACCATCACAGGCTTTGCATTGCATTGAATCGGACCCATAATATGCTGCACTGCTTATTTATACATATTTATATATGCTGTTATTAACAGTGCATTTTTTTTTGTTACCAATGCCCAACATAACACAGAGGTTAACATTAGTGCTTCATGATTCATGAGCTCTGTCCTGGACAATTGCCTTATCAGATGGAATATTCAGTGTTTTAGGTTAATTACTGTTACCAATGTAATGGTACTGATTACCAATCTGTGTTACATATACATATATATATATATATATATATATATATATATATATAATTTGGCCTACTATAATCTTTTGTATCGTGGTTACAAGAATGTTTTCGATACTTTATGACATTCACAAGAAGGCCATTTTTTTGACTTGTGGTTACAATAATGCTGATTTGATTGTATAGTTGGTTTCTATGCTGCTGTCTATATGGCATGGTGATATTGTAGTTACAATCTTGCGCTCTGTTTTTTATGACACTTACATAGATCATGCATTATATAACAGTCACTAGTGTGAAGTTTTAAATTGTAAAACAGGAAGGCAAAAATGGATAATTCGCAAGGGGTCGTGGAAGACCCTAGCACTGGCCCTGGGTGTGAACTATGCTTGAATTAGGCATATAAGTTTCCCCTCCTGGCAAATACAGCCTCTGGTGGTTACCACAACAACAAGGCAATCGGAAAACCTTGTCAATGTCACATGAAATTATTATAAAAACTCAGAAGAAAAAAGATATAAGTTTCACATAAACCATTGTTTATGATTCTAAGGGTTTACTAAGCTGCGGATTTGAAAAAGTGGAGATGTTGCCCATAGCAACCAATCAGAATCTAGCTCTCACTTTCCTATTACATACTAGTGAATGTCAGCTAGAATCTGATTGGTTGCTATGAACAACAACTCCACATTTCAGAACCCGCATCTTAGTAAATATGTTCTGTCCTCTCTACAGTAATTCCTGCAACGCCCAAGACCTCATAATGCACTAAAACTCAGACACTCACATCCCTATTAGTGACCCAGGGGAGAGGGTACAAGAAAACCACGGTTGTACACTCCATCTATGACATTTACGGCCAGTCCTGGCCTCCCTCCTAGCAGCTGCACATGACTTAACAGGAAAAAACACTTTTTTTTGCTTGTATGTATTCAGCGTAACAATAACGTTATAAAGGAACCAAAGGAAATACCCGAGACGAAAGCTGACAGAGTGGAAGATGTGAGGGGTGGATGCAGGTGAGAAAATATTCCGCAATTGCATAATATCCTGTGTTGCTCTTTATTGGTCTTTGTGACGTTCCGAATTGTATTTTTTTTTTTTTTAAGTACCTACAGTTAAAATTCAATGGGTCCCAAATGGTTTTATCGCCCATAGACAATGTAAGGGGAATCCTAGAGCCCTACACAAAACCTTACACATATTTGTAGTATGTTGACATATAAATTCCAGACGGCATTCTTTGCTCAGAGTCCGCAGGCAAGGATGCTGAGGCCTATGTGAGATTAGAAAAAGCACGTGAGTGTGTGAATCCTTTTTATATTGGAATCCAGGGGAACTAAATTCTTCGTGGCTGCCAAATGGGATCTCTCTGGCTGGTATTTTTAAAATCAACTTTTTTTATTTCATGGCATGGAATTCAAAGACTTCCAGAACTATTTTTTTTGTTTTATTTATGGTACCTTTTATGATACATTGTGAACATTTCCCAGAATCCCTCACTCGCTAATCATTTATCAGTAAGGCAGGGTACACACTGGGGGCCAGATTTACTAAGCTGCGGGTTTGTGGAGATGTTGCCCATAGCAACCAATCAGATTCTATCTCTCACTTTCCTATTACATACTAGAGAATGTCAGCTAGAATCTGAGTGGTTGCTATGGGCAGCATTTCCACTTTTCCAAACCTGCAGCTTAGTTTAGCTTGAATCTGGGCCTGGGACTTTTTTAGCAGATAATCTTTCCAATCACACAACCATAAGAGCGTTTCAGCAGATATTTCAACTGTGTGTACTGAACAAAGATGTGCAAAAATCTTTTGAAACGGTCTGTGATCTCTTGATTTGATCTTTTGGAGCTACTAATATTCCAGATCAACCATGGAAAGATATCTTCTGTTTTATGCAAGTGTGTACTGTGTCTATCAGGAGATCTGTGGACAGTACACAATGTAAGATATCTGGTGAAACGTTCTTTTGATTGTGTGATTGGGAGTGCACTATCTCTTTGAAAAAGGGCGGATTGCGCCCGAAACGCGTACTGGACTGGACTGGCATTACCCATAGAAATAGGAGGAACACAGTGAACAGATGACGCACATGGAGGTTGTTTATCCTGCGATCGTGACATCTACTTCCCGTTCCCCTCACTCAATGATGGACTTCTCTTTCGGGTAATGATTGCCGGATTTATACTTTTATATACTGTGTTGATTTAAACTTGTTTTTAAGAATTGTTCCTATTAAAATTGATTGTTAATCTTTATTTTTCTCCACTTATCTGTTTTTCATATGTACCTTCCCCGAGAGGGGGCCTCCACAAGGCTGTACAAGATGTTTTTTTGAACCCTTTGTTTACAATCAATTGGACTTATTATTGGACATTGGGTACTTGTTTGTTTTAGATTGCCAACACCCACAGGAGTAATTTAGCGCTAGATGGTCCACGTTTTCATGTTATTGTTGGTCCACTTTGGAGAGATTGGTAGATTGCTCAATGTTACTAATTAGGTGTTGATGTTAGTTTTCTAGCGCAATTGCGATCTCATTTGTCATACTCCAGGGTTGCCGACTCTCCCGGAATATCCGGGAGACTTCTGGAATTTGAGTAGTTCTCCCGGTATCCCGGTATCCTGGGAGAGCCTGTAAATCTCCCGCAAGCCCCAACCAGCTCAATTACAACTGTAAAATCCCTAGAGTTACTAATGACGCGATTTGCATAAATTGTGACATTAAGCCCCGCCCCCTTGCAGCAAGCTATGGCTTTCCCCCGGGTGCTCTGGTGTAACTTTCCACCTATATTCCTTTTATTGTCAAACTCTGCATCTGGTCTCTGGTTCTTATGCACCTGTGGGGGCTTTTGCTTTGGCCAATGAGTGCCTGGAAATGTGCAATTTTGATGGGCTGCATCAGAGTAATGAAGGGTTCCATTCATTAACGTGGATCCTTTGTAGGTGCACTGTCCCTGAAATTCAACATGGTATCACCCAGGTGTAACTTTACACCTGTTTTCCTCTAACTTTCAAACTCTGCATCTGATTCTTTATTGTTAAGTCTAGAGTAATTATGTAGTTTCTTTCCTTTCCTAAAGAGTAGACTCTAAGGGGGTGATTCAGAGATGCGACTGCGAAAAGATCGCAAATATACGCAACTAAGTTCAGATATTAGCAGGTTACAGCCCACTGCATAAACAGTCACTCCCCTTGCAAACAGCGGCGGATCTTAAAGTTAGACCACCATTGAGCAACCCTAACTCTGCGCTGTCATTTGAGATCTTAAGGGAAGTAGTTGCGGTTATTTGAGATCCTAAGTGTCTGCCCGCGCCCACTTTCCCTCATCTCCCTGCCTCCCCCCGCCCATTTCCATGCAAATCCTTAAGATCTTAAACTTCCGCAGCATTTAAGATCTTAAGTGCTTGCGATCGATTCACAGGTCCGCGCTCAGTGAATTTAAGATCCTAACCTCTATGTAGATGGCGTTCCACTATTACTACGCATGCGCATTGATGCAAATTTTCTAAGATCCTAATTATATGCACCTAAGTAGCGATTAAATCGCATCTCTGAATCAGGCCCTAAGGGCCCTATTCAATTTCCCGTGACACCTGTTTGCAGGGATTTTTTTGTAGTTGTTTTCTTCTTATTTTTGCTCTCTCTTCGGACTTTATTCAAACCTAAGAAGCTGATGCTTCTTATGTATGGAATTTTGTATACGGGGCCACTGCGCATACAATTTACGTAGTGGTCCCATATGCAGAATAACTACGTGCAGTCTCTACAGAGACTGCACGTAGTTAGTTAGTTTAGTTCTGTAGAGTGAGTAGGGGGAGGGATGTAAATTAGGCTTGGAGGGGGATGGGGAACCTCTGTGCGTATTTTCTCTCCTTAAGAGTGAAAATATGCACAGGTAGTTAAGGGTGTTCTATGGCACTCATAAATGCCATTAGGCAAAAAAACTTTGGCGGGGCGGGGGAGGGGAGTGGGGATGTAGGTGCGGATACATGTGTATCTGAGCCTACGGATCACACACTTATGTGTGAACAAGGTCCATCATCCGAAATAAAACCCTGTGTGTCTGCTGGAGAGCCTGCACTTTTACCAGTGTCACTGCCAGAAGACAGCTATTACCGAGTACATTTTTAGCAACAATAAACACAATCTAGTGTTTCTCGTGACTTGTGACTATCTCAGCCTAACTCACCTTCCTGTTACAACAAGCTCGTTGCTCACCAAGCTGTAATATTTAGGATAATGAGAGGTAACAGGATATGCGATAGATGCGGACAGGAAGCTGCCAGCTCTGAATTGCTGTAACTTACTAGGCATCTGCGTCTTATCTCTTCAGGATCATTCTTGGAATAGACATTACACTGGGAACAAAATATTGACTTCAGCTTCATTTATAATGAATTGCTAGAGATAAAAACAGCCTTATCCAGCTGCCTACGGCTTTCTTTTATATTACACTTTTGTTATTTGCCCCAGTGTAGCTGGAAGGGGTGGTAGCTGCTCCAGAGGCAGTCCTATTTTCGACACTGACACAGTCGTCAGTTTAATCGCTGCCGTATCAGCACCAACAACTTTTTAATAAAGAATATTTGTAAATCGGAACTGGAACAATGTTGAATGTTCTTATTTTGACAAGGCACCTGTTACTAATGTTGCTGCAGGAAGGGGATGGTGAGGGTTAGGCTGTGGAGAAGGGAGGGTTAGGGTGTGGAGGGGGGGAGGGTTAGGGTTAGGCTGTGGAGAGGGAAGATAAGGCTGCGGGGCATAGATGGTTAGGGATAGGCTGTAGAGAGGAGAGGATTAGAGTTAGGCTGTGGAGAGGAGAGGATTAGGGTTAGGCTGTGGAGATGGGAGGGTTAGGGTTAGGCTGCGGGACATGGATGGTTAAGGTTAATCTTTGGAGATGGGAGGGTTAGGTTTATGCTGCGGGACATGGATGGTTAGGGATAGGCTGCAGAGAGGAGAGGATTAAGGTTAGGCTGTGGAGAGGGGAGGGTTAGGGTTAGGCTGTGGAGAGGGAAGGGTTAAGGTTAGGCTGTGGAGAGGGAAGGGTTAAGGTTAGGCTGTGGGATGTGGATGGTTAGAGTTAGATTGAAGAAAACAGTACTTGTCATAGCTGTCGTCACTGGACTCTTCATAAACACAACAGTCGCGGGAATGAAGCTGTCGCACACGAAACTGCCAACAACACAGCAGTCATCGCTTCATTGCCGCAAAGTGATCATTTGAAATACAGATCATCGACGTAGCGAACTACATACTTTCTATCTAATTCCATTGCCAGCGTAACACATCTAAATGTTC
>WWET01000095.1:20182-30766 GCA_011038615.1 Limnodynastes dumerilii | reverse complement strand
GATGAGTGCGCGAATTGCCTACTTTCTATCTATATATATATATATATATATATATATATACCTCTTTTTCTCCCCCTAATAACAGCTATTAGGGGTAGAAAAAGGGGGTTATATGGGGAGATGGCAAAAGAATGTCACTACTTATAGATCTATTTAAAAGATTAGCGCTATGGTACGGAGGGGAATTCTGCCTGTATCCCCCAATACAAAGTGTAAACAAGAGAAAAGAGTTCCGTACAGCGCTTGCAGTAATTAGGAACACACAGCTAAAATATAGCAAATAAGTAAAATAAGTAAAATTGTTGCAATCTTGTCTAAAGGTGTTGTCAGATGGAAAGACAAAATAGTATTTACTTTCAATAAAGTTAACGTTGCATCCAAGTGCTGCTAGTTATCAGTTTTGAACAGCAATTATAGTGAAACCAACACTTGGTCAGTAGAGTTCAGTAGTATTAGCTGTATCACAAGCTACTTTCAAATTTGCATTGTGCAAAGTTCTCAACAGATGGCATGCATAAATTGATATTGGGAAAAAAGTTAGTTTGCAGACCGGCCAGTCCGTCTTACCGCTGTTGTCAGTGTGCGCAGATCACCTGTTTGCGGCGGGAGATGGTGGCGTTCAGAACTCTGGAAGCAGCCCGCAGTGATCACCGGAGGGTAACCCTTACGTTCTGCAGGTTGGTCGGAAGCCTACTTCTCGCGCTGAAAGATTTTCTCCTTATAGGTCAGGTACTGCTGTATATAATGCGGTAATTGAATCCAATTCTTATTGATAAAGTGCAAATGCAATGTTGGATTATGGAGCAGCTTCACGTGGATATTCAGTTGAATCCTTGACGTGTTTCACGGCTAAGTTTGCCGTTTCATCAGAAGGTTGTGACGTGGGGAGAGGGGAGGCACCTTTTATAAGGATATCCTGCTAATTAACCCCCAATACAGGTGTATGTGGCAACATGATCAAATAACAATGATACATTTTGAAATAAAAAATTAAAAATAGTAATAAGCTGTGTGTTCTGTATATAATTAAAATTGATTAAGAAACATTAACTACATTATAAATTAAGTAAATAAACAAACAAAAATAAGAAAAAGATTTAAAAAAAAGAAAAAAAATCAATACATAAAAATTGGAAAATTATTTCCACTATAACGCAAACAAACTAAAAATTTCTGACAAACTAAACACATGGTATTTGGACCATAAGCAAGATAGAGAGAAAAGAACTCCCATTCATGCACTATTTTTTAGTATGCTTTCCAGCATTAAATACATATTGTAAGTTGATCTGCATATCATTTAATTCTAGCATCAAATGATTTATGAAGATTCTACCAATCAAAGGATTCTGGTTTCATATTTATTTAGAATTTATTTAATGAAGTTTAGGAGTCTGGATAGGATCAACATTTCTCTCGATAGTTCAGTAGTCATTAGTTAATTAATGTTAAAACTAGATCTTATATAAGTTCAACTAAAGGTAGTTACCTGGATAATTCAGACATAAACGTAAATCAATTCAAATGTTTAGTACTCAAAACAACTGATCATTTAAACAATCAATACAATATACATAAATTAAATTATATATTTAATAACGAAATTGAACACCTATCTAGTCAATTTTGCTTGTATACTAAATGAATAGAGTTAATAAGAAAATTAAATAAAGTTCAGTAATATTAATTGATGTAATATATACATTACTATGAATTAGAAAAATGGTTATATCGTTATCTAGTAAAAATAGAGCCCTATCTACCTACTTTAAGAGAGAAGGTTCAATTATATAAAGGAAGGCATGAGGATAAGGAAGTTAGTTAATAAATTAAAATTTAAATTAAAAATAACATTAAATTAAAATGAAGAGTTAGGAACACAAAAAGGGCAGAGGAGAAAATGTTCATTCACCAAAATCGAGGTCTATAACCTCATTGAGGCCTCCTGGATACAAGGTGTTAAGAGTATGTGTCCAAAAGGCCTCGCATTTGCACAGGAGTTTGAATCTATCGCCACCACGCTTGGTGGCAGGGACAGTTTCCAGGCCAAGGATCCTAAGTCCAGCTATAGATCCCCCATGATGGTTATGAAAATGGGCTGAAACATGATGTTTCAGGTTCTTATTAATAATGTTCCTGCGGTGCTCTAGGAAACGATTTTTGAGCATTCTAGTTGTGCGGCCCAAATATTGAAGGCCGCACGGGTAGGATAACATGTAAACAACATAAAGGCTTGTACAGCTGATAAAGCTCTTAATTGGGAAAGTTTCCTTTGTTGTACAGGACTGGAAGGTTTTTGACCTATGTTGGATGTAAGAACAGGTCAAGCACCGACCCCTGCCGCATCTAAAGCATCCTTTTTGTGGAGTCCCTAGAAGAGTGTTAGTCTCATTGGTCTGGAAATTCGATTTATCTTCCCCAGGTTTGAAAAAGTTGGGGGCTAGTAAATTCTTTAGATTATCTGCTCTTCTGAACACCACTTTAGGTGCTCTGGGGATACTGGATTTTAAGATCGGATCAAAACCCAAGATGTGATAGTTCTTTTTAATTACCTTGGTAATTTTATCTGTCGAATTATTATACTTGGTAACAAAAATTAAACTCTTATTTTCAAATAGTTTTTTTTGTGCATTTGTTAATATTCGTATGGATCTACCAGTTTCATATATGTAGAAGTCGTGATTTTATCATCTATGACCTTAAGGGAAACATCAAGAAAGTCCACCTCTGTGGGGTGACTGGTATGTGTAAAAGTAAGATTAAAGTCATTTGAATTGAGACTGTTGACAAATTGAGTAATGGATTCCACCGGACCGTCCCAAATAAAAAACAGGTTGTCAATATAATGCCTGTAGAGAACCAGGTTTGCGCCCATCTCGCTCCCCCGCACATGGGTATCTTCAAAAGCTCCCATGTATAGGTTCGCGAAACTAGGCGCAAACCTGGTTCCCATTGCTGTACCAAGAATTTGTAAATAAAAAACGTTAGAAAATAAGAAAAAATTGTGTGATAGAATGAATGAAATTAAATCCAGAATAAAGCGCTGGTGTGTCGCAGAGAGCTCAATACATATACAATACAATACATAGCTCCTATACAGTACACAGCCCCTACACAGTACACAGCCCCTATACAGTACACAGCCCCTACACACTATACAGCCCCATGTGGCAGCCCCTTGTCACACAGCACCACAAACAAATTCCCAGTAACCCCATCGTATGTCTCCAGCCCCTTAGTATCCCCTATCATATATCTCAAGCCCCCCAGTATCACCCATTATGTCTCCAGACCCCCACAATCCCCCATCATGTCTCCAGACTGCCAATAACCCCATCATATGTCTCCAGCCCCCCAATATCCCCATCATATGTCTCCAGCCCTCCAGTATCCCCCATCATTTGCCTCCAGCCCCCCAATATCCCCATCATGTCTCCTGTCTTCCCAGTATTCCCATCATATGTCCAGCTCCCCCCAGTATTTCCATCATGTGTCCAGCTCCTCCAGTATTCCCATCATGTGTCCAGCTCCCCCCAGTATTCACATCATGTGTCCAGTTACCCCCAGTATTTCCATCATGTATCCAGCTCCCCCAGTATTCCCATCATATGTCCAGCTCCCCCAGCATTCACATCATGTGTCCAGCTCCCCCATGGGCCTCATTTACTAAAGTCATATTTTGACAGTGATTATTCATCGCTAGACATCGCAGCGATTTTGTAGCAATCTTTTTTTAAATCGCTGCATTCAGAATTTTATCCTGCAATTAATAATCGCTGTCGATGTTGTTCCATTGATTTAAATGGAAACATCGCCATGCTTTTCTGTTTAAAAGCACGCGATTGTCCATTTAAAAATCGCCAAGCATCATTATATCCCTTATTATGCAGACGCATATAGTACTGTAAGGCACAGCATGGCCATGTGTTTGTGGCCATGCTGAGCCTTATAGTACTACAGTATAAGCGTCAGTCTGACAAGGGGTAAAATGATGTAGAGTAATGTGTCGTGTCAAAAAAAAAAACAGTTTTCCCAATAAACTGAAATATTAAACATGAATAAACAATACATTTCTATACATTAAAAAAATTTAACTAATGTGTCCCTGTGTGTTTTATTAAACTATAATAGTAGCCACTGTGTGCTAACTAAACCTAAGGATAATATATAGTGTGAATGTGTGCAAAAAATATAGTGAAGTATCGACTCACCGTTTTGCAGTCATCTGTCTTGGGATGACGTGCTAGTAGTTCTTGACGTGTTGAAAGCTGTTCGGGAAATATTGATTGAAGATCTTCTCCTCTTGATTGAAGATGCTGCTCCTCTTGATAGTAGATGCTGCTCTGTTGCTAGAAGATGGTCTTCGGCCTGTTCTGGTGTGCCACTGCTAATGACCATTCGGTCACTAGAGGTTCCCCTTTTATAGTGTATTTGATGTCATAGACACTAGAGATTGCGTCCCTCACTCCTTCCTCAGCTACCGAATGCCAAAACCCCACAAGATCCGAAGTTTGGCATCAGTGATATCATCCAAGGCGCCCACAGAGATCTGAGCTCCGACAGAAGTCCCTTTATGATTGCCGCACAAATCTGTCCACAAAAAAGACAATTGGTCACACACTGAGGTTGGGCAGAGCACAACCACAGTATAGCAGTGCCCCTATACAGTACACAGTCCCTATACAGTACACAGCCCCTAGTCACACAGCACCACAGCCAAACCCCCAGTAACCCCATCGTATGTCTCCAGCCCCTTAATATCCCCCATTATATGTTTCCAGCACCCCAGTATCATCCATCATGTCTCCAGACCCCCAGACTCCCCCATCATGTCTCCAGACCCCCAGAATACCCCATCAAGTCTCTAGACTGCCAATAACCCCATCATGTCTCCAGCCTCCCAGTATCCCCATTATATGTCTCCAAACCTCCAGTAACCCCCATTATATGTCTCCCGCTCCCCAGTATTCCAATCATATGTCCCCAGTGGCCAGCCCCCCAGTAGCCCCATCGTATGTCTCCAGCCCTCCAGTATCCCCATCACGTCTCCTGTCTTCCCAGTATTCCCATCGTGTCCAGCTCCCCCAGTATTCACATCATGGGCCGGATCCAGAACTACGTCCGTCTTCCACAGACGGCCGTAATTTGATGAAAAATAGCTACTGCGCATGTGTAATAACTATTGTACGCAATCTACGTATCGAAACAGTTCTGGATCCGGCCCTATGTGTCCAGCTCCCCCTAGTATTTCCATCATGTGTCCAGCTCCGCCCAGTATTCACATCATGTGTCCAGCTCCTCCCAGTATTCCAATCATGTGTCCAGCTCCCCCCAGTATTCCCATCATGTGTCCAGCTCCTCCAAGTAATCCCCATCATGTGTCCAGATCAACCCAGTAATCCCCATCATGTGTCCAGATCAACCCAGTAATCCCCATCATGTGTCCAGCTCCCCCCCAGTAATCCCCATCATGTGTCCAGCACCCCCCAGTAATCCTCATCATGTGTCCAGCTCCCCTCAGGAATCCCCATCATGTGTCCAGCTCCCCTCAGAAATCCCCATCATGTGTCCAGCTCCCCTCAGAAATCCCCATCATGTGTCCAGCTCCCCTCAGAAATCCCCATCATGGACCTGATCCAGACCTACGCATTAAGACACCAGCCAGCAGCGTAAGATCATCTTAAAAGCCGATCTGCGCATGCGCCGGGCAGATGTTGCAACGCTGGAGGGGGCGTTCCCCTCCGTTACTACGCTGCAGTTAGTGCAGGTAGGCGGGGGTAGGGAGGGTAATGAGGCTGGTAGGGCGGCGTTAGCTTAACAACGCTGCCGTCCCAGCGTATTAACACTCGCTTACGCTGGCTGAAGTTAGGGTAGCCTTCAGCCAGTGTAAGCGAGTGTTAATACGCTGGGGCAAGGGGGAGTGTCGGGGGAGTGAAGCGATGGTATGCTGAGCGTTAGCACGCTCAGTGTACTATCGTAGCTCTGGATCAGGCCCCATGTGTCCAGCTCCCCTCAGGAATCCCCATCGTGTCCAGCTCCCCCAGTATTCCCCATCATGTGTCCAGTTCTCCCCAGTGTGCTCGGATCCCGCCTTGGATCCCCAAATTCGGGTGGACTTGGTTCTCTGAGAACTGAGCCTGCACATCTCTAGAAATTGTGCAGTAAGGGCTGGGTTTATCCCTTATCCCTAGTATTCTGCACAGACTGAGTTCCATACGTGATACTTAAGGTAGAGTTCTGTGGATGTTAGCACCTTCCGCACATAGGAAACCAGGAGGAGTTCCCTGTTTTCCTACGGGATAGCTAATTCCGTACATTAGCCTTTGTTGTGGAGGCTACGCATGGAATTAACTATTAAATCTGGATCCGGCTCATGGCTCAAATATAGTTGCCAACTTTCCCTGAGACTCTCTGAGGTGCAGGTGATCTCCCTGATACCCTGAAGTGTTGGCAATCTTCCTTCTTCAGTTTCAGAAGTCGTTGCGGTATGATGCTGGAATTAAAAAATGTTTTCCTTGCGTTAAGGCCCATGGAGGCGGCCATTTTCATGGAGGTCAAGATATAATGAAAGACTGGTAGTTATCTAAGACAACGAGACTTCGATAATGGAGACAGAAATTAAAATACACTTTGGTCTCTTGTTAATCAGCTTCAGTGTCATCTACTTCTACTTTTATCTTTTTTATAGAGATGAAGGGGCTGATTCAGAGATGCACTTCCACCTTTTTTTCGGTGCAAGTATATAGCTCGGCTAAACCATTTTTCAAAGTAAGGGGTATTAATTAATTAAAACAATTTTGCATGCAGGGAAAATACATTACTTTTACACATAGAACTACAATACTGCATAGCTTTTTGTTTATTCTGTAAAATAGAGCTGAGCTAAGAATCTTCACCTCCTAATTTAAATTCTGGTTTTACAATTTAAATCTGCCTCCCCATGCAATTTAACATGGTATTGCTCAGGTCTACACTTGCACCTAAAAAAAGGTGGAAGTGCAGCTCTGAATCAGCCCCGAAGTCAGTGGATCCTACTCAGTCTCCACAATAACACTTAAAGTATTTATCCAATTTAACAATCAATATATACTAATGTTGACATTGTTATTGAGATATAGGGCCGGGTTCACAATCCCGGACGTATTGCACATACGTCCTTGATTTACCGATAATAGCTACTACGCATGCTAGTTTACATAATCTACGTATCATTTTGTTACATAGATTGTGTATATGCTGTCTTTAAGACCTGTGTACCCCAAAATTTTCCCAGGGCATGGCTGGTGGTGAAGGATGGTCACATGTTCCAGTACTGCTGTGGTACACTGAATGGTATCGTGCCCAATTCACACGTTGTACTTAGCCAGTGATCATTATAGACACAGCTCACTGTCTCTGCAGTCAGTCTGGGATCATTATACACATAACTAACTGTCTCTGCACAGAGCTTAGAATCATCTACACAGATCACACTGTCTCTGCACTGAGCTTAGAATCATCTACACAGATCACACTGTCTCTGCACTGAGCTTAGAATCATCTACACAGATCACACTGTCTCTGCACTGAGCTTAGAATCATCTACACAGATCACACTGTCTCTGCACTGAGCTTAGAATCATCTACACAGATCACACTGTCTCTGCACTGAGCTTAGAATCATCTACACAGATCACACTGTCTCTGCACTGAGCTTAGAATCATCTACACAGATCACACTGTCTCTGCACTGAGCTTAGAATCATCTACACAGATCACACTGTCTCTGCACTGAGCTTAGAATCATCTACACAGATCACACTGTCTCTGCACTGAGCTTAGAATCATCTACACAGATCACACTGTCTCTGCACTGAGCTTAGAATCATCTACACAGATCACACTGTCTCTGCACTGAGCTTAGAATCATCTACACAGATCACACTGTCTCTGCACTGAGCTTAGAATCATCTACACAGATCACACTGTCTCTGCACTGAGCTTAGAATCATCTGACTGCTGGAGCAGGACTGGATTGCTGGACCAGGACTAGATGCTGGACTGCTGGATCAGGACTGGACTGCTGGAGCAGGACTGGATTGCTGGACCAGGACTAGATGCTGGACTGCTGGATCAGGACTGGACTGCTGGAGCAGGACTGGATTGCTGGACCAGGACTAGATGCTGGACTGCTGGATCAGGACTGGACTGCTGGAGCAGGACTGGATTGCTGGAGCAGGACTGGACTGCTGGAGCAGCACTGCACTGCTGGAGCAGCACTGGATTGCTGGAGCAGCACTCTGACTAGGCAAGGCAAGGCAGGACTGGATCGCTGGATCAGGATTCTGACTAGACAAGACAAGGCAGGACTGGATCGCTGGATCAGGATTCTGACTAGGCAAGGCAAGGCAGGACTGGATCGCTGGATCAGAATTCTGACTAGGGAAGGCAAGGCAGGACTGGATCACTGGATCAGGATTCTGACTAGGCAAGGCAAGGCAGGACTGGATCGTACTGGCACTGAACGGAGGTACTGCAAGCTTTAAATTGTGCGCCCTGCGCACTCATTGGCTGGAGGACTGAAAAGCAGCGTTTCTATTGGTGGAGCGCCGTCAGGTGAGTAATCCAAGATGGCGGCGCCCACGGACCGGAGCACTGCCGCGCTTGCCGCCCAGCACCACGAGGAGGACGCCAGGATCCAGACACCGACAAGAACATGGTGAGTAGTGGAGTCTGTCACTGTAATAGTGGCAGACTCTGTGTTACTGCAGCATCAGACCGACGGGGAACGGCAGGCACCAGGAGACGGCAGAGCGGGTAAGTGCGGCGTCTGCCGCTATATGTGATACACCCCTTTGGAGGTACAGGACACACCCCTTTGGTGCAGTGCCTTGATAGTGCTACCACAATATCCCTTTTCATTTGCAAACCATAAATAATGGCAATTATTTTAACTAATCAATATATGTTCTGTTTGAAAAGCCTAAGCAAGCCTGATAAAGATCAATGTCATGTTATAATGTCTCAAAACTGTCAGAAAAATAAAATCATGTTTGACAGACTGATACTGTTGCGATAAAATAGAAATTGTCCTTAATTCCCAGGCTAATGAACCAGCATACAGTATTATGACATTGGGCCTGATCCAGAGCTACGACGCCCGGCATTAAAACGCCGAGTGTTAGCATAAGATCGTCTAAAAAGACGATCAGCGCATGCGCCGGGCAGATGTAGCAGCAGCGTGGTAAGGTAGGGTAATGAGGCTGGGAGGGCAGCGTTTGCGTTGCAACGCCGGTGTCCCAGCGTATTTACAGTCGCTTATGCCGCCTGAAGGTAGGGTAGCCTTCAGCCGGCGAAAGCGAGTGTTAATACGCTGGGACAAGGGGGAGTGTCGGGGGAGTGCAGCGATGTTACGCCGAGCGGTAGAATGTTCAGTGTAACATCGTAGCTCTGGATCAGGCCCTTTGACCATTATGAGCACACTAGAACTTGTAATTGGAACCTGGCATCTCTTACAAAGAGAAAATACTGTAATATAAAAAGAAGTTTATCACATATAGACAATTGTAAACTCTTAATGAGAGATGTGTGCCCTTGTTTATGGTGCAATGTATACCTAAAAATTCTTAATGTATATGACCAGTGGCGTAACCTCTGTTGATGAAGGGGCCACAGTGCCAGGGCCGGCGCGACCCGCTCCGCGAGGGGATCCGGTGCATCCCGGCGCCATGCTGGATAGGCGACGGACATCCCCCCGCTCCCCGCTATACAGATTGGCAGCGCTCATACAGGAGGTTCCTGTAAGAGCTGATGCAGTAGTTACAGAGCATTGCTCACAGCAGCAGCAGCTCATACAGGAATTTCCTGTATGAGCGCTTCCTGTATGCAGAAAAAGCGCCGAGGAGGAGGAAGGAGAGGGGTAAGTAAAAAGGGGAGAGGCTGGAGGCACATTATGGGGAATACTGAGGGGGGGCTGGAGGCACATTATGGGGAATACTGAGGAGGCTGGAGGCATATGACGGGGAATACTGAGGGGGGTGGGCTGGAGGCAGGGCCGGCGCTACCATTAGGCGATTTTAGGCGATCGGCTGGAGCGCCAGGTCCGGGCGTGCTGTTGGCGCGCCGGGCGGGGGGGGGCGGGTACAACCACCTGCTTTAATTTACCTACCTTTTGTGTGTCTGCTGTGGCGCTGTGGTGAGTAAAAGGGGTGACGGAGAGATGAGGCTCCGTCACCCCCTTTACTCACCTCAGCACCGCAGCAGAGTCTGCGACTGCCTCTATTTGCAGCATCTCCTCTCTGATCAATGACGCTGCGTCATTCATCTAGGTCACGCTGCGCGTCATTTATCAGAAAGAGAGAGCGCTGCAGAGGAGTTAGGAGCAGGTAAGTGATTGGTGACTATGGGGGGTTCTGTATGGTTATTATAGGGTGGGGGAAGGGTGATTAGTATGGGGTGGGGGCAGTGATTATTATGGGGTGGGGGCAGGATGATTATAATGTGGTGGGGGCAGGATGATTATTATGTGGTGGGGCCAGGATGATTGTTATGGGGTGGGGGCAGTGATTATTATGGGGTGGGGGCAGGATGGTTATTATGGGGTGG
>WWET01000094.1:1173471-1196573 GCA_011038615.1 Limnodynastes dumerilii | reverse complement strand
CAACATGATTTAGCCCAGGAGTAACTAATTTTAGGCATTTACTTAAGTCTGGATCCAGCCCTATGCCTTTATTTCCCACTGGAAATGTTGATTTATTTTAATATAAATATCTTGTGAACCAGCAATGTGCTCTTTTTCCCTCAGATATTAAATAAATGTGTGCATGTATTATGTGACAAATGTGTACTACAAGGGTAATCAAGATATACACTGACTATGTAGATCACAGTATTTTCTACCTGATAGTACTATCTGGAAGACATGGAAGAATTATTTAGAGATTCAAAATACACTTACATTCATTTGGCACCAGTGAACTTTTTGTTTGAAACTTGGCAAGATAACGTCATTGGCAGACTACTGAAATATTCCCAAGGGAGCTTGTTAAACAGGGTAACGCAGCGTTCGTTGGCCATGAGGGATTTAATTATCGCAAAATACTAGTAGCAAAAGTATTGGAACATAAACACCTTGAATGATCTCTGAAGGAGGTATTGAAGCTTGGAGTGGCACCCTGGCATTTGTAGTGCGCTGCAAGATGTTGGCTTAGACCACTTTAGCATTAAAAGGGTCCAAAAGAAATTAAAGAGCAGAGTGAACTGAGAGGAAAGCTATTTAAATATTTCTGCTTCTAATCCCCATAGAGAGAATACAAAACATTGCAGTCTTATCTGTTAGTGGATTAATTTGTTATTACTTACACTTTGGATCAGTATGTGAAAAATAAGCATTAAAAAGATCAGGCCTTTGAATTTAATTGCTGAACACTAGTACTATATATTTTTTGCCATGTAGAATTTCTGCAGCCTTTTGCAGAACTTGGCTGCAAATACCCTGTGGCAGCAGTTTTATTTAAATAAATGAAAATATGAAATATATCAGGAATGTACTGAATGATAGCTTTTCTGCTTACATTTTATTTTTAAATATTATATATACCGTACATTATTTTTATCATGCTATTTTATAATAATTCAACGAAATTGTTCCATACGGGGTTAAATTAGGTCACTGGAATGTGAAGGTTGAAAAAACAGAATCAATTCTTTTCCTTCTTCTCTGAATGAGTGTAGTCTAGAATAGAACCAATCTACACTAGGAAGTTATACTTAAAAGACTCTATCTCTTCTTGCATTGCTTTGCAGGTGATTTTCCATGACATCAGCTGGGGTGAAAGGCAATACGTTTTCTAGGTCACTGGAAAAAAGCAGAGAATAAATAAGCTTAATATACTCCCTTCTATACTCTACTCTCTACAATATGTTCTCTATGTAAATGGGTCTAATTGAGCAATTATTGCAAACACTGAAGAGCTATACTCAGATCTGACCTTGATGGCAGAGCATTTTCCAATTATTTTATTAATGTAATAATGGAGTAAATCTATGTTTAATACAGATTTATTTATGTGCCAGTCTTATTTATGTTGTAGGTCTACGACCTACAATGTGTTTCCATAGCAACGTTTGTTTAAACCAGTGAAGATATATCTACATAATATGTTATAAATATTGGGTGTAGGTCAGCGCCATGAACAGCCCATTTTGAAAGGGACATTTAATACCACCCAATTCTAAAGTGGCTCCCAAATTCAATTGTTTCTGCCTCAAGGAGAAGCAATAGATCATCCCCACTTAAGAGTAAAATAGCAAACTTACTTAAATATACACAAGTGAAAAATCCGCAATAACGATTCAGAGAAAAGAATCACTCCCCCTGAGTCGGGGAGTAAGGACGTAAGTCTATCTTACGTATAATTAGGTACGTGCGGACTGTATGATATGTGAATCGTTCGTGCGTAATGGTGCTTAAAATTGCTTATGATTCAACGATATATAAATAAACGCATTGTTTAGGCTTTGGAAAAGTAAAATAAATTTTATTTTCTAAAAACAGCAAGTGATCTCATTTACATTTGTAATAAAAAATAACCAGTAAAGATTTAACAAGAAATGAAAAACAAACAAGACATAATTTAGAAATAAAAAAGACTGATACTGCAAGTTATCAAAATAATGATCCACCACATATAGAAAGTTTCATAAAAGATTTGCAAAAGAATATTTAAAAAAATAAAAAACAAAACAAACAACCACTATAGTTATTTAGATGTGAATGTAATTGTGTTTTTTAACAAATTTTTAAGTTAATTAGTTACAAAATAAACCTTTTCAAAATATACACAAATAATGGCAACTTTACATGGTTTATGTTGTGGTAATTGACGGTCAGACAGAGTACATTGTCGAGGACATAATTGACTCCAAATGGGTACAAGGACAACTACACTACCTTCTCCATTGGAAGGGATATGGGCCAGAAGAACGCTCCTGGGAGCCCTCGACCAATGTACATGCAGACTGTATTAAAAGACGTTTTCATGCCAGGTTTCCTAACAAACCGTGTATGAGAGGTCCTTTGGCCTCTCGTCAAGGGGGGGGTACTGTTACACTCCGTTAACATGTCTGTATTTCTGTTCTGTTATTTTACTGTTCTATTCATTTTATGCCTGCCTATTTTACTGCTATGTATCTGCCATTGCTAGCTGTGCAGCTAGCTGCACATTCCCAGCTGCAGCTATTAGCTCTGGAGGTGTGTCAGGCCCTCCTCACTGATTGGAGGAGGGTTCTTTAAATAGCTGCTGCTGGGATCTGCACACCGTCGGTTATAGCGTCTGGTCCTTGCTTTATGCTCGCTGACATCGTGTGCCTGATAAGTGCTTTTTGCTCTTGCTACCCTGTTACGCTGTTTCCCAGTGTTACCCCTTGCCTGGTTATACCTCTCTTCGTTGTCTGTTGTACCCTCTGTGTGGTAAGGTGCGCAGCGTGAGTGGCTTGCTGCTCTCGCCATCGGCCTCTGTCCTGGACAGGTCCGGTCTCCATTCCACTTGCTGGTTTGAGTGTTGCGTGCATACCATCCTGCATTGCCCCGACTGTTCAGGCGTGTGTGTGTCATCTACCACAGTTGCTTATTGCCTCCTGCTTGTGTCATCTGCAGTGAGTGATCGTGTGTTATTGCCACGTTGGTTTTCACAGTACCTGCTTGTGCCATCTTGCGGTAGTGTGTTTGTTTACCTGGCCACGTGTGTTAGCGTCTCCTGTCTTGCAGTGAGTTCGTGTTCCAGCCTTGCCACGTTGGTTAGGGTTCTGCTGTTGTCATCTGCAGTTACTCAGCCGCCAGCCTTATCCTCCACTGTGTAGTTCTTCTCCAGTGTGTGTTTGCTGTGTGTGTATCCAGCCTGCGAGTACCATCTAGCAGTGTATTTAGTCATCAGCCTTGTATGCCACTGTGTTATTATTCTCCAGTGTGTTAGCTGTGTGTATCGTTAGAGCATTGCTCCGCTGTTATAACATCTTGCAGTGTGTTTGGTAGTTTTCCATCTTGCTTCCACTCAGTACTTACCATCTGTACTTTTCTCTGTATTGCTGGGACCTGTAGTGCACATTGCACTAATCTCAGTATTCGTAGTATATCTGTTGTATTTCCCTGGGTGTATTACTTACCTCTGTGCTCACCTATTTGGAAGTTCAGATATTGCAGTTTGTAATATTTATATGCTGCTTACTATTGAGAGAATTCAGTACTTGACCAATAAACCTGTTTGCCTTACTTTATATCTGGTCTTGTGTGTACTGTATGTGAGGGTTCCGGAGAGTACCTGGGTTCCAGTCAGCACACCACGCTGCGGTTCCCCACTGTGGGTGCAATCCCCAGTGGCCAATCGTAACAGTTTAAGCCTAGCATAAAATGTGAAATAAGCATAAGATTTAAAAAAATGAGCCTTAGGGCATCTGCAGGATGTAGGAAACTCATGTCGGCAGTCTCAGCCGCAGCTAGAAAGAGTATCCTTCAGGTTTGGATTCAGCCATGCCCTCTCTCAATATCTCATTTTAGAGAAAAGTTATACCATATATTTAGGATGGACTGGCTGGAAACCACTCTGCAAAAGGAGACACAGGTTGGGAGATTATTTGACTCTTGGCAGAGTTTTATTAATATTCTTTCAGTCACAATTAAACAACAGATTGTAATATATTTCAGGGACACGATCTGGTACAAGACTCGTCTCTTAGTACAAGACCCCCCAATAAACCTAGAATCACCTTGACCACGTTCTGTTAGTCTACCCCTCCTGTAATGCATATATTGCATCATATAGATACAGATAGATGGACATGAGGTAAAATTTATAAATGTATATATATATAGTTTATTTGTTCTTTGTGATTTGATTTCATGAGGTGCCGGTGTAAAGTGTGTGACATTGTAAAAACATAAAATATGTTTTGCATGTGATTGCTTCAATAAAAATATTGTTAAAAAAAAAAAGAGCCTTTAATTGTTTAATTTATAAACCCACATCCATTGGGTATAAACACGCAGCAGGTGTGGGCTGAACTAAGTAAGAGAAGACACATGGCCTCACAGCAAACAATACAGTTCCTCAACTTACGAATGGTCAAGGGCTACCTTAACTTTTCCCATGCGTATATTATTTACAGAAGGCAATCCTACCTGTGACTCAGTCCTAACTCTGTTGGCACACCCATATTGTACATTAGTAGCCTGTGTGCTGCTCATTTGCATTAAGAGTCTTGCCCCTCTAGCCACGCATGTGGCACTCGTTACGTCTATGTATGTGAATTATTTGGCCAGGGTTTCCGTGCATATATTTGGACATGCGCACATAGGGCCTGATCCAGACTTACGCCCAGGTGTGTTTTTACGCTTTACATAAGCGTAAAAGTGACCATTTGTACTTACTGCGCATGCGTGGGGCAGATGTTATGCAACAAAACTCTGAGTGTATGGGCCTAGAGCGTGCCAGCTTCGTAAAACCGCTCGAAGGGGCGTACCAGCCATACGAAAACCGTAATTACACTGCAAGGGCGGGGTGAGGTTTTTAAATCATACAGTATGAGCGTGCTAAGCATTGTAACTACACAAGGAGCCTACGGACGTCCGCGGTTATGCTCTGAAAAGTTAGGGTAGGGTTTGGTCCGTGTAAGATGGCATAACAACCCCGAGGGGAGTGCCTAGGGGAGTGCTTCGTAGGCACGCTACACACAAGTGCATTTCATGAGCGTAGGTCTAGATCAGGCCCATAGATTCTACACTTAAGTGGGAATACAGTTTGATGTCTCCACGCCGAATGGTGATTACTTATTCTACCCCAACCCTTATCCTATTCCTTACCCTAACCCTCTCCTCCCCGCAAACCGACCCTAGAAACGGAAATGATTGTTTTTCTCCCCCTAGGATTTCCTCCCCACCCTCCATCATGATAACCATTGCTGATACCTCTGTCTCCTCATCCCCTCAAGTTCGCTGCCTAGGTGTCACCCTTGACTCCTCACTTTTCTTTATACCACACATCCGTGGCCTTTCTCATTCTTATTGTTTCCACCCACGCAACATTGCACGCATCCGTCCCTTCCTCACCAATGAAGCAACTAAAACCCTCATCCACTCTTTAGTCATATCACGCCTCAACTACTGTAACCTCCTCCTCATAAGTCTCTCGCTCACCCGTCTTGCACCCCTTCAATCTATACTCAATGCTGCTTCCAGGCTCATCTTCCTCTCACGCTGCTCTACCTCGACCTCTCCTTTATGTTAAACACTCCACTGGCTTTCTGTCCACTTCAGACCTCTCTTTAAACTCCTTAACCTCACCTTTAAGGCCACCTCCTCATCCACTGCTCCCTACCTCTCTTTCCTCATCAACATGCACACCCCTTCCCACCCTCTTCATTCTGCTAACCAGCACTGTCAGACCTCTTTACTGATCACCACATCTCACACCCGTATCCAGGACTGCTCCCGTGCTGCACCTCTGCACTGGAATGACCTCCATTCTTCAGTCAGACTCTCTTCACTCAAAACGCACCTGTTCAGGCTAGCCTACCCCTCCTCCACTTAACATCCTCACTGCATCCTTCAACTATCCCTTCTCTTCCTTCCCCTTCTCCTCCACTCCCACTAGCAGTCCACTTCCTTCCCCCTCCTTATGTCTTCTGTAAGTTCTTCCCTCCCACATAGTGTGTTAGCTCACATGAGCAGGGCCGTCCAACCTAGTGTTGCTCCTTCCTCCACCACTCCCCCCTCACTTCATACCCTTTTGTCCCCCTCTGCTACCATTTTACCCCATCCCCACCTGGTGGCTCCCTCTCAACCTCTTACTGCGCTCTATCCACTGCTCCCTGATCTTCCAAGCTTGACACCTCGCCTTTTGCCTTGCGTTCTGAGCTTGGTTCACTTTATTTTTGATATTTTTAGTCATATTGTATTTATATATACTATGCTGTCCATCCCTGCCCTGTATTTTGCTGTATTTTTTATGGCACTGCGGACACCTTGTGGCGCCTTATAAATAATCAATAATAACAATAAGACTTCCTTTCCCCACAGCCTGACCCTAAGACTCCCTTCCCTGCAGCCTAACCCTAAGACTCCCTTCCCTGCAGCCTGACCCTAAGACTCCTATACTCGCAACATAACCCTCAGAATCCCTCCCTGCAGTCAAAGCCTAAAACTCCCCATAGAGTTCAACTCACTTGTCTGATGCGGGTCTGCGGCGGCATTTCCTATAGAATGAATGGGCAAGTATGCATGCGCCCTCCAGAAGTTACATGCGTTTTACACATGTGACACCTATTGTACAAAACTAAAATGGAATTTAGGAACAAGGGGGCATTATCATTTTACAGTGTGGGTGAGATTTGCCACTTATGAGTGAATCAGCGGTCGGACAGACCGCTCTGTACACTAGCCTGTGATATTGTGGATTAAGTTTGCAGACAGAGGAGAAATATCTACCACCCTGTGGTTAAAGCACACCAACAAGTCGGTCAAAATTAAAATAGACTCTGGAGCAAAGTCCAGAGATCAGAGGCGGGTAACTTCCTGTAAGCCTTTTGCTTAGTTAGTCATGTTGATCTAGTCAGTCACCTGTTGTACTAACTCCTAAAGTGTCATACTTCTTGTTATACACACACACACAATTTCACTAATCATATTCTTCAATAGTTTGTTCAGATAAATCAACCAAACATCACATTAACAATAAAAACATACATTTATATTACATGAATGCAATATAACAGAATTACTGTACTTTCTTTTACAATCTCAATAACTATTTTATGTAGTATGTACTTACTAGCAGTTTATCATTTAACACAAATAAATAGTTTTCAGTTACTTCCAACTGATGATGTCTCCTCATACTAATTTACATATATCACACTATTATCATGACAAACCTTGGTTATACCATAACTTAGTTGTTTATCAGCTGCTAGTGTTTTTATAACTGATTGGTGCCTTTTTACTAACCTCATTCAGAAAGTTATAGAGAGCACAGACAGACATGTCAGCTTTCTGGTTTATTGTGAGACATAAAAGTCTCTAGAACATTCCAGCACTATTGCTGTTTTTCTACTCCCTGCAGCGCCCTCTACTGAATTCTCCACAACTAACACCATTTCTTAAATGCAGTACTTCATACAATTATGGTAAGTCCTGGATCCAGACCTAGTTAAGTGCTTGAACTTAGTTACTCCTGGGCTAAACCATGTTGATTGCAGGGGAGTCATATTTCATCTGTTGCAAACAGTATTAGAGTTGAGAGGTGATGTTTCCTATCCCAAGTCTAAATAACAGTGTGATATTAAAGCTGGTCAGTATCTGTGTGTGGTCAGGGCCGGCGCTACCATTAGGCGATCTTAGGCGATCGCCTGGAGCGCCGGTCCCGGGGGGGCGGGAGCAGTCCCCCACTTCCATTACCTACCTTTTGTTTTTATCTGCTGCTGCGCTGCGGTGAGCAAATTATTCATATGTTTGTGTAAATGTAACGCTAGAATGGGAATGCAATATGTAAAAGAACCCTCTCCCTCCACCTGGTTTATCCCGATGGCAATTGACACATTAGTTTCCCCTCCAGGCTTGTGTCGGGCCCTTATACAGGGTAACATGTCTGTGAGTATATGTTCTGTGGGACCTTCCTGTGTATTATGCTTCCATACGTTATCACTGTCTGTGTGATGTGTGGTGCCTGTGGCTATGAATATGTTAATGGCAGCAGAGCGGTGAGTTGTATCTCCCGGACACAGTAATATAGTCATCTATATGGAAATAGCCGGGGCTATTAGGGAAATCTCGGCTACTGTGTAAACAGACCTGATACCTCTTGATTCTCCCCCTAAGAAGGTCTTATCTGCACAGACCTGTCTCTTTCTTCGAAGCTTAGCTTAAGCCGGCAGCCGTCTCTCCAATTTATGTCGTTAACTCGTGGCGGCAAAAAGGTGGCTAACTGTGACGGCACAGGGATTCACACGCACCAGGGACGGTGGCCTTAGAGTGTGGCATGTCATCGTACAATAGGGGACATTTTTATACCCCCATAAGTGGCTTGACATTGACAGAAAAAAAGTTATAGATCAGAATTGCATGGACTAAGAATTTCGGGTCTGATCCACACCTCTGTTCATGTTCCCTACGCACAAGGTCTGGAGGTCCGGACTAAAGAGAGGTGTGAAATCCTCTCTCTGGGTCTGATTCAGGCTTAAGAAGGAGCTTGAAAATGAGAGGAAAATTACTCCTGGGCTAAACCATTTTGATTGCAGGGGCAGTCAAGCTAATTGTATTCTTTGCATGCAGGGATATATCTTTGAATTTCTTACTGCACACAGATACTGACCAGCTTTACTATCACACTGTTATTTAGACTTGGAATAGGAAACATCACCTCTCATCTCTAATACTCAGGATCACCTAGAGCACCGGGCCCGGGGGGACAGGAAAAGCAGCCCCCCGCTTCCATTTACCATCCGTTTGTAGGGGGGGGGAAGACAGGCCAAACTTCGCCTAGGGTGCCTAGGGACCTAGCACCGGCCCTGTGTGTGGTCAGTATCTGTGTGCAGTAAGTAATTCAAAGATCTATCCCTTCATGCAAAGAATACAATTAACTTGACTCCCCATAAGTTACCAACATAATAATATGTAAGGGGTGATTTTTTTCACTACGTTCAGGCTGCTACATTTGCAAGCGGAAAAAACTGGTTCACTGGAACTGCGAAAATCTGGGTCTGGTCCACTATCATTACATTGCACCAATCCTACAGAGAGGAACTTTGAGCCAGATCTAGACATAATAAATCTGGGCATTTTCCTGTTTATATGTGAGAAATGCCAAGCATTTCGGGTGCACGCATGCGCACTCATATGGCTTCCTCAGCCTTTCTGTTGGCGGAGCTGGAAGGGAAATTAATCTCTAGAATTGTAAAATGCATGCTTTTAATATTAAGCGCATGCTCTAGTGCCGCATTACCGTAACTCTGCATTAGAGAGGGGAGTGGCCATCCCCCACCTGTATGGGTGTCAGGATACAGTGGGTGTCGGGCACTGGATCTCTGCTGCAGCTGTGGAGTTAGAGGCTAGAAGTACAGATACATAACCTGGTCTACCACTGCAGAGTGTTATGTGCATTTCCACAGCTGCTCTACTGGCCAGTAACTAATAGCAATCCAGTTGCATGGTGTGCCCCCTATCTCCTGGCACCTCATGTGGCTGCATTTAACTGATAGGCATTGGTAACTACCCCTTCTACACCCATGCTGGCTATGCCACTGCTTATACTTCCCATCCAGCAATTCAAAGCAATGTTTTGCAGACTTCATGATGCACAATGTTGCTCACACACAGGCATTTTCTTAACTGCTTATTTTCTTTACATTGCACTGTGAATGATAATTACTTTGGATTTGGATTATTAGTGTCTTAATTATCCTTAATAAATTCAAACATGTGTAAAAGTATGTTCAAACATTTCAGGAACTTATATTCAAATAAAGAATATATTTTCCTATCCACATTCCATTACATCCCTATTATTAAAAAATACTCCACCCAGCCCTTTCCTGTATTTCTGCAGAACGTGGATGATGATCTTGAACAGTATCTGCACAGGAAATCATATACAATCTTCTGTCAATGGATGGGACTTTATACTAACATAAATATATTTTCAGTATAGCAGCTATGTTATATGATGCAATTCTTATTTTAAATGCCCCTTTAAGAACTTTTACCTAATCTGACTTTTATTTTTTGCCTCAAACTTTAAATAGAAAGAGAAGTTCATACAGTATACTAAAATAACATATTATATAACTAAATGGACCACCAGATCGTAAGTGCTTAATATATTTAAAAAGAACTGGGAAAACTTTTCTTTAATTTTATTCAGATCACTTATATGTAGCATTGGCAAGGCCCAAAATACCCCATCAACTCTGCCAATCCTCTAAACACTTATACTCTGAGTATTACTGCTGTTTCAATTTCCATACTCCTGGAAGAGTTGTGAAGCAACCTTTTTATCTACCACCTGCATATCAGTTTGGACAAGGCAGCGTGCTGCATATTAGAAGCTGCTTCATAAACCCGAGGGCGGAAAGGTCTGCCAGCAATGAGCAAGGGGATTATGTGACTCACACAACATAATGAAGACCATGGCAAGCATTCAGAAATTAATTCTGACCATTGCTATGTGTGTGGCATGAAATATATTTCTTTCTTTCTCCAATCTGTGCTTGTTGCTTTCCTGTCCTTAAGTCTCCAATAAATTGGAAGTAAGGCTGTGGTTAGGCATCTTTCTGTCATGTGGCACTTAGCCCAGAATAATGGGCAAAGGGTAATAAGAATGAGTAGTATTTTATAGACTGTGCATGGAATGGTCTCACAAGTCGAAGGGGCTAGAGAATTTAAGCACACACTGAGCAGATATATGACCATACTAAAACTGAACTTTTAATAGATGTCATGCTATTAAACTATTTTATGATTCTATACTAGATTATATGACATTGCCATACATTTTATGGCACATAAATACATTTCAAGGAATAATTTACTGCTTTCCATATATGTCCCAAAAGATCTGCAATATAAGGGTTAAAATATCTGAGGTTTTAAAAACAAGCAACAGAAAGATGGGTTCTTTTATTTGTATTTTTTGTTTTACTGATTATGTTTGCAGCCAAGGCTGTTTAAAAAGGGTGGACAAGGGGATGACGACCCTATATACATATGAGAGAGCAAATTTCGAGGTCACTAACGTCTGTGACATGATCATAGATTTGTAACAGGTTAGACTTGCCAGGAGGGGTACACAAAATGGGGGATGATCTAGGTAGACTGGAGGAATGGTCAAGACTGTGGCAACTGCAGTTTAATGCCAAAAAATGCTAAATCATGCACTTGGGGCACAAAAACCCAATACAATAGTTAATATCTTTATAGGTGATATTACCTGTGGTATCGAGGGGAAAATATGCCTTTTTGCAGATGACACAAAGATATGTAACAGGGTAGACACGCCAGGAGGGGTACAATAAATGAGGGATTATCTAGGTAGACTGGAGGATTGGCCAAGAATGTGGCAACTGCAGTTTAATGCCAAGAAACGCTAAATCATGCACTTGGGGCACAAAAGCCCAAAACTCAATATATCATTAATGGCACTACAATAGAAACTACTAAGGAGGAAAGGGATCTGATGATCTACTGAGGAGTCATTATTTCATGTGACTTAAAGGTAGCCAAGCAATGTAACAAAGCTATGAGAAAGGCAAGTTAAATGCTTGGTTGCATAGGGAGAAGAATTAGTAGCAGAAAGAGAGAAGTAGTGATTCCCATTTATAGATCGTTGAAACAACCTCACTTAGAATACTGTGTTCAGTTCTGGAGGCCATATCTCCAGAAAGACATAAATACATTAGAGACTGTGCAAAGAAGAGCAACTAAAATGGTACATGGCCTGTGTCACACAACATACCAAGAAAGGTTAGAGGAACTAAACATGTATAGCTTGGAGCAGAGAAGGGAGAGGGGGATATGATAGCAAATATATCAAGGGTTGTGCCTGGCTAGAGGAGGGTGGCATTTTTCAAAAGAAGACGTATAATAGAACACGAGGGCATGGATATAAACTGGAGGGAGGTAGATTCAGAGGAAATGTGCAGAAAAATTACTTCACTGAAAGGGTGATAGATAAGTGGAATTGCCTCCCATCTGAGGTGGTAGAGGTAACACAGTAGAACAGTGTAAACATGCTTGAGATAAATATAAAGATATTCTAAATCTCAAACTAAATTGAGGGTAAATAGAGTCTAGGGTCAGTATAGTTTTAAATAAACAACTGGGCAGACTGGATGGGCCATGTGGCTCTTATCTACCGTCACTTTCTATGTTTCACGTTTCACGAACTGGGGAATTACATGTGGCATAATAATTAGAATTGTGGAACTTTACTGTGTGACATAATAATGTGCAATGTTAAGCATATAAAATGAGAGGGTCATATGTAGATAATTAGGGAAGAAGAACATTTTTCGTATTTTGCTTACTCCACATAAAAATGTTCTGACTCCCCTGGTTAGTGTAACAGTAGAGGTGCATTTACTCATTTGCTATTTTCTATTCTCCCCAAAACAAACAAGAAAAAACAACAAAGTAATAGCGCGTGAAAAACGTAATAATATTCAAGGCTGGCTATGATGAATGACGCACAGAACGGCAACCTGATGTTAAGAAATGTATTAACAATAAAATTAAATAAACTAAGATCAATAAATTAAAATAACAGTGGAGCTTATTATAGACACAAAGGAAACTCAAATTGAAAATCAACCTTTAGACTTTTCCATAATTTGATTCCATAATATCTGATTCAGAGATAGAAAATAAGAGAGGAAATTTAGTCCTGGGCATTTTGATTTCAGAGAGAGTCAAATTAATTGTTGATTTCAGAGGGAGTCAAATTAATTGTGGTCCGTATGCAGACCAAGTATACACAATCTACGTTGCAAGAAGTAACATAGATTATGTAACAAAATTACTGAGCATGCGCAGTAGCACTTTTCTGAAAACTCTGCATACGGCCCTGTATTCTTTGCATATAGGGATATATCTTTGCTTTTGCGTACTGCACACAGATAGTGACCAAGTTTTCTTTTACACTGTTAGCTAGACTTGGGCTGGAAAACACCACCTTTCAACTCTAATACTGTTTGCAATGGTGGTGCCAGTCCTACTACCACCTCCACAGCCATAGGATTCTCCATTGAGGATGTGCCAAGCTTGGCTTTTACTCATCAATAAATTATGCTGGACACAACATGTCATAACTACAGTGTTAATTTTGTCCAGGTGGAGATTTATGGCTGTATGATAGATCGTGAATTGATTACTGACAATTCCAAAAGCATTCGCCACCACTCTCCTAGCGCTTGACAGCCTATAATTAAAAGCTCTCCTTTCGTTAAGCCTTTCTGTGGGTATGGTTTCAACACTGTTTTTGGGAAAGCAAAAAGCCTCACCACCCATAAAGTCAAAATTTAACCCATGTTTTGTTTGTGTAGGCATTGGCTTTAAGTTTATCATGGAAGTTAGTTTTCTCCAATGTCCCACCATCTGAAACGCTCCCATTTTTCTCAATGTCCACATATATAAATTCATATTTCACAATGGCCATAAGGACAATACTAAATAATCCCCTGCAGTTACATAAATAGGATCCACTGTTGAAGGGAGGCATTATTCGCACGTTTGCCATCAATGGCTTCACCACAGTATGGAAAATTTCAGGTACTGTCTCGGTGACAATCTGCATTCCACATTGATAATGAAAACTGTAAAATAAAACATGTCGGGAAAAGAAAATCATAAAATATATTGATAAATATAGTAATTTTTTTCTTTTCCTTAGTCCTTGGTGTTTATAGAGGCAGTGAATTCTTATGTGGAGCTGAATACTGACACCACCACACTGATAGCTGCCTCCACAATGGAAATCTTACCAACACCCACCCTGGCATCCACTCTGTCTATCCAAGCATCAATAAGAGCAACACCATGGTAGCAGGGATTAGGAAAATGCATCGCAAGGGGGAGCCTGTGAAGCACGAAAATCTTTGAGTCTGCAGCAATGCTGATGAATAAGCCGGATAATGAACGTGATGCTCTGAGGACATTTGTAGCCAAAAAACATGGGGTTATCCCAAAGCAACATGAATAAAGTTGAAAAGACTCATCCATGATATCCTGTATAAAGCTGATTTAGCAAACCTAGATAAATTCACCCTGGTCCAATGATGTGTTTCCCTTAAGAAGGCTTTTTACAAACCTTCAGCTGCCAATACTGCCACACAGGAACCCTTACCTGATGTAGAGACATCCCAGTACCACCACTTATGCCTACAATGCCACCACTGCAACAAGCAGTAATGAAAGCCTTCTGTAATATTGCTGATCACACCTCAGAAGAACAATATGAGAGTGGACATTATGAGCAATTATAGCTCACTATATTACCGCTTTGAGTTTTTCTTTTAATCATTGTAAAAATTATATAGCATTATTAATTGAAATGGTGGGAAGGGAGGATAATTTCAGGTGAAGAACCTGAATTAACCCTTTGCTTGAATCTATACTGGACTTTGGACCTTCACCTTTGGGAAATAATTCCAGGATTTTATAGAAATTGTGAGTGACCACATCATACTTTATCCATTTAGGAACATTGGGCTAGAGCCAGACCTACGTTCCCTTTCAGTTTCAATGCGTAGCGTCTTTACGCTATCGTAATTAATATGCACTCCTGTAGGCACTCCCCTCGGTCGTACAGACTTTTCCCGTTTACGCTTGTAAACCCTACCTTAACTTTTCAAAGCATAACTCCTGTCGGCCGTAATGGCTGCACGTACTTACGCGCCTAAGCACTGTACAATTGAAATGCCTCACCCTGCCTACAAAGCGTAATTACGGGTGTCGTATGGCTGGCAGGCCCCTTTATCCATAGTTACGCTCTTGATACTAGGATCTTATGTACGTTCAGAGTTAGGTGCCGTAACATCTGCCACACACATGCGCAGTACATACAAAATAGCGATGTTACGTCTCCGACTAGCGAAAATACACTAGCGGACGTTGTTCTGGATCTGGCCATTGGGACTTGTTATGCTCTGGACTGAGCTAAATTTGTAACTATTATTGGCTTTGATCTTTGTGTCACAGAAATCTTTTAAGTGAAGAATAATATTTTTTTATTAGCACAATACTCTTATTACTGTATATATACTATTTATTCATTCAGGCTTATTATTTATTTTATATTTATGGCAAGAAAATTGAACTTTACACTGTTAGGGCCTGATTCAGACCTCCGCCGATGCGCTGTGCGTACTAACCCCCGACACTCCCCCTGTGGCTGGCGTAATTACACACTGTTACATCGGCTGAAGGCTACCCTAACTTCAGCCGGCGTAAAAGGGAGTGTAAATACGCTGGGACGGCAGCATTAGTACGATAACGCTGCCCACGCCCCCGCAGCCATAACTATGCAACAGTTAGGGACGCCCGATCCTAAGGAACGGGTTTCCCTAACTACACCGTGCAACATCTGCCCGGCGCATGCGCAGATCGGCAAAACTGGCAATCTTACGCCGGCGGCCGTAGTTCTGGATCAGGCCCTTAAACACTAATATGAATTTGCATTGTTACACAAAGCAATCTAATATAAGGTTTAATATATACTCTAGGAGCCGCCAACACACCTTATTCTTTAAAATTGTTTGCCATTGAGTGGCACTTTCTTAGGTGTAAGCAACAGCTATAAGTCTATATAATTTATCTAGCACCTTGAGATTCACTGTTCATATTCACATGAAGATTATGAGTGATAGATGGTAGAAAATTATCGCATCAAGATTGTGAGGAAAAACTGTTGTATGTACCAAGCTTTACTCAAATTAACTGATAATTCATTAAACTAGGCAGCATTCAGCTCTGTGAGCATAAACAAAGGATTTTCTTGCATGCAAAAGAATTCAAATGAATTTTCATATCTTACGTTGCAGTATGTACACTTGCACTTGTTTTACCCTTGCTCTTAAACTCTGGATCAGCCCTGAAGGGTGCGCATGGCACATGACCTTCTTTTTAAGGCTGAATAATTCCATAAATAAGAGTATTGCTGAGACATGTTTTTGTCAGGAATTGTAGTAACTTCTTCACCTTTATTAATGGAAACAGACAATTGCCTATTGGGGAAAAAATGCAATTTTGGGCCCATGTGCAGTAAGTTATGTAGCCAGCAGAAGATTCTTTAGTTAGTTACAAAGTGAGTCAAAAGTCGTGGAATGTTTCAAAGTTTCCTGATTTCTTTCTGTTGTGCCACACATTAAAAGTGAATATTTGGATACAGAAATTGAGAATTAATAAACTTTTCAGAAAAAAAGTCTATATTTTTTAGTATGGAATATCATACAGCTTTCATTTCTATTCAATTAAGTGTTCCAAAAAATGAATTAGCAGACTGCAACCTTTAATTTTACTAATTACCTGTGATCACAGTCAAAAGTAACACAGCATAAAAGAAAACATTTTGTACAGACATTTGAAAAGGACTTTTGGCTTTCTTTCACCACTCGTTGAAATGTGCATAGTTATGTACTCATTTTTATCATAAATCTTGCTGCAAATAACCTTCAATAAACTGTAGAAAAGGGACATCCCAAAAATAGTTGTGCCAACCATGGTGGGTGCTACTCACTCTTGCTACTTCATACATGCACTCTTTCCCTCTAGGTCACATGGTTCTTCTATTACCATCACTCCAGTTTATCTGTCCCTTTTATGGCACTCGTGTTGGCATGTATAATGTTACATTATGTGTGGTTATCCAGGCTTCCTATACATTTTGGGGTTGATGAAGATCTGAGAAATTGAAAAACAGGAATACATTTTAAAAACAGGGCCAATGGTAGGGTGCTTCTAACCCCAAAAAACTCTAATTTGCTCCCTACTGTATCAAATATTGCCATTTGTTCATACAACACTTCATATTTATTACAAATGATAAAACAAACTGTATCATGAATAATTAAAACAATAAAGATATATCTTGAAATATTGACTTATAATGGCAAATATTTCAACAGGGAATGTTCAACAGAATCAACAGGGAATGTTAGAAGCACAAGGGATAACAGAGAATCCACAGGACATTCTAAAATTACAAGGGATACCCAACAGCGTTGTCAAATACCGCCGCTCCACTTCTGCTATCGCCAGACCGAGGGAAAGGTGAGTAACCTCTCTGTGCGGGGTAGGGAGGGTTAGGGTTGGGCTGCAGGGGGGGAGGGGGGTTAGTGTGAGTCTGCAAGAGATGCAGGGTTAGGGTCAGGCTGCAGGGAAGGGACAATTAGGGTCAGGCTGCAGGAGATGGTGGGTTAGGGTCAGGCTGCAAGTAAGGGAGGGTTGGGGTCAGGCTGCCAGGAAGCAAGGGTTAGGGTTAGGGTAATGAGAGGGGAGGGTTATGTTTAGAATTAGGGAAAGGAGTGGGGGACTTTTTTTACTTACATTTTGGAGCACCGAAAGCTCGGTGCTCCATGGATCGATTGCCATGCCTCATCGAGAAAAGAACTCTTTTGAAATAGGACCGTTCTTTCCAGACCCAACCCTACCTTAAGTAATACGCACGGATAAGATAAGAGTTCTTACAAATGCTGATCTGTGTGGATGTACAGCAGTTCCATATGCTAGGACATCAGACACGTAACATCTGGCATGTGCATGCGTAGATGTTACCTGTTAAGGGGACTTACGCACCTGATATGCGTAAGTCCCCTTTCGCACGTATTTCTGAATCAGGCCCATAGTGAGGATGTCCCAAAATCTCTAAATGTTGGACCAGTTTAGCAACTCTCCTTTCCCACGTACTAAATGAGCCTATTACCAAATGCCCCTGGTCATTCTTGTTGGGCCTGCCCATCAAGAGT
Organism: Limnodynastes dumerilii; assembly: GCA_011038615.1. Classification (NCBI taxonomy): domain Eukaryota; kingdom Metazoa; phylum Chordata; class Amphibia; order Anura; family Limnodynastidae; genus Limnodynastes; species Limnodynastes dumerilii. The sequence goes on along the minus strand of WWET01000094.1, from coordinate 1,178,730 downwards.
TTAGATAAACACTTGGATCAACTGGCTACACAAATTCTATATGCTGCTCGCTGCTTTTTCACAAATCCTAACCTGCCCTCCTCTATAGGTGTCCTATAAAGAAGCTGCACCCTAATTATACACAGACTATCACATGCAATGAGACGTGGTGACTGGCACCCCTTCACTCTCATCTCTTTTCTTCCCTTCCTTCCCACTCCCCCTTTTCTAGCAATATTTCAATATGTCTTGTTTAAATTTTGTTTAGAACATTATCTAAGAATTGTCTGTTCTCCAAGTAGTGGCGTTGAATATGTATGGAACGTACTTGTTTTATTTATGCAATGCTTGCATATTAAAACTAAATAAACACAAAAAGAATATAGTAAAATCCTCTATTTATAATTTATCAAGATATATGGCTGGAAAAAATTCAGAAAGGTTTATGACAGTGGTTTAAGATAATATATTATATCCTCTTATAACTCCACCAAATAACACAAGGCTTATCAGTCTGCTATACATGCAGAGGAGATATTTCTCAGTCCAAACACCCCAAAGATATTCTGCCAGTCGAATGGTCCTTAACCGCACCTTGACATGAGTCCAGTCAGCAGCCGAATAGAATAAACCACAGCAGTAGCAGATACTGTATTTTTAAGCCAATCATAGATTTTTCTGCTGGACAGAATCCTGATGCCCAATAATGTCTTCACAAAAGCTGGTAAATCATAGTTGGAGTCTGTGTTACAGTGTAAAGGTTTCCCTTGCCAAATGTAGTTAGTAACACTGACCAGTAGCTGCCTCATCGAAATTTCAGTTACCAGAGGGTGGTTTTGCTGGGGAATTTTGGCATATAGAACCAACATAAGGAGCTAACAACAAAGATTCAAAAGAGTGTTTCTCCAATAATTAAAAGTCTTTGACCTGTTTCTCTGGGATAGGTCATCAGAGAGAATAAAATCCTATACACTGATCAGAATTTATAAGGCGAGTAAATAATGAACAGGTGTTTGTAATTATCAACACTTGCATAACGACTAATGTTTCTCAGATGATCTCAACATTCAACAATCAAGAAATCAAAACAACAGAAAAAAAAATCTTCACTAAAATATCAATAAATTTAATATGTAGTTAAATCATAAGTAAAAATCTATTTTTTCATATTAATTGGTTAATCATGTTCAGTGCAAATATAAATCAATATACATATATTAAATAAATACATACATATAAATAAAGTGAACCAAATTATTATTAGCTACTAAATGCATCATAGTAAAAAAAAAAATAATATTATTCTAATGATTTATAAAACTAGCTAGAGGAAAAGGAACAATTTAATTTAAAGAGACATAAAAAGCACCGAGGCAAATAAAATGGTTCAAATGCAGGTATGGGCTAATTGACAAAAAATAATAATCAACTTTCTCAAGCAATCATTCTCAACATTCCACATTAAATTGCAAAATCCTAAATGGAGAAAATATATTAGAAGTATCAATCCACACAGCTTTCAATGTAAATAAGATAAAATTATAATAGTAGAGGGCCAGATTCAGACCCCCATATGTTAGGCTTACTTATGCCTTATGCATAAGTAAGAATAATGGGAACATAATGGGAACACACCAGATATCCCTATGGAACTTTTGTATGCTAGGGGGCTCCGTCCATCATGACCCATATGGTGAGTGTGTGGGGGGGGGGAGATCATGTAAATTTTACAGTTTACAAATTTACTATAATATATTTACTATAATATATAATAAAGAAAAATGGTTATATTGATTGTTACGTGGGGTATATGGTGTTCATGAGAGTGCAGTGTATATTGTATCAAAGTCAAAAGTATGCAGTGTGTATTGTATAAAAAGTCACTAGAATGTAGTGTGTAATGTATAATAGACACTAGAATGCAGCCTGTAGTGTATCGCTAGGTATTGGTAGTGTAGTGTATATTGCATGACAGTAGCTCAGATTATTGCACTGGATTCACACAAGCAGTTGCTTCTTAGGTGCATATCTTTAGTAAAGGACCTATTGTGCATGCATAGTAGGTCCTTTACGCAATCTGCGTACTAGTTCGGTATGTAGGTTGCCTCCATGCGGTCTCTAAAGTATTTTGGGTAAAAAGAGGAGGCTTAATGCCGCCTCTGGGAGTGTTTGGGTGAAAGTGGGAGGGGGGTGTAATTAGATTAACCGGGGATGCGTGGATTGTTAAGGTAGCCCTATGGCACTTGCAGGTACCTAAAAAGGGGGGACGGAATGGGGACAGGAAAGGTGAGTTAGGTGCGGGTCTGTCCCCCTGTTAGTAAGTTTGGATCTGGTCTATTCATTGGCAAGTAGGGAACATCAAGCTTCACTACATGTTTATGCCATGACAGTGGGGTTAAAACAAAATGTACTCTGATATCATTTAAGGGATTGAAAATAAAATGTAACAAGGGTTAGTCACCTCTAGAAACATATTGTAGCTGCAGATTTGTCTCTGCTTAATATAAAACAACCATTTGTTCCATACTAATTAAGACATTTCCTGGTAATTCTAAATTCATAGCTCACAACCAAAACAGTAGCACATTGAGCTGAGTAAATTGAGTACATGCTTAGGTGAATAATGTACATTGTACATCCTTAGGGATAATCCTTTGCTGAGCTTGGGGGTTAAAATTCCTGTGTGGATTGATAAAGAAGCTGAACCTGAAGCTATTGGTTTTACCATTTCCAAAGTCGTGTCTACATTTGCTATATAACTAAATTAAAATAAGACACATTTAAAAAAAAACAAAAAAAAAACGACCAAAAACTTTCTTTAAACACGTATGACCATAAAAATATTATTTCAACGTGTTATGTAGAGCCGAATGTAGCTGAATGCTAAATTAATGTTAACATTTCTAATATACAATAAAGTTTTCGGCATACAAATGGAATATTCATTTATTGTAGTGGTGGTTGTTTATTTGCAGTGAAGGTTATTTATGTGTTTGCCATTAAATTAAATATCATGAACTATTTACAGCCAGATGAATTTGAGGTCTGTTATAAGATTGCACATATTCTTCATTTAAGCTATAGCTTCTCTCACCCATCTGTAAATAACATACTGTAATAGCACAGAGAAGCTTTATAGCAAACCAATAAATATAATAAATAAAAACATGCATTATTATAAAAGTTAACTATGTGAGGCTCAGTAACACTATAGGAGAATATTATTTGTTAAAAAGAAATGGTGGTATAATAAAGTGTAAAAATGTGTTTATGCATATTTGGTTATACTACAATAAAATATTGTATTACTTTTCTGTAATTAACAAGAATAAGAGAAATCACACATGCCAACTCTTTCAGAAAAGGGAAATATACAACTTCAAGCAAAATAAAAGTATAACTAATGGGGCAGATCCAGAACTAGGGCCGTCCATGTTTTTACTCTTGCGGTGTGCGTAAAAGTGGCCATTAGTATTTACTGCACATGCGTGCGGCAGATGTTATGCCACGTAACAGCATCGTAACTACGCACGAAGGGGCGTGCCAGCCATACGACACCCGTAATTGCGCTTTGGGGGCGGGGTGAGGCATTTAAATCGTACAGTATGGGCGTGCTTAGCTGCGTAAGTACGTTTATCCGTTACGATCGACGGGAGTTACGCATGGAAAAGTTAAGGTAGGGTTTGGAAAGCGTAAAACGGCAAAAGTACGTATGACCGACGGAAGTGAACACGAGGGCATGGATACAAACTGGAGGGTGGTAGATTCAAAGGAAATGTGCGGAAAAATTACTTCACTGAAAGGGTGATAGATAAATGGAATATTCTCCCATCTGAGGTGGTTGAGGCCAATACAGTAGAACAATTTAAACATGCTTGGGATAAATATAAGGGTATCCTAAATTGTAACCCCAATTGAGGGTAAATAGGGTCTAGGGTCAGTATAGTTTTCAATAAACAAATGGGCAGACTAGATGGGCCATGTGGCTCTTATCTGCCGTCACTTTCTATGTTTCTATGTTTCTATGTTTCTAAGTGCCTAGGGGAGCACATAGTATTTACGATTGCGTAAATTCGCTATGCGTTGAAACGGAAAGGGAACGTAGGTCTGGATCTAGCCCAATGTGTTTATTTTGTCGCTCCACCAGCTCCAATACTTGTGTATTTTATTTACCTACTGGACAATTACAACTTGGTGGATGTGCACCAATCTCGACTGGAGGCTCAGTCATCTGGTCTCCCAGTCCAGAGCTGCAACGAGATATATAAAAGGTCTGTTAATCTGCAAAGACCTATTTAAAGAGAGGCATTTGGCTATATGCACAACTTTAAGTCCACAGCCCTTCCTCCCCTTCGTACCAGTAGAGGACATTGCAGATCCTCAATGTACTGAGCACAGCCTAATCTGCCAGACCACTTAGCACCATCACCTCCTCTGTGAGTGCAGGGTGATCAGCTGCCTCAGGTCCCCATCTTCTCTGGACTCCCTCTACTAAGAGTAGTTATGCCGCTTTTTTGAATGGCATTAGTAGCATCTTTTAACTCCTTAGTGTGAAATACTGCCTGGATTTCTTCTACATGGTTCACCAGTAAAGCTGTTTCCACTTTAAAGAGCATATTTATGTAACACCCCTTTGACTGGTTAGGGTGTAGGTATAAATTTTGTGTGTGTGGTTTGCAAATGAATTCAGTACCTTATACTTCAGGTTACGCAGTGCCTCCACCTTGGTCTTGTTTACAAAGTGTCTTCAATGGGTAGTGTTCTGTTTGTAGCAACACCAGAGGGAGACCAAGGAACCCTCCTCCCCCCTTCTGTGGACCACAGACACCCACAAATAAGTATTATTACACAAAACTGATTTTTATCTCACTGGCACATTTATTGGTGAGGCCTACATTTATAAAAGGGATTTTCTGGAATTTTGTATCTTTTATATCTTTTTATATTTTAAACGGATCATATTATATAGTTAAATAAACAATCCTATCTAGAGCCTATGTTATCATACAAATATCTTCCAGTGTTTGTAGTTATTTATGCCTAAGAGGTATCTCTTTTATATTAAAATAGAATCTGTTTAATTAATATTATTTAATTAACTTAAAAATGTAAACATTTGACATATATATGACTAATATATAAATACAGTTATAGTAAAGCAAATACAATATATATAAACAGCTTTTGTCCAAATATGATGTAGATAAAACAACACTTTGCTCCACTTCTTGCTATTATGGATCAGTCTCTCTCCTATATAACTGTCCCTATCTTCACCCT
>WWET01000094.1:1146058-1156875 GCA_011038615.1 Limnodynastes dumerilii | reverse complement strand
ATCTGCTGCCAGCCTGCCACCTCTAGGCTGTGCCACAGCCCACAGTGCCCCTATAGTTTGGCCCAGCCCCTACCCCCCTCTGATCATCTACTGCCACTGCCAGCCCTGCTGCCCGCCACCTCCTCCTGAATTTGTGCCCCTATGGTGCCCCTGCCCCCTTTGGCCATGATGTTCTGCCCCACTTAGCCAGAGCCAGCCTGTAAGAAAAAAAAACTTTACCTTGCTCTCCTCCGTTACTTCTGTGTCCCTCTCTGTACAGTGAGCGCTCACGTGAGATCGTCAGGCTGCGTGTGCGCCACTGGGGCTGCTGGGTAACAGGGGGAGGAGCAGCGGTACAGACTATGCTGGGCTGCGCTATGGACGGAGATGCCAGCGGCTGGTCCCGATGCTGCGGTGCATGTGAGTGTTAAAGGTATTTTAAGCCTCTGCTACAGCCCACGCAGAGCTACATTCAGAAGATGTAATTCTGCATGGGCTGCAGCGGAGGCTGAAAAAGCTTTATGGTTGGACAGGGCTAAAGGGCCCCTTGGTGAGTTGAACCCTTGGGCACTAGCCCAAAGTGCCCAGTCATTAAGACAGCCCTGTATAAGGTGACAGTCACTAGGATGTTACTTACATTGTAAGATTATAAATATCTTTATTTTATTTTGAAATAATAATCAGTAGATGCATTTGATTGTAAAGCTGTATACACTCCTATGCAAATATCATGCTGATCATACAATTTTAGACCATTTGGAATGATATTGCAAGTGTGTGTACACTCCCATGATCTTGAGTTTTACTGATAAAAATGTAACATCAGATGATTTGGTTATAAGAACACCCTAAAAATCACAATCAGCGATTTTTAAACAAATTTGGGAATTGTGTACACACTTACAAGCATCTGCCATCATTTTCTGCCAGTCTTTGTAGATTTCTGTACAATGTGTTTGGAGTCACAGTTTTCGGCAGATGTTTAGGAGAGATGATGGTCTCAGATCTGCTGGTAAATTGGTATAATATGTACTCGTGAATTAGCTGTTCATCAGGACTTGCACTTGTCATTGCATGAATTTGTTAGAGCCAGCAGAGTGTGTATCCAGCTTAACTTTTTTACATAACACTTTTTCTTGTATTTAATTGGATAAACATTGCCTCATCCACATGATATATTTACACTGATCTTATTAAGGCTCTTTCTAATCTGCATACATTTATGTTAGTATCCCACATGTGGCCTCTTGCAAAAAAATAAAATAAAATCTTCAGGGCCAGTTTAAGTTTCCAATCCACCCTGCTTACTCCCATGGTCCTCATTAACTACCCATCAGCCCCATAATTTGTAAGATGACATGGTATTTTATTGATTTGGTTTTCATTACATTCTATATTACAACATCTGAAGGGATTTTGTAGGAAATATGTTGTTTTTACATTAAACAGACAGAAATGTTCTTAGGAACTGACAATACAGTGTCATTTATCCCTTATCTTTTGGAAGCGTAAGACAGATCTGGAGTGTCTCTTCACTCAGTGAAATTGTATTTCTGTAAGACACCTGCTAATACATTCCTAAAAAGGATATTAAAAAGCATGGAAAAGATTATTTTTGTTTTATATCTTGGTCCTTCATTGATTTATTCCTCAATTTTAGCTGCATATATCCCAAAAGAATAACTGCATGTATACCCAATAACTCTGCACTTTACGGTTAGCTCAACCTGAACCACTTTTATATCCTCTATAATTCCGTAGCCCTGTTTTCATTTTCTGCAAAATCATCATCAGACATGAAGATTCCCACCTGACCAAGATATCCAGACCTGCAGTTAGAAGAAAGTTAATTTGTCTGGTGTGTTAAGCTGGTAGGTTGTTTCATTTCATGAGTGTAGCATCTTCCATCATTTTAATCCATCATTTTGACAATAAGTTTTCTTCTGAGAAGTCTGTTGATTATCTAATGCAGTACTTTTGGACACAATGAAATGCTGTTGGTGTAGAGATCCATTTATCAATGGTGCAGTCTAGACATGGTGTTGATTGGAGGGTTCATAATCAACCTTGTTCCTGTGTATTGCATACAAATAAGCCAAACATTATTTCTTAAGATTAGACAGGTTACTATATTGATAACAAATTTAGAAGTGGGAACATATCTTATGGGTTAATTTCTGTGATAAAATCCTTCAACTATAGGTTATTTTATAAGCTATATTTCTGCAGTGGAAAATAAAATAAAAGTAAAATAATAATATAAACCAAGGTTAAAGTAACTAGGGCCAAATCCAGACCTAAGTGCAGTTTAAGTACGATCTCGTGGCGTATTTATGCGATCGTAAGTACTATGCCAGACCCTCCAACATGACCCCCTTCATTCGGTACATAATACTCTGCTCCTGCTCTTCCTTCCTAATCTCTGATTGCAGTCACCTTTGTTATACTAGTTATTTAAATAGAAAGGTGTGTAACACAGGTGACTGCAATCAGAGGTTAGGAAGGAAGAGCAGGAGCAGAGTATTTTGTACCGAATGGAGGGGGTCGCATGTAATTTACTTGATTTACAAGTTCCAAACCCTACCTTAACTTTTCATTGCGTAAGTACGTTCGTATGTAATCGATTGTCGCACGTAATGCCTCCCTCTGCCTACAAAGCGTATTTCCGTCTGTCGTAAGGATGACCCGTCCCTATGTATGTATTTACGAGGAAGGTACGTACGATCAGAATTACGATGCCTAACATCTGCCGCACGCATGCGCAGTGCATACAAAAAGTCGAAGTTACGCAAGCGGCTAGCGTAAATATGCTTTCGCAATGAACTCTGACCCCTAGAGCTTAAAATACTAATTAGTGCTTTAAGCTGTAACTACTCTAGAATTTCATTCAATGACACCACTCTAGAGCTTACCACTTATTTTATATTATAGAAGGATTGAATATAAAATGATATACTAGTTTAAAGAGGAATGTGATTATAGGTACAGGCCAGATGCCAGAGAAAAATATAAACCAATACCATTCTGCAAACATTACACTAAATAAGTATTGTTTTGGCACCTATACCAAATTGCAAAAATTATAGCTACTGTAGTTATTTCCTTATTTTATTATTATATCGGAGAGATACGTCCATCATATTTACTTGTGTGCGATTAGGCTTGTAGGTTATTTTTCCATGAGGAATTCCCTGTTTTCTGACAATCCTAGTCAATGGTTTTTTTTTTAATTAAAATAGCATAGTCCATGCAGAAAAACCAGCTGAAAATCTTATTGGCTTTATGTGTTATTTGGACAACAGCATTGCATCTTATTTTGCAGCAAACCAAGTTTTCTTCAATGTATTATGTAGTTTTGTCTTTATTTTATACCAAGGTTACTGACTCACAAAATTCGGGCAGTTTTCGGGCCATGGTTTGCATGAAAGTCCTGCCACCCTGCCTAGAAACTTTGCTCTTGTTAGTGTTACTAGGGAAATGGCGTCCCCATAGCTAGAAAAACTAAGAAAAAAGGACATTGATAATCAGGAGGTGAAGCTTCTGGTGCGATTTGATTAAATTGCGTCATTAAGCACCACCCCTTTGCAGGCATCTATCGCTTCATCTCCCAGGAAGAAGCTGTGAAAAGTCTGCAACCCTGTTTTATACAGTGTCAATATCTTAGGTCTGGACTCATACTTCCTTCAAGGTGGCATTTTCCAGTCACTAGGTGCTGGATCCAGACTTAAGTAAGTGCTTGAAATGAGTTACTCCTGGGCTAAACCATGTTGATTTCAGGAGAGTCATATTTTATCTGTTGCAAACAGTATTAGAGTTGAGAGATGATGTTTTCCTATCCCAAGTATAAATAACAGTGTGATAGTATAGCTGGTCAGTATCTGTGTGCAGTAAGAAATTTAAAGATATATCCCTGCATGCAAAGAATACAACTAACTTGACTCCCCCTGAAATCAACGTGGTTTAGCCCAGGAGTAACTAATTTCAAGCCCTTACTTAAGTCTGGATCAAGCCATAGAAGTGGAAAATCCCCCCTTTTCGTATGCGGCGCATGTGTGAGCACTGCGTTACCAGAGCTGATATGGTTCTTCTGGATCAAGAATTCCATCCTGGTAAAAGTTCCAATGGCGGGGCCGGACAGGACAGGAAGTGGAAGCACGTCTGTTATTTTGGAATGGGGGAAGGAGCTATGGTAATTGTGCAATCAAGATTTATGTAGGGATGCTGTTGCTATAGTAACTCTGTACAAGCAAGGGGAGTGGATGCAGAGGGGATCTGGCATCATATTTCTACTGCCACTGTGGCAGTGGAGGTCTGTATCCGGTTACCCACTTACCCCTTTACATTTGTAAACAGTTATATTTAGACCAAGTTTAGATAATAATGTATAGGTGGGAGATAAAAGGGTCCTTCTCACAAGCTTACAACCTTGTCAGCCGACAGTCTCTGTGCATTCATGTTCCATCTTGCCCTATTTAAAGGCTTTTTCCTTGGGTTTCTCCATTAGCTGATACTGTGCACCGCAAAATCCCTACTCTACTGCAGATAGAGAGTAAGAGTAGCTTACCTGCTCTAACCATCTTACTTCTCCCCATCTTCTGTTCCACTATGTCTCACCAGCTGCATATTTGAAGCACTATATAGACATCCGAGGATGCAGTTTCTAAACACTCACACTCATACAGACTGACTTCCAACAATCAAACCTTGGACCGGATCCAGACTCCCGCACACTTTCCGTACATGCGTGAGTCTGTCTGTATGACTGCTGATCCGCACAAGTGTAGGAGCCCCCTCCCACACTGTACAATTAGTGTGCTTCCCCCACCCACTTTAACAAAGTACGATGCTTTCTACGCTAGAGTTACTATCGTAACACTAGCGGAATATCTGGAGGGCGCATGAGCCCTCCAGTCAAATCAGGCCACTTACACACCTTGCGTGTATAAGTGACCTAACATTATTTCATCTGGATCCGGTCCCTTATCTGTTATCTCCATCTGCATGCAAATTATGGGACGTAGAGCTGTTTGGATAGGGAACACATTTACTGCTAACTGAATTAGGGGGAATGGGTTGGAATGTGTCCTTAGCATGGATTCTCATGCTTTGTTATCTGTCTAAAACACACAGAACTTATGAAAAACTCAGAGGTCTGGATTTACCCTAATAATTGAATTTATTGAAACACATAATTATTTTGTGGACACTCAGATGCTGAGTTCTGCCCACTCCAGTGCCTCTGAGCACTACTTCATGAGTGGGGTGGGTAGACGTTTTATTAACTGCAATGAAATTAGTGAGAGCCAAAGATAGTGTACTTAGTGTTAACTGTGGCCTGCTTGTGGATTAATTTCATGTGAACAAGGAGCAGGGGGTTAATTTTAAATTAATTGGGTTAATTAGTGTTATCAACTGCAGTTGTTGTTTCACTTGAGCTACTGTACACGGTGGCCACCTATCTTCCTGGCAGCACACTCACTGACAGCCTTAAATTATGGCTTCCAGCTGAGCTTAAACCCGAATGCAGCGCCTATAAACATCAGTCACTGGATACAAGGGGCCTGATCCAGACCTACACCGATGCGCTGTGCTTACTAAAGCACAGCGTATCGGCATTTACTTACCCTGACACTCCCCCTGTGCGGGCGTATGGCCCCTTCCTTACGCCGGCCGGGCATATGGCCCCTTCCTACCTGAAGGCTACCCTAACTTCAGCTGGCGTAAGGAAGGGGCCATACGCTCGCACAGGAGCGTAAGGCCGCTTAGCCCACCTTCCCATTCTCATTTAACTAGCTCCCCCCGCCCACCAACACTAACCTGAACGTAGGGACGCTGGGGGACGTCCCCTCCAGCGTCCCTACGGCGCTGCTACGGACGCCCGATCCAAGATCGGGCATTGCCGTAGCGACGCCGGGCAACATCTGCCCAGCGCATGCGCAGATCGGCTCAAAAGCCGATCTTACGCTTAAGCCCGCTGTCCTAGCGACGGCGGGCATTATTCTGGATCAGGCCCAAGGTTACAATTAAACATATTAGCACATTTAGATATTTTGGGAAATATTTTACATACACTGTGGAAAATCCCAACCAAGGAGAAGGCTGGCATATCTTGGCTGGCATGTGGAGTGGAAGTTTAAGACCTAGAAACTTATTTTGAAGAATAAAAACAAAAAAATACCAGAAACTAAACCTCTTTAAAATTGAATTAAGCCTAAACTAAACAACAGAAATAGTGGGAAGTTGGCATTCATTTTAATGCCTCCATAAAAAGGAATTCAGCTAGTTTAAATATAATTTACTTGTGTCTTTGCAAGTTAACATTGTAATTAGAGAACTATGTTTTTTTTTTCCTGCATGTATTTTGATTTTCAGGTTATAAATTAATTTTAAAAAATAGATATTACCTTTAATGCTGATTAATACTGTACTTTAGTCCCAGAAGACCTTTTGGTACACAGTCTCTAAGATTTGTTTTGGGGGATGAGACATTTAAAGAATAGCGATGTTCAATAAGGATGAAAATGCTCAAATCCAGATCTGCAAAACTGATTAACATGAGATCTGCAACAACCATTAAAGGATCCAGGATATAATATACAGCTAAAGGCTTTCACTATCTTACTCAGAATATGTGTCACCACTTGGAAATACGCATTTTAATGATGTTCTTTGGCCCAGATCCTGACCACCACACGTTTTACGTGTGTGTGTGTGGGTCCGTAGTTATTCCCTCTGCACTCCCCATTGTAAATCTGGACACTTACGTAACCAGATTACTACCTTAACTTTTACAACTAGGTTTCCCCGCCCAACCCCTGATTTAAATGGCTATCCCCATCTGTATGGGGGGATATGACTATCGTAACTGAAGGATCAGCCCTTTCTTCATAAATAAGTTATATTCGTCAGCACTTTCACTGTCGGAACATCTGGCGCAGATGTTCCAACATAGGGGACTTACGCAAATGACTTGTGTAAATCCCCTGTCGGATGTAGGTGAGGATCTGGGCCTGTTCTTAGATTTTATCCATATTTCTAGTTATTTAATTCATTATTAACTAGTATGCTGTTGTTGTTTAGAATTGGCTAAAGAGATGCTACCTGGAATAAAACAGCACTATGGGCTCTATTTATAGACAGCATATAAATCTGGAGAGTGATAGTGATCCGGGGTCGCTTATCATCGCAGCGAGCCTGGACACTTCCCTCCCCAGATTTATAAAAACTCACCATCGTTGCGCAGGCTCCCGATGTCCTGCGAGTGAAGCTGCTGTATCGTCGGTGCTTCATTCGTATATGAAGCTCTGACGATACTGTGAAAATCCTGCACATGCGCCGTACGCTCTCGATGCATGCGCAGGAGTGGCATAAGGAATCGAGTCATTTTTTGGCCATTGCAAACATCATCACAAAGGCCATTATTTATTTGCCTAATAAGCTTGAAATGCATTGTGTACATATTTTGTTTTTATTCGTTTACTACTTAAAAGATACACATAACATTAGATAAAGAGAAGTTTTTGCAAGAGTGTGGAACTTGCTTTAATTCCATTTTTGAATTTATTGTATTATACTTAATTGCAGGGATATCTCTTTTACATACTACAAAAACCTTCTTTTAGTTGGCAGAATCTATATTTGGTCTATAAAATGCTGAGGAACAAGGGACAGCACTGAGGAACTCTTTGGTTAAATTTGTGGTCTTTGATTTATAGGACATATTTAATCAACTTTAATTCTTTGCATAACCTATAGTTATAGCAGTTACAACACTATGAAAAAAACTGAGTATATTCATATGTCAGTTAACAGGATACATTTGCAAAACCTTTCTTAAGGTTTTCTCAACATTAATTGTATGGTCAAGGCATGCAGAACTCTCTGAACTGAATAAGAGGTGTTTAAAAAAATATATAAAATATATAAAAAAAGATAGAGAATATACTAGTATTACGTACTAAAATACAACTATATACTATAAGTATACACTATAAGTACGATAAGTATGAAAAATTCGGGCAGATTTCTTATTATCCCTGGCAAATTTCCTGCAAGGGACTTAAGGCTGTGGTTTTATACAAGCCACAGCCGCAAGTCCTTCCCCCCATCCTAGCAACACTATCATTCATAGTGTTACTAGGTACTGGGTGGGACTTGATAATGTAATAAGCGTCATCAAGCCACACCACCCACCCCTAGTAATACTATGAAAAGTGTGTGGGTCCCCGCAACTGGCTGGGATATCAATTGCTTACTCGATGAGACATAGTAATCAATCGCCAGAGCACTGAACACGGTGCTCCGAAAGGTAAGCCTAAAAACTACCCCAACCCTTCCCCTAATTCTAACCCTAACCCTCCCCTCCCCTTCCATATCCCTAACCCTCCCTTTCCCGCAGCCTGACCCTAACCCTCCCTTCCCTGCAGCCTGACCATAACCTTGCCTTCTCTCTAGCCTGACCCTAACCCTCCCTTCTGTATAGCCCAACCCTAAGACCCCACTCCCTGCAGCCTGACCATAACCTTGCCTTCTCTCTAGCCTGACCCTAACCCTCCCTTCTGTATAGCCCAACCCTAAGACCCCACTCCCTGCAGCCTGAGGTTACTCACCTCTCCAGAGCTGTTAGCGATGGATCCGACGGGTGCTGCGAAAATGAATGGGTGAGTATGCTGATCGGCACACTCACTCATTCATTAAAAAAATTAATTCTAAAACGACTGCTTATTCGAAATAGAGACAAACAAAAAGTAACTTTCGGCTGTCTCTATTTCTGTAAGAAGCATATCGTACCGGGGACTGCAAATGCAAATGAAAACGACCATTGATGGTCAGGAGACAGGCCTTCGGGACACGATTTTGCACATTGCATAAATTGCATCATTAAGCCCCACCCCTGTACTGGCGTCTCTCTCTCTTTGAAAAGTGAGCAAACCTGAGATTACCGCAAAAGCCAATAGGTATATAAGTATGCTTGGGGTGTCGTCAGAGGAGGTGTCTGAGTCATATACTGAACTAGAACACCTCTTGATAGCAAACAGCATCTGAGATGGTTAAACTGGGTTAACAAAAATTTAATAAAATAGATTTTGATTGACAGATTTTCCTTAAAAAAAAATATAGGGCTCAAAAAAAGACAAGTCTACCAAGGTAGGATCTTAGGGATATCAGTTTGGAACATATGTCAGTAATATAATAAAATTTTTATTGCAATAGTTCCTAGAATTATAATAACCATGATAGTAGAAAACTGACAAATTAAGTAATTTAATCCAAATAATTTCTGCTTCTTTAATGTGTCATCTCCTGCATTGCATGTTCATATGGTTATAGATATCAGCTTCTGCAGCGAATGTTACCAAATGTAACTATTAATGACATCGGGGAACTGTCAAAAATGTTCTCCACTTATAAAACCACTGACATGCTACCTGCTTACTTCCATACTTTCAGTGAAGTTTTTTTATTTTACACATTTTTAAGGTAAAAAGTAATGTCTAAACTACATTTTTCTGTTAGAAACCAAAATCAAATAAACCCAAATTACTGATAAATACATTCAAACATACTCTAAGAATTCCTAGTAATATACAATATTTTTAACTCTAGAAATTCTTTTACAGGCCATGCTTAATGCACCCCTTACACAAAATGTTATGGTCTATACAGTATGTATGTATGTATTATATTTTCTTGCAATCTTTACACAAACTATTGTTGTAAATCCTATATGGCTTAACAGTGACATTATCATCACATATCATGCACCTTATGTAAAATATCTGGTTAACTTACAGTAGAACACTTGCAAGTGAAATAGCTATAAATAGCTGAGACTTGTTAACACTGGCTTATGCAAAACTACATACTTCAATCTTGAAAAGTGCAATTTAAAAATGGCACACAATTCTGGGTCATTTAAATAACAAGATTTATAAATAACAGAGATTGACAGACTGCTATTTTCCTGGAGGCCTCAATTACGAGAACAGTGACCTGATACATCTAAGTGTAGATGAAGGAGGGAAATTACACTCGCAGTTGTGGGAAAATAAGGGGTTGCCAGTCAGACAAATAAATGCTTTTCCCCCTATTCATTATTTGAGTGGCTAGAATAGAGCCTAAAGTTATCAAAATAGGCTCTGAGGCCTGGGAGCTCGATCGAGGAACGTCTTCACAGCCCCTCCACCATTTTCTTCGTTTAAAAGTACATTTGACATGTATTTAGATGTTTGTGTGAGTGTGCAGAGTACTAAGAAAAAAATTAACCCAATGTCCACCAGAGAGGGAACACTCGGCTAAAAGAAAATCAGACTGATGTATAATACAACCTTCCAGGCAAGCGTAGAGTTATGTGTGCTATTACAGACAGTTTCTTGCTCACTAGAGCAAGGAGCACTTTATAGAAAAGCCAAAAATTTGGAAAATTGATCCAGTAAACATATCCTAACATCTCTTTAGTGCAGCCCAAGCCATCTCTAGCTTAAATTCATTTTCCAGCAGGACAAAGACTTTATTACTATCTAAAGGTTTTTGTTTGTGCTGGGCTGGACATTTTAGCTCTGTTTTTAAATAAATACACAGAAGGAGATTTCAGGGTCCGTGAGATTTTAGAATACATAACAATTTATACAACATACTTCTATAATGTGTAAAGTTTGTTTCAAAGCAGAAATATTTGAATTTATCATCACACTGAAATACCACACTGGTACCTATGTTGCAGTGTGAATCCCCGCACCGATGGCTGTCATTATGACTATTTTGAGTGGCAGCCATTTTAGATTTTTTTAAATGAATGGGTAAGTATGCAATCGGTTTACTCAACCATCCATTTTTGG
>WWET01000094.1:1135689-1146051 GCA_011038615.1 Limnodynastes dumerilii | reverse complement strand
CCATTTTTGGAAGCGCTGCTGGACCCGCCACAGGAGACGTGAGGAAACTCTCCAGGGACTTTTAGGTTTGGGGAGGGGGGGTAGGGTTAGGCTCTGGGGAAGGGAGGGTTATGGTTAGGGCCATGGAAGTGGGGTTAGGATCAGGGTGTGGGAAAGGGTTAGGCTGCGGGGAAGGGAAGGTTAAATTCAGGTTGCAGGAAAGGGAAGGTTAGGGTTAGGGAAAACGGTTCCTTATGCCTCTTCGAGAATTTATAGGTGGCGGTATGGAAACAGAAATAATAGACGTAAATGGAGATTTACAGTTTCTTAATCAGTGGGTAAAGTGGCAGCATGGTATACCACCATTTACACCCTCACTTTGAGCTCTGGAAGGAATCATACTGAAAGAGTGCTCTACTGCAACAGTGGATTGGAACTGACAAAAACTTTTCAACAAATGTAAAAGTTATTTATTGTCAATCATTAAAGAATCAGATAAACTTGTTCTCTGTGGAGAGAAAGTGCAAGAAACACTGCCTTGGAATAAAATGGAAATAGCAGCCATGAAATTTGCACCTCTTAATCAGGGTTACAGACTCACCTGGAATATCAGGGAGTCTCAGAATTTGTGCATTTCTCCCAGGTTACCGGGATAGCTGGCAAATCTACCGCAATGGGCTTGAGGCCACGATTTAATGCAAATCACTGCCTCAAGTCCTTCCCCCATCCATAGAAATACTGTAAATCCTAGTGTTACTTTGGGATTAGGCGGATCTTGATGATGTCATTTGCATCATCAAGCCCAGCCTCGTCCCTAGTAACACTATGAATAGTGGTGCTGATGGACAGAGGGTGGGGCTTCATGATGCGATTTGCATAAATTGTGTCATCAAGCCTCACCCCCATCCCAGCACCTAAATCTTCCCTCTGTGACTCCCGGAGGGAAGAAATAGAATGTCGGCAACCCTGCCCTTACCTCATGTGACCTGGAACGCAGTTTTAGTGCATTCAAGCAAATATTAATGGAAAAGGTTTTACTGAAATCCTATCAAAGTATTTCATTGTTCAGTGTCATAGGAGTTATAGGAGTATGAATGTTCTATCTTAGGAGTTTCAAGTGAGTAGTTTTCATATACATCAGTGTTTCAAACATAATGGTATATTGTATTTCATTGTTAAGTCTCATGATAGGTGTTTCAAACGAGAAGTTTTCATGTGTAATTCATATATAATAAAGGCATAGTGTTTCAGCCATAACGATATATTGCAGTGTTTTGTTTTGTTTTGTTTTATTTTGTTTGTTTTATTTTCATACATTTCATACATTTTAAAATTTTTAAAACCTATAAAATCCTAAAACATGGATTGAAAAAAACTAATTTTAGTTTTTTAGATCCTAAAAATCATGGGCATAATTATGACTATAGACTGGATCCTGTGCATTCGGGGGTCTGAGAGGGCAGATACGCAGCCTTAAGACTGACGTGCAGATCATCTTCACGTACAACCACTGATCCACACATGCAAAAGGAAAATGAACTCCACCAAGCGCTAATGAAAGGCTGCAGCTGATGTCATCAAAACAATAGGTTCCACAAAGACCAAATACAAAGTTGCAAAATAGAAGAGTTTTGACAATGTAGCGCTGCCCAAGACGATCACACAAAATCCTTTGATTGCTGGGATACGATTCCCCTCAATGGAAACCAAGGATAAGTTTCATAAAAACTGATCCACACATGTCTTAAACCAAGCTCATGCTGCAAAATGTAAATCTTTCCTCCACCCACCTTGCAAACTTTTTGGCGGGCGGAGGCAGGGTCATCTTTTCCACTGGGCACAATGGGCAAATGCCCATGGCCCCACAAGTCTAGGGGCCCTTGAGCATTGCTGCCCGGCTCCAGTAGTCTAGGCATTTTCATACTGACTGTCCTAAATTCAGAAGGGTGACTGGACATATAAGGAGGGGACAGAAGGCTGGCTGGACATGCAAGGAGGGGACAGGTGGCTGGCTGATCATACAAGGAGGGGACAGAAGGCTGACTGGACATACAAGGAGCGGACAGAAGACTGGCTTATCATACAAGGAGGGAACAGAAGGTTGGTTGGAAATACAAGGAGGGGACAGAAGACTGGCTGGACATACAAGGAGGGGACAGAAGGCTGGCTGATCATACAAGGAGGGGGTAGAAGGCTGGCTGGACATACAAGGAGGGGACAGAAGGCTGGTTGGACATACAAGGAGGGGACAAAAGACTGGCTGGACATACAAGGAGGGGACAGAAGGCTGTCTGGACATACAAGGGGGGGGGCATAAGGCTGTTTGGACATACAAGGAGGGGACAGAAGGCTGTCTGGACATACAAGAGGGGGAGACATAAGGCTGTTTGGACATACAAGGAGGGGACAGAAGACTGGCTGGACATACAAGGAGGGAACAGAAGGTCTTCCTGGACACACAGAAAGAGGAGGAGTTTGGAGGGCTGTTGAAATGTTTGTGTTTTTCAAAGCTTAGAGTGTTCTGAAGTTTTGGTTACATTTTTATTTCTGTAAATTCCTGTAGAGGCCCCAGTGCATTGCTTTGCCCACGGCCCACAATGTTGTTATAACGACCCAGGGCAGAGGGGAAGACCCGTCCCATCGGATGGATTTCCTATCATATGGAACTTCCGCACAATAGGAGATCCGTGAGTAAAAATGCACCCTTCCCTCCAGACAACCGATGTACACACTTTACGTGCTTAAGTTTGGTGTCGGAGGAAGATCTGGATCCGGCCCTATAACCTGTGCTCTGAATTAGTTTGTCTACTTAGTCTATTCTACTTGTCTATTTAGAATTAGAACAGCGTAAAGAACACATAAGTGCCTTCAGATAATGTTGCTTAGATTACTAGCTTATATAGGGTTAAGGGCACAGAAAGGCAAGTTTTCAGATTCCACAAGACCTCTGAAGTTTCTTTCCAAGAAAACCTTCTCTGTTTCAGTTGGAATAACAACTCCTGTGAAAACGTAGGTTTGGGCTCTAAGGGATCTGATTTCTGCTGATGTTCTGTGTCAGCTAAATTCTCCTGTATTTAACTTCAAAATGCCTCTGTGCTGTGGCTCTGCCTTTCCACTGAGGAAGCTGAAATTCCACCAGCCATTCAGAAATTCATTATTCTGACGCCTCGATTCTGCCTGCGGGCTTCTGACCGTTCTCTTTAACGTCTCCCTCACTTTGCTCTTGGTATAAAATGTGAATAAGGGGTGTGCGGCACTAAGAGCCCCAGCGAGACCTGTAACTATTATACCATTCCGACTCTCACACCGAAATTTGCTGCCAACAGTAGCTATAACTCAGTTGCGTGAGCCAAGGTAGTGGTGCAGAGATGTATTTTTCTACTTCCTTCCTGACTTTGGCTGACTATACCACTCAGTTTCCTGAGATGTAACTCTGGCCACATTAACACAGTGTGAGTCTCCTGTTCTGGTATCCTTGAAGAGAGGATTGTTTTTACAGTAGCACATATGACCAGTCCAAGTAATTTTATCATTCTACTTTCACAGGAATAACATGTACTCAAAATAGAACACAACTTGCAAATTACAATGGGCTGAACCCAGAACAACGTCCGTCGCCCATAATACGTCCGTCAGATACCGAAAATAGCTACTGCGCATATATACCACATATACGCAATCTACGTAATGAAACGATACGTAGATTACGTAAATTAGTTTTACGCGCACGCAGTAGCTATTTTCGGCATCTGACAGACGTTGCTCTGGATCCAGCCCAATGTATGTAAAATATCATGTCAAACATGCTGTGCCCCAAGTTGCCTTTTCGAACGTACGCATTCGCCCGTCGTGCGAATTTTCGTAGCGCTGGATCAGGCCCATTGTGTGTGTAATGGCATGACATGACCAGTTATGTCACTGATTGTGTGACTGAACCAGAAATATGTACATGTCAGGCCTGAATAAAGATAAATGGTTTGGAACTAATTTCAAGGTAATTGTGTACATTTCCAGCAGTGTTTCTGTATCATTGTTCATGTAATAAAGGATTGGGAAGTTCTTTTTCCTGATTATACTGGCAAAGTGGGACATCATAGGAGATTTAGGGCCAGATTTCCTAAGCTGCGGGTTATGTCAGCTAAAATCTAATTGGTTGCTATGAGCAACATCTCCACTTTTCCAAAATCCTCAGCTTAGTAAATCTGGCCCTTAGTAATTACGAAGTAAAAGGAATCTGGGAATTGTGAATAGGATTATAATAATGTGTGTTTAATAAATGGCAAACTAAAATCAATACCAATGCACTGTCCTGAAATCTGTCAATAGTGTCCTATTTTGGTTGAATTCCGTCATCGTTGCTTTTTTTTTTTTTTATCTGCCGATAGCACTGTTAAATAGAAGAAATATTACATTTCTCGTATTTAAGCTCCATCCTGTGTGTTCTGACATAGTCTATTTCTTAAGAAAAGGCCTGGGTCAGTATACAGATGGAAAACTAATATTTGACAGAGGAAAGTAGAAAGCAGAAAGTTTCCTTGGAATTAATTCAAGAACTTAAATTTTAAATACTATATTACTTTAGTTATTGCAAATAATCAGCTTCTACAAACCATCTTCTTGAATTATACCATGTTAAACTAATAATGTCAAATACAATTAGGATTGCAAGAATTTTCCTTGCATTGACTACTAAAATATTTAATTTTTCACTTTTACACTAATATTTAACTCTATTATTTAACTCTGTGGTGTCTATGGTGTCCAGGCTTTTTGGGTATTATCTTTTATTGCCTTTTATTGACAGTCTCCCAGGAGAGCAAGGCAGGCACCCACACAGATCCCACACACATCATGGCTTTTCCCAAACATATATGAACAAGGGATTTTGCTTAATAAAATGATGGAGAAAAAACAAAACAAAATCTTCCTTAAACTACTCCTAATGCATAAATGCACGGTTTGTGAAAATGTACAACAGGAGGAATTTCAGATACAGAACTCTCATGGTTAGGCTTACTGAATGATCTAATTGTGAGTTTGGTTTAATGAAAGGGAATTTTATATGACAAAGAAATTATGAATCATCTCTTTGATTGCATATTTAATAATGTTAATAAACACTTCATGTAATGTAATTGTGGTTGTGTGTGCACTTATATGTCGTCCATGTCTTGTGAGGACTCCTGAATTTCCTATAGATGGCCTGACAGGCTGATGTTTTGATATGAAATACTCATAGTACCACATCCTCGGTGAATACACAACTTCTGCTGCTGCACCTGATCTTTTTAATGCCTTCATTTTACTAAATTCCTTCCAGAATACTTTAAACAAATATTATTCTGTTTTTTGGAATAGTATAGGCGCTTTCTCTGCCACATACAAGGCCTCAATCGAATCCTTGATCGCTGCAGAGTTTTTGCAGTGTTTTTGTCAGATGCCATGATATCAAATCTAAAAATAGAAGAAATAGATATATTTCAAGACTCTAAATAAACATGAAATTAAATATTTGCATATAAACGCAATGCATTTTTTATGTTGTACAAAAAGTACATTGAATACTGTACAATAAATGTTGGCATGTATATGAACCCTAGCAAATCTAGCAGACACTTCCTAACTATTGAAATGTGGCAATAGTAAACAAAAGATGGCAACAAATGTGGTATCTAAAAAGAATATAAATACACAGGGTACAAATAAAAACATTGATCCATTATTAGAAACGTGCCTGCACAAGCCGCAGATAAAGTGGTTATGGCACAAATCTGTTTTTTGGCCTTTCTCACTAATTCCATTGCTTGGTTTATCTTGGTAGTCCACATCTAGATATACATGGTTCCAGAATTAGAGTCTGCAGGCCATGGCAGACATGGAGGCAAAATCCCAGAAATGGAGTGGCAAAGTCCAACAAGGAAAAACATAGTAATATGCTAAAACTTTTAGTTTATATTATTGTGTGACAAACAAAATTCCATCTCTGTTTAGGCTGAGCAAGTAGTGATCTATTTAGAACTGCTTCTAGCAAATAAAATAGGCCATGGTCCAGCTTCACTGAGCTGCAGGTTGGAAAAGTGGAGATGTTGCCCATAGCAACCAATCAGATTCTAGCTGACATTCTCTAGTATATAATAGTTAAATGAGATCTAGAATATGATTGGTTGCTTTGGGCAACATCTCCACTTTTCCAAACCTGCAGCTTAGTAAATCTGGCCCATGTGTTACTGCCACACAAGAGCAACAATAAAATTTAAAAAAAAAAGGTAAATTCACTATGGGAAGCATGCTGGTATGTATCTAAAATCTATAAAAGCTCCAAAAGTTATCAAAAATGAATATTTCTTTAAATTTCTGTGGTCCACAAGGCCCGTAAACCCATCATGCATTCACTCTTTGCAAGCTGCGTTCGAGTTGAGCATATGCTTTTTTTAAAAAAACAAACAAAAACAAAGGGTATACAAAAAATATTGTCTTTTGATTATTGGCTTCAGAGAGGTTGTTCCTTATTTCCCACAATGATATTCTACTTGCACAACCCACTTGACAGCCAGAAAGGAGAGCAAAGTATTGTGACTTAAAAAAAGAAAAGGCTATGAAGATAGATACATACAAGCAAGTAAAGCAAATATTTTAGACAACGACAAAAGAATTATAAACTAAGATACCAAAATATGCACATTTGTAAACTACATGTAATAATACTACATGCATATACTGTTCAGGCCAATGTCTGAATGTTTCCAAGTTGTACATAACATACATATATTTCATATCATAAACTTAAAAAACAAACTGTGATGTAACAGTTATTTTACATGTACAATAAAATATTTTTGTACCACACTTGTGTTTTCTTGTACAATATTTAGGCAACAATAAAGGCATAGAAACTTAACAGCAGGTGTGGTGCTGCAGCAGGTGAATGTGTGTGAAATGATGGTGTGGGATAATGAGAATTAATACACACCAAACACTGAAATATAGATGTTACTGTCAGAAAGAATATACAGTACAGGGGAAGTGCCCAATGTCCCAATATTCTAAAATGGGTGTTTTGAGAAAATACACTTAATACGTTTATACACAAATGTTGTAAAATATTAATACGCTTTAGAAATTCACAGCAATGACATATAAGGACCACACTTCCAGTACAGATCCAGGCTTCCATACTGGAAGTGTTTCCATGTGCTTTCTGTGAAGTATATAAATTGTATAGTCAGGGTGTGGGACACAGCCTCACCCACACAGAATGCTGAATCCCCACTGCCGCTGCTCTCAGAGCTACGGGCACAGTGGGGACGCAAGTCTGAATCTGTTACAATAATTCTATTAGAATTTCTCTTATATGTAGCTGAAAAATAAAATACAGAAGTAAGGCGGTCATTTATAGGAGAACACAGCCAACCACATTGGTGAAGAGTACTTTTCTTATTTGGTACTGCTTTAATTTATGTCAGAACCTTCAATCTTCACATCAAGTGCGAAGAAGGTACGTAGTCACTAATTACTCAATTAAAATATTCATTTGTTAGTACTGATAACACTAATTAAAATATCAAGTTCACATAAGTATGATAAATTATCACTTATAAGTATCAAGCAATTAGAAACATGCAATTCTATTTCAAGCAATAAACTTAAAATAATTTTTAAGACACATAAAAACTATTCATTTAAACAGATGGTAAAAAAAAAGAAAGCTGAACATATAAAGTTAGCAGCTTCTAGCTGATTAGCTAATGAAAAGTCAGGAAAGGTAAACACAAAGGGACCAAGGGCCATAACGATGGTGCCATCGCCCAGGGCACAAGGGTCTGCATGGGGGGCTTTGAAAACTCTTGCCGACTGCACAAGCTTTACTCCCCTCCATAAGTCCCTGGCAGTAGATGTGGTTTCACATTGTTTGACCCATTGCTTCTAATAACTTTCAGCAGCGTGGGACAAGCAATGTGTATCCGCATCTGCTGCCAGCATTCCGAGACTTCACTTGTTTGTAGAAACAGCGCGTTACTGAGGTCATGTGACCTAATAGTATTAATGTATGCTGCAGAGTCACAATAGCTGAGTCATGGGCAAAAGACACATTGGATGGTAAGTGAAGCAAAAACAGGGAGCTGGTGGGGTTGGAAATAAACTGAGGGCGAGGAAAAGGTTAAAGAGATCCAGAGGGAGAGTTTGGGCGTTGAAATGAACGGGGGAATATGTTGCATTTAGGTGAATTCTTTGTGCTGGATCCAGGCAATCAATGTGCAGTCAGCTTTTATATGTCTAAAGACAAGTAAGGATCGCATAGGTCTGAGCGAGCATAAATGCCAGGGTGGGGCTGAGCCACTCCATCTGGCGTGATAGGGCTTAGAATCTTACTATTGGATAAGGAGTTAGTAGGGACGGGAGGAGGAAGGTTAGTATAATTGGGGTAGGTTTTATGGGGGTGTGCTCCCGCTTTTCTTGTTTCTTCGATTTTACCTCCCTCCTTTTTGGTTGATTAGGACATTATTTTCTTACATGTACTTTGCTTTTCTGATGCGGCGGCTGGGGTCAGGAATTGATTAAGACAAATCATGATTGGCGGCTGAATCCTGGTTATAGTCACCCTTATTGTTAGTGAGGAGTGGCTTTGGTTTTGAGGCGCAGCGTTAAGATTTGGACAGCACCCTTTTGTAGTTAATTAAAGGTTTGATGTTACAAGGATCCTGACTCCCATTACTTATTTTCCCACCTTCTCAACCCAAGTCATTCAATTCCAATCAGAGACTAATCAATTAAACTGTTTTCACAGCTACCTAAGTCTCCGAGTGTTTATTTGTGTCTGTTTATTGCCTATCATGGATATGGGGGTGGTTAAAGCGCTCAGCCGTTTGGCAATTTATTATTGTTAAACAATGAAAGCATATGTCTGGTTGATATGGATTACTGCAGATTTATTCATTATTAGTAAATATTTTCTACTGATAAATGACCTAAATGGTGAGTGTTATATTGAAGGAGATCACAAGGGTCACAAGTAATAAAATAAAAGGGCAAATAGACACAATAGACTGGATTTGTGGGGATCTGCACTCACAGGGCCGCTAGATCAACTCTTTTGGCACCAAGAAACTTTTTATAGCCATACACTAACTTAACTCTTCCAGATTGTTCTAGCATAAATAGTGGTGGTTCCGAAGTCTGGATCAGTAGATAGGACATGACCACGTTGTGCATTGCTATATCAAATTGTGCCCACTTGCAAGAGCAGACCGGACCATTTTTCGTAAATTGTCAGATATATCATTACAGTTAATACGCATGCATAGAAGTAAAGCACATGCGCAGAGAAATGAGGGAGGATCCAGTTCTATATCATTACCTAACATGATGGTTTTGACTGTATTGATTGCGTGGCAGACTGGTTTATAGTATTAAGCCAAGATCTAGAAGTGTAAGGCTAGGATTAGCGGTTTTACACCCTTCCTTAACTAAATACAGAACAATGGCTTTCCTCTTATCTTCTTTAACACATGCCCTGCTGTAGATAGGTATTTATAAAGGAAGGTGCAAAAGGAAAGGGCATAATGTGATTTTGTGCAGTGCTTCAGGCATTTAGCACATCAGAAATAACCTGTTATGTATTTACACGATACAGCCATCCTTTTAATCCCTCACATTGCATTGTGTTATTATTGTGTCTTCGTACGTCTGTGTTGTTAATCATCAAAGTAAGTCTGACTGTCCTCTCTGCCCTTCTAAGTAGCAGTGTGAAAACACTGATGACCTGCTTATTTCTTCCTCTGGATGTGTGAATTAAATTCATATAAGCACATCTCCAAATAGAGCATCTGGTAGAAACAGACTTTAAATAATCTTTTTCTTGGAATTTAGTAGGAAATAGTGTTCTTTAAAACAAACTCTAAATAAATCTGTGTTTGGAACATTGTCAAAAAAAAAAGACACAGTAGACATTAACAGAAGGAGAAAAATGAAAACTGCTTTGATACGGACGTGGTCTCAAGTGCCTGAACACACATGCACTGCGTCTGCGCACGAACACACACACACACTCAGAGGATGAAGAAAAAATTGGATCTTGGATCCACGCACAAATACATGCCGTCACAAGTATGCTGCCAAACTAGCATATTCTATGGCACACCCCCATTTACTCTCAGTACTTCTATCATGTGCCTTCAGCACCTCCCCCCAGTACTCCCATCATGTGCCTCCAGCCTCACCCAGTGCTCCCATCATGTGCATCCAGCCCCCCCACCAGTACTCCCATCATGTGCCTCCAGCCCCCGTCCCAGTACTCCCATCATGTGCCTCCTTCAGCCTCCCCCAGTATTCCCATTATGTGCCTCCAGCCCCCCCCCCCGTACTCCCATCATGCGCCTCCAGCCC
>WWET01000094.1:1107366-1127739 GCA_011038615.1 Limnodynastes dumerilii | reverse complement strand
GCCCGCACAGGGGGAGTGCCAGGGGGAGGCAGCGATGTAACGCTGAGCGTTAGCACGCTCAGCGCTACATCGTACCTCTGGATCAGGCCCGATGGGAGTACTGGGGGGGGTGCGCACATGACATGATGGTAGTACTGGGGGAGGCTGGAGGCACAGGGAGTAAATGGGTAATGAAAGAGGGGGGGGGGCGCCAGTCCCTTGCCAGGGGGGGGGAGGCACATGATGGGAGTACTAGGGGTGGTTGGAGGCACATGATGGGAGTACTGGGGGAGGCTGGAGGCACATGATGGTAGTACTGGGGGAGGCTGGAGGCACAGGGAGTAAATGGGTAATGAAAGAGGGGGGGGGGCGCCAGTCCCTTACTTTGCCAGGGGTGCTGGACCCATAGAAACACCCCTTGCTGAGCTAAACTCCTAGGCTCATTCAAGTAGCAAGAACACATGAGAAAAGCAACATACTGTTGGTAATGAACTCAATACGTTCCCGTCTAGCATTTCAACTGGTATCATAACATCTTCATACTGTCCATACATGAGAAGGAGAAAGGGAAGTGTAAAGAGTGTGAAATATGCATATTTGCACAGTTTAAACTATGATCTCTCAGCCCAGCAAGAAAGTGCCTCTGAACATTGTCTCATATGGCATGAAATGAAACACTTCCTTAGAAATTACAAAATAAGACAGAGATGATAGATTTTGAATTAAAATTCAATACAATAAACCAATTGACTGTTACTGTAGCTTGGAATGTGGTAGCAAAATATAATGATACTCTCGGAATGCTTTTGAGGTTGTTCAAGAGGAAACAGTAATATCATGGTCTGATGACATGGTTGACTTGTGGGAATAGGGCTTGGAGGAAAGCCATGATGTTTGGGCAGTGTGTCTATGAAATAAGAAAATAACACTACGGAAGCAGCATAGGTCTGTTTAACTAGTGTAATAATGTATAATGAGTACAATATGCTTCAAAGCTAAGTGGATAACAATCCTTAGTCTAGCTCATTTTGTTTCCACTGATTTGTGTTTATATTTCTTGTGCTTAGAGATAAGTGAAACAGTTCAACCCCATGAATAATAGGAAGATACATGGCACTTGGGTTTATGCTTGTCTAGGGATGCATGTCCTGCTACGCATGCCACCTAAGCATGAGGACCCAAAGATATTGCTGTAACAGGGCTTCAACTTCCTCTTATCTCCCTACACTATTATTACCTGTTCCCTGCTCATTATTGCTGCCCCTAGTTTCTCTCTCCCTGGCTGGTTAGTGATAAACCAAGCACTGGTCTATTTAAAACCTATTACTCCAGTGTTTTTCTTTCCATCTGCCCAGTTTTACTGTAGCAGTGGTTCTTCTATTGCTCCTGGTGACCCTCACCTATCTTCATCCTTTCTGCTAACTACTCACTTGTCTTGGTACGCTATGTAAGAGGCCAAGGACCAAGGACTGGAAGCTGCTTTTGGTCAGTGCTCAAGTCCATCCCCAGAATCTGGGGCTCTGGTGAACTAGGTCTACAGTTACGCTCCTTACCCTGGCATGTATCTAACACAACTTTGACTAGTGGTGACCAAATTCTGCAGTTATGACACCTCTTGTTAGTAATACATATAAAATTTGTAGCACAGAAATAGAAAACAGTCCACACTTCTAAATAGTACTACTAATAATACTACTTTTTGTCTAAGTGCATTTTTTGGGGGTGTGAGGATTATTTAATATTATTTTAAATCTAATGTGGAGTTAGGACTGTATACAATGGTATACCATTGCTTCTCCTACAAGCTAGTATTGTAGCTTAATTCATCCACCTAAAGGTCTGGAAATGGCACGTAGATAGCGTAAATAAGCTGCTGCGCATGCATTGTAGCTCAGTTCTTAAAACAACGCACGTAAGACGAAAACTACATAACTGTGAATCCGGACCAAAAGTTCCAGTTTCCGTTGATATCATCCTTAACAACAGCAATATGATTGCCCCACGCATGCTGGAATTCTTGTGCTGTATGGCTATGTTGGACTTTTCGGGCCTGATTTAGAGATCCGATATTAACGATTGTTAGGTGCGTATATTTAGGATCGGATCGATTTTGCATCAACTGCGCATGCGTAGTAATAGTGCAACGCCATTGTACGTTGAAGTTAGGGTCGGAAATGCCTTAAGGTCGGACTTGTGAATCGGTCGGAAACAATTGCGATCCTAAGTCCAGCGGAAATCTGGTAACCAAAGGATTTGCATAGAAATGGGCGGGGGGAGGCATTGAGATGAGGGAAAGTGGGTGCGATTACAGACATAGCACCCTAAATATACGCAACTAATACACATAAGGTCGGAATTGAGTGCGGCCAGATAGGGCAAGTCAATGCAGGTCTAACTTTAGGTCCGGCCACTGTTTGCAGTGGGATGTAACCTGCTCCGACCTGCCACTTAGATGCGTATATTTGCGATCCCATCGCCGACGGATCTCTGAATCAGGCCCTTCATCCTTACATACATATTTATTTATATTACCTTTCTGACCTTTTAATTACAAAACATTGCCCTAATTCTCTTTTATGCAATATAACCTCCAGTTTCCCACTACTAGTACCTCAGACTATACAGTGTCAGTCTACATAACTACACAGTATTTTTTTTTATCCCTGCATCATCCTTTACAATTCACAGGTTAGGATTTTGATGGCAAAAAAAAAAATTGGGTCATGAATTTTTGCACATTTCACCATCTTTGAAAACATATCTGATGATTTTCTCTTTCAAAATTAGTTTATCGTTGGATATGTTACGTTGATGAAATGAAAATATGCTATATCAGATTATTCCCTTAATATTGATTTTAGATCTATAGTAATCAGATTCTTTCTTGCTACTGTTTAGTATCGTAGAACTACATTATGCTTTCTCTTATTGCCTGGAATTGCATCTGTCAGTAGTGACTGGTAAACAAGCTTGATAAATGGCTGAACTGTTTTTTTTCTTGAATACTCTTGGAGACCATCAGGTCCTATTGACTTTTCTCCATGCAAATTTGAAAATTCGCCTCCTCAATAGTAAATATATATGTTCAGATATAGTAAGGCACATTTTTTTTATTGTGTCTTTAATTTTATTAATATGTATATATTTTGTAATTAGCACTAAAAAGAAAGACGCTGATCACTCTGGGTTACTGACTTTGGTCACTGGCCTCTAAGCTGGTGCCAGGCACCCTGCCCACAGCACAAAACAGCTATTTATGGTGTCATCCCCACCTCTAACTAGCTCTGATATGTTATGGGATTAGGGGCAGCTTCCGGGCCTACGCCGTCCACCATAGTTACGGCGGGCGGCAGCGTAAGAACGGCAGAGATGCCGTTCTGCGCATGCGCCAGGCATATTTTCCACAGAGCCATGGATCTAGTGGACGGGGGGGCAGCCAGCTCCGTAACTATGCTGTAGTTACGGAAGCTGGGCAGGGGGAGGGAGGGTAATTAGGACGGGAGGGCGGGGGGAGAGAGGTTATGCTCCTGTGTGAGCGTAGTTAGACACAGTTATGCCAGCTGAAGTTAGGGTATCCTCCAGCCGGCGTAACTATGTCTAACTACGCTGACACAGGGGGAGGGACAGGGGGGGTGCACCAGAGCTATGCTGGCCATACTTAAGATCAGACAGCCAGCGTAGCTCTGGATCTGGCCCTTACTGTTTATTGTGAACATTTTCTTAACCTGCCCCTAGGGGCTGCTGTGGGACTCACCTTCTCATTATTCACCAGCATCTGATCAGCCTGGTGATATAGAACTGCTTCTGTCTGATCAAGGTTGCTGGTCATATGTGTTTTATTTGGTTTTCTGGTTTACCTGGCTTGCCTTGTGTATCTGCATTTATCCAGCAGTTATCTCTGTTAGTCCTGCTTTGTGTATTTGATTTTATCTTGTATTCTCTGTTAGCCTTGCTTTGTGTATTTGCTTTTATCCACCATTCTCTGTTAGCCTTGCTTTGTGTATTTGCATTTATCTTGTATTCTCTGTGATTCATGTTATATTTATTTGTACCCCAATAAATACTCTTTGAGCTAGATTTACTAAGGGACTATTTTCAATCGCCACCCATCACCCTGATTTTCTGAATGATTTTTGTTAAAAATCGCCAGATTCACTATGGTGCATTTTGTGCTGTTGATTTATAATCAATAGCAATGTTTGGCGATATTTTAAGGGTTAATTCGCTGTAATTTAACTTAAAATGATGGCAAATTATCTTAAAAAATCGCAACGTATCGTGATCCTTATTTAAAAAAAATTACATAGAATTGAAAAACTTGATTTTCAGGTGATTTGTAACATTAAATGCATACTGTGGTATGCTGTTAACCCATAGCATGCCACAGCAAATAGTACTATAAGGCACAGCATACCCATGTTTAGAAGGGCATGCTATGCCTTATAGTACCATAAGCAGCAGAATGCAAAGGGTCAAGTGCATGCCACCACAATCAAAATGTCCTCCGATCCTCACAGGTATTAATAACAAGTCCTCAGTGCATTCAATCAGGGCCGTCGTCATCACATGTGGGCCTGGGACCCAGCTGCGGGCCCCGCCCCCTATGTGACATCATTGATGATGTCACATTAGGACGGGGCCTCGGCAGACATGCCTCAGCAGCGGGAGAATTTCTATGCACATTGGCTGGCTGCTAAATAGCTCTGAACAGCAAGTATCGGCGGTAGGATACCTGCTGCTACAGAAGACCCAGACCATCAGGTTCAGGTCCAGGACAGTAGACCAGGCTGTTCCCCCTTGATGGCAGCCCTGCATGCAATAGTAAAGTGTATTGTGTCAATGCATTAAATGTGTGGCACAATGTTTTTTGTTTTTTTAACCAAAGTATTTTTTTTTTTAAATAAAAACATTATTAAAAATAAATAAAGAATTGGCAATACTCACAGATAAGATGCCATTTGTTTTGCCAGGTGACGTTGTGGTCTCCAGTGGGGCATTCTCACCTTGGCGTGCTGCATGAGGTGCTCTTCTCTCTTCGGTGTCCCTCTGGCGAATTTAAGGGCCCCTTTTTTATACCCTCTTACGGGGACTACACACACACACACACACACAGCACAACAAGAAGCAGAAGGGATTGCTCAGGGAATGACTGCACTATGTACGGATACACACAAGCACACTGGATACAGAGGTGAGTGTGCAGAATGACCACACTACTGTGTGTATGGATTACACACAGAGCAAGACTGAGTACAGAGCAGAATATAGAGAGAATGACCACTATTTGTGCAGACTACACACAACCAGACTGGGTACAGAATAGAGATATGCAGAGTGACCGCACAATGTGCAGACTGCAGACTGAGGTGAGGAATGACAGGAATATAAGTCCACTCATACACAGTGATGATGGATGATATATGCACTGGAGTGAATAAACAGATGAAACTTACACATTGTGTGAGTGAAGCTTGATGAGAAACACACACAGAGCAATGCAAGATGATAAACAAGTCCCTTGGAGATAGGAAAACATATGGAAAATGACAGACTCTGTCACTCATATGCACACCCAAGCAGGATCCAGAGCTACAGGAACTCTCAGAGCAAAGTGTGCAAATGCTAGGAGCTTAGGAAATAAAATCCCTGAAATAACTGCAATAAGGTCAAGGGATAATATGGATATTATGGGAATCACGGAATCATGGTGCAATGAAAATCATGACTGGGACCTAACTATATCGGGTTATAATTTATTTAGGAAAGATAGAGTAGGAAAAATTGTAGGAGGTGTATTAATGTATGTCAAGGAAGGGTTAAATTCAACTTTAATAGGGAGTATCGGAGAAAAACTTTAGGCACTTTGGGTAACCATAAGTATGCTAATTGGCATACTTATCCATTCAAAAAAACTTTTCTAAAATGACTGTCTTTCGCAATAGAGACAGGCGAAAATGACCTTTCAGCTGTCTATACTTTTTTGTTATTTCTTGTTTTCATTTTTGTTAGAGCCTATTTTCTCTACAGCTTTTTAACACATTTATTAAACATATCAACTTTTAGATGTTGTAAAAAAGGGAATCTTTTTGAAATATTTTTCACTTTATTTTATATATTATATATATATTCACTGTTATCATTGGTCTTGTTGCTAAAAAATATTCTTCAAAGTTAATATTCTGAGAAATTTTCTAGGTCTACAAATAATCTAAATTGAACAATTCTTACATGAAGGTACAAATGTAAGGCTTTTGAAACTATGAAATGCACATACTGAGTGGTAGAAATTATAATAATTTATCGGTACACTATGGAGCTCTACCGACTAAGCTATATTGATAATTCCTTATACTAATAGCTCAATAGTGAACCGATAAGTTATTATACTATTTGGTATTTATATCAAACTTGTGTTGTATTGCCTGTTTATGTTTTTGAGTTTATTTATGAGCTTTATTATTTCATTTTATTTATACTTGTGTTTTGTTTGTGTTTATGGTTTCTGTTCTTGTCATTTGCTGCCAATCAAGGAATATATTATTGTGAAAATAAATATTCAAGTTAATGGGCTGGATCCAGACCTTGTTAAGTGCATGAACTTAGTTACACCTGGGCTAAACCATGTTGATTTCAGGGGAGTCATATTTAATCTGCTGCAAACTGTTTTAGAGTAGAGAGGTGATGTTTCCTATCCCAAGTCTAAATACCAGTGTGATAGTAAAGCTGGTCAGTATCTGTGTGCAGTAAGCAATTTAAAGATATATCTCTGCATGCAAAGTATACCATTATCTTGACTCCCCCTGAATTCAACATGGTTTAGCTTCACTTTTAAACTGCTAATTAGACTTGAGCTGGGAAACATCACCTTTTAACTATAATACTGTTGCAACAAATGAAATTTGACTCCCCTGAAATCAACATGGTTTAGCCCAGGTGTAACTTTAAGTTCTTATTTTCAATCTCTGAATCAGGGCCTATATGTAGAAAAATGTAGACTCTCTCAAGTTACACCTGGGCAAAACCATGTTGATTTCAGGGGGAGTTAAGTTAATTTTATTCTATGCATGCAGGGAGAATGCTTTGGTTTTACTTATTGCACACAGATACCTGATCAGCTTCACTTTTAAACTGCTAATTATACTTGAGCTGGGAAACATCACCTTTTAACTATAATACTGTTGCAACAAATGAAATTTGACTCCCCTGAAATCAACATGGTTTAGCCCAGGTGTAACTTTAAGTTCTTATTTTCAATCTCTGAATCAGGCCCATTGTTACACATTTCCACACAATTATATAATTATATATATATATATATTCACATGCGCAGGGCAAAACATCCAGTAATATTTCCAATATAAATACTTAGAGGACCAATATATTTGATAATTAGATTAAGTCTATGAGGGTGAAGAGTTTGAAATGCTAAATCCAAAAAGATTCTCTCTGACAGGGAGTTTTAAAGCAGTCTTTTCCAGTCTTATAGGGGATTTGCTCTATCCAATTACAGTCACCTTTTTCAGATGTGATTGATGGTTTAATACTACATTTGGAAAGGCAATGTCTGGTGACTGATTTGTAGACATTTTCTTGAGTGCTCAGGGAAACATTGATCCTTTAATCGTCTCTTTGTACAACCTATGTATTGTAATCCAAATCTAGAAGAAATGAGTAAAATGACACATGAGGAATTACAGCTTATGTAGCTTTTGATAGGAGCATTATCGTTTGTATAAAAGAGTAAAATGTTTGTACTCTATTTGAAAGATTTTGGCTATAGATACATATCTAACTATCTTTTACCGTCTGTTGTAAAGCTAATCTAATGTCAAAAGTTCATTTGGTTTATGTATTGGGTTATACAATATAAAATTCTACTTTAAGGAGAATGTTTGTTTGAAAACAAATAAAATAGTCTCATGTAAGGACGAGGACAGAATAAAATCACTTGGGGCTGCTTCCAGACCATGTTTGACATTATCAAATCTCTAAACTAAAGATGCTAAGGGTTCCGTGACTACTGGTCAACATTATCTGTTTGAATTTCAACCATTCCACACATACATGGATGGATTTCACACCATAACATTTCTGACTGCAGCGAGTGGAAATTTGCAGAATTGTTATGGATTAATGGTCTTATTTACAGTGAATAAGCAGTTGGAACTGGTTTTTTTTCTCCAGAAGAGATCTGTTGACAATGTAATTTTTTGTATCTGAAAAGATGCCTGTATGTAGAAATGTCTTTTTTCTTGTAAATATTTTGTCACACAGTCTTCTACACTTTTTCAAATATGTTTATTAATTGCTGGGTAATACTTGTATATGGGAGAGGTGAATGAGAGGGGGTACACCCCAACCAAATACAGAAGATAATATGTTTTGTATCTCTCTCTCTCTCTCCCTCTCTCTCTCTCTAAATATGATATTTCATATTCATTCCTTATTCCATAGCAACACAAGTTTAAACATCAACAAACAGCACATAAAACAAATATTACTATTTGTCTATTCATAACAAGGTCTTGTATAATATATGTATATAGAAGAATAAGATGCTGAACATTTTCGGCTTCCATGATTTATTGTTATAGATCAAGATGTTTACATAATATTATGAATGTCCCTTCCTCAGGGAAGTCCAGATGTGGTAACAAAA
Source organism: Limnodynastes dumerilii (assembly GCA_011038615.1). NCBI lineage: Eukaryota > Metazoa > Chordata > Amphibia > Anura > Limnodynastidae > Limnodynastes > Limnodynastes dumerilii. The sequence goes on along the minus strand of WWET01000094.1, from coordinate 1,119,101 downwards.
ATGTTACTTTTTTCTCTTAATATCATTTTGTAATCTTTTGCATGCAGCTGTTTTCCCATTTCCATTGCATGGAAACGCTCAGTATCTCTGGTGCTCTATTCCTACAAACAATGGGACTTGATTTTCTTTACATGAGTGCTATGAACATACAAATCCACCAACAGCTGCATAAGTGTGTATGGGTAGTTAGGGTGACATTTGTAAACAGGGGTAAAATGTGTTCTTGACTTTTTCTTCATAGTTTGAGTGAAACTCTAGTTTAATGGCTCTTTTGAAAAGAGAATTTTGTTCAATAAAATTAACTCTGAAAGATGTGAATCACAGTTTAGCATTTTAATTACTCTTTTTATAAAACTCAAGCCTGGAAAACAAGAATAGAGGGTACGCATTACATATTAGCACATCTTTATACACTGTACATGCTGTGTCTTTTTTTTTTTCACCAGAAAATTCTATGTTCTTGTTCTATAAACTTTAATATTGAGCATTTGGCTGAGTTGGCTCATATTATTTTATTTTATTTTATTTAATTAGCTGTACCAAGTCTCACCTTGTGGGTCAATTAGCCTGTAAATCCAAGATAAAAATGGCAAAACATCCCAGAAAATAATTGCCTTAAAATGCTCCCAGTAATTAATTTTTAGAAAAGACCAAAGTAATTGTTGGCATCATTTTGTCTTCAGTGATATGATTGATGGATAACCTCATCATCAGATTTCTTGGTTACACCTGTGCCCCAACATCACATACACAGATTAGCAGGTCAATCAGTTCATCATTTTTCCATCCATAAAGCTCAATGCAAGTTCCACTGATTATACATATTCTGAATCTCCTCCACAAATAAAATGGTCCACTTAACTTTCAAACTACAAAATATTAGAAAGAGGCCACATGAGGGCAGCACCAACTAAGTGCACATGTCACAATAATCTGATGACAACTGCATACTAAATAAATATATTTGGCAGACAGAATGCATCAAGAGAATGATGTACCAATGCCCTGAATCATATTTGCACGAGAGTTGGTTAAAGTATGTTGGTAAAAGCATTTGTTGGTAAAAGCTATGCCCATGCAATGCATTCACAATTAATGTGTGAGGATGACATTTTAATAAAGGCCGGTCCAGCATTTGTAATTTGTAGGGTTACTTCAAATTCATATAGTTAAAATAGCTGAAACGCTGTATTTCTTTAACTGAATGTCAATTGAAAATTTTATGCACACACTTTATGCTAACATCACGTACCATGTATGCTATTATTATTATTATTATTATTTATTAACAGGTGTTTATATAGCACCATCAGATTACGTGGCCTTTTTAAATTTACAAACACTGGGCTGGATTCAGAACAAAGTCAAAAGAAAATTGTAAGTGGACCTTCTTAGCGGCGCTATAAAGTATAGAAACAGTAAACAAATAAAAATCAATAAACTATTATAGATCTCAATCCCGTAACTTAAACTACCAATAGTAAATTAATACAAAATAACAATGCAGACTTTCCACCGTGGGGCTTGAATTGGTTAAAAATATGTACCAGACCGGTATCAATATCATTTTAGCACATATTTGAATGAGTTGGTTCTAACTTATAACCGTGGGGATCTAAACTAAATATTAAACCTGTGATTACTATATGTGGGTGAAGGTGATGTGAATTAATTTATATGGATGATTTGAATAAACACATAATATAATTATTCTGGTAAGTGGTACATTTTTTCTCTGATACTAATTAGCAGCTACAATGAGTTAAGGTCCAGAAATATATATAGAACCGTCAGAATAGAATAGTTAAAATAAGACATGTGGTTCAATCAATCAATCAATAATAAAAATTTTGAAATACATATAATTCAACATATAAAACATGCTAATTCTAAATCATAATGTTAATGCAATATTGGTATATGGAATCCAACAGATTAAAAAACCCTCAATTGGGCAAAGATAATAATAAGCAGAAAATGCATGTAGAATAATATAATATAAATACCGATAACAAGACCCATTACATAAAAAAAACAACAACTTAGATTGTGTGTCTATTAAAACGGACAAGTGTCATGGTGGACCTATTATGGTAAGATTGAAATAAATAATAAAGGTATACTAATATATATAAGAATAAAAATACAACAAACACATAACACAATCATCATTGGTATGAAATATTAAAACATATTGAAGTGGCGTGTCATGGTAAAGCTTTATAGTATTTCCAGACTTTGAGGTATCTTCTCGTATTGGACAAGTGTAGCATCATATGTCCAAAGTCTAATTAGCATATATAATATACACAGTCTACTTATATACAGGAAACTGTTTAAAACAACACATATGAAATAAATAGTATTAAGAGGAAATGTGTAAACACAGACAAGATTTAGATGGAATAAATACGACCACAAATTATTACATATCAAGGATCTAATGATTTTAGAACTAAGTCTGACAGGGGACTTACGCGAGTCATTTGCGCAAGTCTCTTGTCTCAGAACATCTATGTATGCGCATGCCAGATATTCCGACAGTGTAAGTACTAAGGTACGTAACAAAATTGCGCTGAAGGGGCTGACCCTTCAGTTACGATGGCTGTATCCCTGCCATATAGGCGGGTATAGCCATGTAAATGAGGGGTTGGGAGTGGGGAAGCACCGTTACGACTAGGTCGGTGGCTGTATGGCCGCAAACCTAGACGTAAAAGTTACGGTAGGAATCTGGACACGTAAATGTCCATATTTCCTACGGACAGTGGGAGTGCAGGGGGGCGTGCACTCCCCACTATGGTAGCGTAACTACGAACCCCTGTACGCACATAAAGTGCGCGGGGTTCAGGATCTGGTCCATTATAACAAGACTGACTGGGTAGGTAAGAGAGACTTACAATCTATAGAACATTGGGGATTGATACATAATGGAAAGTGCTATATATACTGTATCATACAAATGGGCCAGTGCTCTGTATGATCCAGTCACATGAGTGGCAGCAGCAAAACTTAAGGCAGTTTTAGTATGGATAGAGAAAGTGTTCAAATTTGTGTTACTCATTTAGCAGAAAGGAATCTGAACAACACACTAGTAACAGACCCTCCAACATGACCCCCTTCATTCGGTACAGAATACTCTGCTCCTGCTCTTCCTTCCTAATCTCTGATTGCAGTCACCTGTGTTATACTAGTTATTTGAATAGAAAGGTGTGTAACACAGGTGACTGCAATCAGAGATTAGGAAGGTAGAGCAGGAGCAGAGTATTTTGTACCGAATGGAGGGGGTCATGTTGGAGGGTATGTAGTAAATCAAGTAGATAAATGCTAAGAAGTGGATTGAGGAATTTGGTAAGCTTGTCTGCTGAGATAAGGGAGTGTTTGAACGTGGAAGGTTATTCCAGAGAGTAGGTGCAGCCCAGGAGAAGTCCTGTGACTGGGAATCAGAGTATTTGTTTAGTGTGGAGGAGAGCTGTATGTCCTGTGAAGATCTGAGCTGGGATATACCTTGAGATGAAAGAGGATTTGTATGCAGGTGCAGAATTTTTTTCTAGAATTTTTATTTTTTTGTGTTTTTATTTATTTTTCTGATTAATTTAATGATAAATGTGTGTGTTCATATACAGATTAATTATAATGTATAACATTACCAATATATACATATTATTTATTGTAGGTATTGGTGCACTCATTAGTCATTAGTCGAGCCAGCAGGATCAGTCAGATGCCATTCACCAGGACCAAAGCAGCAGCAGCATGGGGTGCCAAAACCCAGGTATTGTTCCATCTTTCATTCGGTTGCTTAATCTACTCTTCCTGGTATGGACTTCTGATTGCTTTTTATTGTATTTATTTGCTTTAATATGAATTGTTATTAATAAATTGTTTGTTTTCTATCTATTCCCTTGTCTCTATCCCTGCGAGGGGAAAGCTTTAATAGGCTGGTACATAGGATACTTCATTTACCAGGACTCACACAGACTATACGGCACTGGTATTTTATCATTTCTATATCAACTGACACTTCCCACTGTGGATTCCCCCAGCGCTTTGAGAGCCCACTACCACCCTATATTTTAGAAGCTCTTCTAGAGCAGGTCCACTCTATCAGTCTCTACATTGGTTGCCTGTGTTTCACAGAATTCAAAACTAGTTCAAAAACAAAGTTCTATTGCTAACCTACAATTTAGAGGGTTAGGGCTTAAGCCGAAGGTTAGGGTTGGGCTGCGGGAAACAGAGGGTTAGGGAAGGGTAATCAGTAAGGTTGGGGAAGGCTTACCTTTTCACAACAGAAATATTCGCAGCTTCTGGAGACTGCCAGTAATTATTGTATGATTTTCTTTTGAAAAAAAGACCATAGTATCAGCAAATCACATCCAGGCAAGACAATGTAAAATGCAGTTTTCCAAACCATCAATTAGAAATCTATATGTCTCTAATTTAAGGAAAATACAAAAAGTCTAAATTTACTAATCATCTATATTAGTAAATCTCATCTCATGCAATCTTCTCTTTTCATTGGTAATAAAACATAAAGTATTTTTTAAGCTTAAGTAAAGGTATTTATCCTTTGAGCTCCTGCTATAATTTTTTGGGGAGGATATACAATTTGCAATCTTTAATGCCAGGTCAATTCCCTTTTCTCTAACTTTTTGTACCTGTCACCATTTTTAGTGTAGACTCTTTTACCTTTGACCTTTTGATTGTGACAACAAGCTTCCTGCATTTTGACTGTCAGCATTATGAATATTGGCAGCCAGCAATGCTTTCATTCTGCGAGTAGCATCTTGGTAAAATAAATGCAAACCAACGCAACACACAAATAAAAATGAGTTTGCTTTGGCTTAAAAAACTGTTATACAGTTTAATAGATGTTGGTTTTGTAATTAAGAAATGAATCATTAATTTTGCGTACTGATGATGTTTTGGATCAAGATTCATCTAATGATCTTTAACTGGTAAGGTTAATCACCATGAACACAAAAGCATGCTGAATTAATAATACGGTAATAGACAATGAAACCTTTTAAAATACCAGGGAGAGAAAGAAGTTTAATTGAAAGGTCTGCTAAATGGCTAAAACTAATTTGTAACCTGAGGTGAGTGTTCTAGAAAGTTATGTACATTTAATTTATAACAAATTGTTATATAGAAATTATGTTAAACAATATCATTCACTAACTAAAACATTATTTAAATGTTGTAATGCATATAAAAAATATGAATAAATAAAAAGTGGAGGAGGAGGTTATTACTGGGGAGATCAGAAAGCAGTCAGTGGAGAATAGAGATTGTCAGAAGCAGTGCAGGTGGAAGTGGGGTAATAGATATTAGGGCCAGATTTACTAAGCTTGTGGGTTTGGAAAAGTGGAGATGTTGCCCATAGTAACCAATCAGATTTGAGCTGACATTCTCTAGTATGTAATAGTTAAAAGAGATCTAGAATCTGATTGGTTGCTATGGGCAACATCTCCACTTTTCCAAACCCGCAGCTTAGTAAATCTGGTGCTTAATGTGAAATGAGTTGTGTTCCATTCTAAATATCCCTTGTAACAAAATTACAACTAGAATAGATGACGTTATAAGTTTGTTGTTTATGTATTCAGTGCTTCTTGTTTTATTTTTCTATAAATTAAATTAAATATCTGCAAAGAACCTGTGGCTCCGCAGGTGTTCTGAAACTACAAATCCCAGCACGCTTTGTCAGGTATCAACTCTGCAGTCAATGCATGAGCTTCCAACTGTCACACTCACCTGGTGAAATGACAACTGATATTTAAAAAAAACTATTTGTCTCTTCAACAAAATGGGTAGGTTACCATAGTAACTGACATTTGACAAACTGAGATGGAGAGCATTTTGTACCTAACGGAATGGGTAATTTTGGAGGATGTTATGGCCTTGGTTGGCCAGGCCTGCTTTATAGCAGCACTGCAATGAGAGACTCTGTTAGTGTTGCTGAAGAAATAGCTGACGCCAGCTCCTCTGTCCTTCTATGCATTGACACTGATGTGATGAATATACTAATAGTATACCAATATATATAGTAGATATGTCATAGACAACAAGGAATCAGCCTACTAATTAACTAAGTGTAGCACAATGCTGTAACCAGAATGAATGATTATCTGGGCAGGTTATTAAACACCATTCCAACAATCAGCAGCTGACAACAGGGGGTCAATTTCCTGTTACAATTGACCATGGTACCAGTTGATAGGCAACCATTCAGGTCATAGAAAAAGGCACCAAGTATAAAGCGTTCCAGCTGGTCTAGCAATAGGTAGTGAACCCTGTGGATCTGAGTCATAGGTGTTCCTACTGGTTAGCAAAATCCAGGACAAGTCAGAGTGAGTCACTGCCAGTAGTGCAGTGGCTTCCTTCCAGTTACGGAGCTCATATTGTTTCCATAGACAATTTGAAACTATACTGGGAATCAGGTAAGGACAAGTGATTTGTTATTAATGCAGTCTTGTTTTGTGTGCTTGTGTTGCTGAGCTGTTGTTTCTTTCTTGCTGTTTCTATACCTTCAAAATGACAGCATCTATAGTTTCAAAAAACAAAAAACACCCACTAGGGAGCTAAATTGGTGAAGCTGAACCTATACAAGCGCACTCTAAATTTGATTAAGACAGAGAAAACCAGAATAACTTGAATTAAATCAATTCTTTAATTAAACATTCATTTTAAAAGTAATTATACCAATAAAGACACAAAACATCTGAAGACATATTTGACATCATAGGCGAAATATTATACTTAGCTCCGGTATCAATATCCACATCATTGACAGATTCAACAATAAAGTGGGAAGGTCATTCGACACCCTACCTCTAGTTCCCTATTCACAGTAGTAATGCTTTTACAAACACGCTTCGTCCTTCCAGGTGTTACCTAGCCCATCCTAGTTCTCGGTCGTGGTGTTGAGCCTTTCTGCCTGGTATCAGAACGGATTAAAGGGAATTCAAATACGGAGAACACTGGTGCACTCGGATTTGGACTCCATACAGGATCCAGGATGGACGCCTGACGCGTGTTTCGCCGATAGGGCTTTGTCAAAGGTGTGCAGATAATCCCAGGTGTGCAATTAAATACATATGAATAGCTAATGACTGTGCTTGTTTTATAAGACCAATGGGGAAATACCAGACCTACGCCCGCCACCGTAGTTACGGCAGGCGTATGCGTAAGATCGGCTGTTTAGCCGATCTGCGCATGCGCTGGGCAGATGTTGGCGGCTGTAGGCAGGATTGAACGTCCCTAACTGTAGCGTAGTTACGGTTCAGGGGCGTTCCTCTGTGTAACTCTGCTACAGTTAGGGAATGAAGGCGGGGGGAGGTAGGGAAATGAGGCAGGGAGAGCAGGCTTAGCTAGTTACGCTCAGGTCCGGGCGTAATTACACTCTTGTTACGCCGGCTGAAATTAGGGTAGCCTTCAGAGTCAGGGTGGATGCATAGATGTTACGCTGAGCGTTAGTACGCTCAGCGCAACATCGTAGGTCTGGATCAGGCCCATTGTGTATAAGTGTTATAAAAAACAGTTTTTGAATCCAATGGATGATTTTCTTTCTATGTGTAATCTGTTAATAGCAGATGAACAACTGCAATTTTTGAAAGTGAGTCATCCAAGGATTGCATACTTTTATTTGTTACCAAAAGTCCACAAAATGTTACATGCCGCCAGGATGACTGATCATCTCGGGGAAAAATTCATTAACAGAAAATGCTAGTAAGTATGTGGACTATTATTTGTTACCATTTATAATGGGGCTTTCTTCATTTTTTAGAGACACCCAGACTTGCTTAAACAAATCAATAACATCAGTGTCGCTACTGATACATGGTTAATTAGTTTGGACATAGAGTGCTTATACACTAGCATACATCATAAAGATGGATTACAAGCAGTCCGATACTTCTTAAATACTGGCCCTTCCAAAACCCATTATGACTTTTTAATTGCTCTTTTCAAGTTTGTTCCTACAAAGAACTATTTTGTATTTAATGGCCAATTCTTTCTCCAGCTTAAGGGCACGGCGATGGGCAAAGCCTGTGCCACAATGTTCACAACCAATATTTGGGATGGTGGGAGCAGGATGTCATCTTTATAGAGGCTTATGAGGTATATCATATACACTCATGTGGCTATGCAAAATCGACGACATCCTGCTCCTATGGGAGGGAGATCTCAATCTGCTTGATAAGTTCATTGTAGTCCTAAATACTAATGACCATGAACTTAGATTAACTTTAAATAAAAGTCAAAAACAAATTAATTTCCTGGATGTAACATGGTTACTTGAGCACCGATTTATTCCGTAAGTCTACTTCAACTAATAGTATCTTGTACAACACAAGTGCTTATCACCCGAATTTGTTGAAAAATATTCCTAAGGGTGAATACCGCAATTGCACGTCAACGTCAAGATTTAAAATTAGGGCTAAGGAGCTAGAGCAGAGACTTTTGAATAGAGGGTATCCACAAAAAACTTTGATTAAGCCATCAACTAATCAACTAGGAATGATCAATATAAAATTAGGTTCATTACAGAGTATTGTGAACAGTTGACTCTAATTACAGAGATCTTAAATAAGCATCCTTCAGTATTAAAGTCTAATCCTTTACTCGATAGTGCCCATGATTATCCTATTTCCATATGCTGGCGAAGATCAAATAACCTTTGCGACTTGTTGGTTAGGAGTTATTTTTCCTGCAAATCTCCCTCAAGAGACAAATATAGAGGATGTTTTCCCTGTGGCACTTGCAGTGTCTATAATTTTGTAATTAAAAAAATCAGAAGTTGTAGATGGTTTTGGGAAAATTTAGACAATTCAGCAATTTGTCAGTTGCAACTCTAAAAATATTGAATATTGTCTGGTTTGTGACTGTCATCTCAAATATGTAGGCAAACCGACAAAACCCTTTCTCCGTTTGCAGGAACACATACGTTCCAAAAGAAATGCTATTAAAGATACGGAAAAGTTTAAGGCTCTTAACACAGAGGCAAGACATTTTAAAAAAAAAAACATAATGCAAACTCTAAGAATTTAAAAGCTTTTATTTTGGAAAAAGTTAATGTTACAATAAGAGGAGGGGATATTGATCAACTCCTCCTACAAAGATACTCGCTGGATATTTTCCTTAGACTCCCAAGATTTGAATGAAAGTTTTTCCTTTACCCCATTTCTCTAGGGTTTTTTTTGTTTCTTTGTTTTATGTATTTGTTTTTGTGTGTTTTTGCCTTTTTGTTATTTTTTTATTTGGTTTTATAAAGATGAAATAATAACAATAACCATCACTTTTAGATGAATGCCAAAACTTGTAAGGTACAAAACTTCAAGGTAGAGCATTAGATAACATAGTACATGGTCTGCAGGTGAGACCTTGTAACTTAACTTACAAGGGGCAACCATTTACTAGGAGCCCTGAACTTATGCCGAGAACAATTTTTACAAGAGAGTGAGATAGAGGCCAGCCGAAGCTCATGATGGTCACCTGTGAAAAATCTAGATACTATGAGTAAAGGGAAATTGTTAAAGGGAAAAGGTTAGATAAGGGAAGGAGAGAGGTAAGGGAAAAAGGGGGAAGAGATAGGTCTAGGTGGTCAAACGCTCCTAGATATTCTGATGTAAAAGTGGAGGTAGGATCGGGGTGGAGGTTTGCCATGCAGAGCCCTTTTGAGCAGCGAAGTTCAGAAAACTAAGGGTATTCTTTAAATTCCGTCCAGACAAACCACATCACCGTGAAGAGGTGGAGTTGGTCATGGGCTGATAGAATAAGATCATCAATGGTAAAATTAAGGTCAACTCTATCCAACCATTTTTTAATTGAAGGTGGATTGGGCGATTTCCAGTGCACTGGAATTACAGCTACCGCCGCATTACTTAGGTGTCTCGGAAGAGACCTCTTATATATGGAGATGGGAAGGGTTGTGGAAGTAAGCAGCTAGAATTCTGGGTTCTCAGGAATCCCCCTCCCCTTCCAGTAGCTTAGCTATTCTGATGACTTGGTCCCAGAAGGGAGATAGTAGGGGGCAGTCTCACCAGATATGGAGAAAAGTACCCCCGTAAGGAGCCACATCTCCAGCAGGTGTCTGAGGTGGCCGGAAAGATTGCATGTAATCTGGTAGGGACCACATACCACTGGGAGAGGAGTTTATATCTTGTTTCCACTATGGATAAGCTGTATTAGGAGCAGTGGATGGTCTGGAATACTTTGGACCAATCAGAATCAGAAAGAGGAGAGCGGAGTCATCTATTCCAGGCTGTGGCATTTTTTGACTTTTTGTTATCATTTTATATAGTTTTTATTTTTTGGGGGTTTTTTTTTTGTTTTGTTACCCTGGTTTTATTTTTATGTCTTTTTGTTTTTGTCTGTTGTTAATGTTTTTACCTTTTTGTTTGTGTTTTTTGTGTAGTGTTTTTTTATCAGCAAGACTTACTTTGATTGCTGTGCAACAAAATCCCTATTTGTATACTTATCTTTGATTCATTGTGTCTTGATTACAGATTTTACCATTGGTCTTATAAAACAAGCACAATAATTGGCTAGTCATATGTATTTAATTGCACACCTGGGATTATCTGCACAGGCCCTATTGGGAAACGCACATCAGACATCCATCCTGGATCCTATATGGAGTCCGAATCCGAGTGCACCTGAGGTCTCCGTACTTGAATCCTCCTTGACCGCTCTAACACCAGAGAGGAAGGCTCCACGCCACGTCCGAGAACTAGGGAGGGCTAAGCGTGTCCATGAGAACACTTGTACTTTGAATAGGGAAAGTGCCGCTGCTAGAGGTAGGGTGCTGAATGAATTTCCCACTTTATTGTTGAATCTGTCAATGATGCGGATATTGATACCAGAGTTAAGTGTAATAATTTGCCTATGATGTCAAATATGTCTTCTGGTGTTTTGTGTCTTTATTGGTATAATTACTTATAAAAGGAATGTTTAATTAAAGTATTGATTATATTTCAAGTTGCTTTGGCTTTCCCTTTCTTAATTAAATTCAGAGTGTACTTGTATAGGTTCAGCTTCACCCATTTAGCTCCCTAGTGGGTATTTTTATTTTTTGAAGTGTTATTTTTCTTTGAACCGAAGCAGCACCTGCTCCTGGCAAGCAGTGATTTACAAATTGTCTCAGCTAGTACGTCACAAACTTAGCATCTTAGCATCTATAATTTGACTGCATCTGGAGGCTTTACTGTTTATTCCTGACTGTAAAAACTGTATGAATGTGTACTTGACTTTTATGCCTCAGTTAGCAATTGGTGTGTCTCAAATGGTCAAAACCTCCAATTAGGAGGGGTATTTCCATACATCTAGGCAGGGCCACCACAAGGAGGAGACAGCCGGGACTATTGTCCCAGGCTCGGGGCTGATGGGGGGCCTGCCGATACTTACCTTTGCTTTGCAGCAGCATGTATCGGCGGTATCCTGCTGCTGATACTTGCTGCTGAGAGCTGTACATTGGCGGGCCAAAAAGAACTTCACTGCGCACCGGACTACTGTTAATGCAGGTCCGAGGTCACTTGTGATGTCACATAGGGGGCAGGCCACAATGGATGTGTCCTGGGCCCCAAAATTTCTGACAGCGGCCCTGCGTGTAGGGGTATCTGTACTAGAGTTGTAGGAAGTGTATTACAGCAAAAGAACTGTAGTTAAAAGTAATGCTGGGTACATATCTACGATCCGACTTCTTGTTAAACAGCTGTAACAATTTAAAGCCCTGACCT
>WWET01000094.1:1090623-1107341 GCA_011038615.1 Limnodynastes dumerilii | reverse complement strand
TGCTGAACAATTCCCCCAGTACACACATATCTCTTTATAGTTTGTTTTAACATATTGTTTAAATAAACCTCTGCTGCAATTATATGTTTGTATACAGCAATTTGAATTAGGTTAGCTGCAGGAGTTCCCAGACATCCAATCACACTATGTGATGCAACTTATGCTTATTTTGCCGAATCCTGGGACAGTACACACTGGGAAGAGCTTTCTGACTATTGGAGACAGGCCATGTTTCCGGATCCAGAGGTACGTAAGACATGGTACTTACTCTAGTCATTTATGTAGGTCCCTGGTCTAGGTACATCGGCGCATGCACGCGCCTGATATTCCACAAGCGTACCTTCAGATGTACGCAACTAAGCTACGTACGTCTGAAGGCACGATGAAGAGGCTGACCCTTCAGATACGAATGCCATATCTCCACCATACAGGCGGGGATAGGCAAATGAAGGGTCGGGGAAGCCCTGTTAAGATTTGATCCACGTCCGTACAGACACAGATCGAGTTGTAAAACTTAAGGTAGCCTTCTTGACACTTAAGTGTCCAGATTTACTAACGTTAGAGGGGAGTGATGGGGGGGTGCACTCCCCTCTACTACAATAAACTCTAATTACAGACCCCGCATGCACAAAAAGCGTTCAATCAAAACCAGTCAAATATTTTATTATTACTATTATTATCATTCTTCTCATTATTATTATTATTATTATTGTAAATGTGATCAGTAGGTGATTGTTCAATGCTTCTAATCAGCCTGTGACTGTAACTACCTTCTAACCTCAGTATCAGGTGATCGTAATGATAGAAAAGATCCAAACTCAGAACAAATAAATATATGGGACCAGAGGAGTGAGGGGGCCCTTGTGCAGGATTTGTACATGCCCCCCCCCCTTCCACTTTGGTGGGACAGTCCTGATTCACGTACCTCAAAGCTTAACGGGGCTATTTAACCCCTTTTTCGGCCCGCGAATCGGGACAGTCCCACCTCAGGGGAAGGGTGGCTCATTCAGCATTTTTCTTCCCTCTGGGAGATCTTGGAGGGAAGAAATAGATGCCGAATGGGCCCCCCTTCCCCTGCCAACCCTGATATGTGGACTTTGGTGCAGGATGAATGCCACAAGGCCCCCTGTTCTGTGGGACCCGTGTGCACTGAACACCCTGCACCCATTATAGATACGCCAATGTATGGGACCCTATCCCCATAGAACGGATTAAAATATGGGACACTAGCCCATAAATCGTCACTCAAGCAGGTCAAGCAGGGGAAGTCTACTATCTGTGGAAGCTCAACACGAGTTGAAAAATACCACTCTAAAGTTCACTTTTGCAGCAAGGTAGAATAATAACAATTACCAAAGTAGATGTCCACTAAACACTAAGGGCTCCATATTCTATAAATTGCTCCCCGAACGTTAATTAGCAAAGCAAGGCTTGCTGCACCTCGCAGCGAGCCTTGCATCTTCAGGCCTGATCCAGACCTACACCTGCTTGCGTTTTTACACTCGGCATAGTCGTAAAAACACTGTTTTCCATGTTCTGCGCATGTGCGCAGCAGATGATACGACCAGAAACTCTGAACGTACTTACAAAACACAGCATGACTAGGAACGAAGGGGCGTGCCAGCCATATGACACCTGTAATTACACTTTGGAGGCAGGATGAGGCATGTAAATCGTGCAGTATGGGCATGCTAATCACAGTAACTACGCATGGAGCCTACGCTCAGTAAAGTTAGGGTAGGGTTTGGTCGGCGTAAGACTGCATAAATACAGACGACCAGGTGGAGTGCCTAGGGGAGTGCTTCGTAGGTACGCTGGCGTAAATACGGTACGCACAAGGGTGTATTATTTGCGTAGGTCTGGATCAGGCCCTTAGTTCGTAAAATTTACAAATACCCCTCCGACGAGGTCCTGCAGTGGTCTGCGGGACTTTCGCCGGAGACGTTCGGGTAAGCACATACCTATAGTGGCTAACATTTGAGACTTGAAAATTTTCAAGTCCCAAAAATGAAATACAGTGCACATGCACCAGGACTTAACTTCGGGGACTGAAAGTCACGGAGCGCAGGACAGGTGAGTAACTCTTTATTTTACTTTTTATTTAAATATACACATTTTTCAGTTATTTATTTTATTTTTAATATTTCATAAAACGTTAATTTTTGTTAGCAGGAACGCATTTAGGACAAGCAGATGCTGCAATATCACTTAGAAGAAACTTTATTGAACATATAGAGTGTATAACATGCTGCAATCTTAATTGCTGCTTACACAGCTACTGTACAGCTTACTAGGAGAAGAGACAGAAAGTTCCTGAATAACTTTATCAACAACTAACATAGATTCACACTAGCAATATCTCTATGTATGAGCACAGTTGAGAACAGTAGTTGCATTTATGAACACACTCAAGTCTAACAATTTTTATTTTTGTTTATTTTTTATTAATATGCACACACACTGTATTCCTGCAGTCTTCCTATACACCCTCCCCCTAATAACAGCTATTAGGGGGAGGAAGAGGAGGATATATGGGGAGACCGCATGAATACTTGCCTTAACGCCATCTTTAGATGGCGTTATATAGAGTATTGGTGCAGATTTTTAAAATCCGCACCGATACTTTGTAAATTCAGCAATCAGCTGGCCCGCATTCATTAGAGCAGGCCGGCGATCGAGGAAGCAATGCTAATGATCGCCATGGTTTCCATGGTGATTATGCGCATTGTAAATGGCGATGCAGTCATTTTCAGAAGATAAAAACCATTTTTAGGTGAAAACGATCCTTATCTCATGAAAATTAAGGCATCAGAGTTTTGTAAATGTAGCCCTAAATGTATTTCAGTTTGAAGAAATTTTTGTTTGTAATAAGAAGCATCATAGTAACACTGCCAACTACTGCTTTTTTTGTAGTAAGGTTCTAAAACAACAGATAACTGGAACAAGAAAAATGGTTGTCCAGATATTGATCCATCTTTACTGTTTTCCACTGACAGTTTTGTAGTTGGATTTTCTAATATCTTGTTGCATTTGCAGTTGTGATACCTTCTTCTTCTCTGTAATGTACTTACTAATATCACAATAGAAAACGTGGATAGTATAAACAAAATGCGGCCTTGTGTTTTCTTGTTACAGTTACTGGTAATAAAGATTACTTATAGATCTAGGACTTGATCCAGGCCGCCATGCCACAGGCTGCTTGCGGAATTCAGCTGAATATAGGCAATGTGCATGCCTGGTGTATGATGTTCTAAAACGGATCTCCAGGCTCACAGAGCTTAGTTCCATATGCCTGGATATCCATTTGACAGGGTGGCGCATTCCCTACCCCGTCTAATCTCTGTAAGGGTTTTCAATATCCAAGCGGATCAGTGGTTGTACGGACCGCTGATTCGCACAAGTCACTTAAAGCTGCATTAGGTAGTGTAACACAGCTTAATTCTGCACAAGAGTGCAGACCAAATGACCTCCGTTGATTAGTACGCGTTACCTCAACCAGTCTCCACTGGACTTAAGTGTCCAAGCCCTTCCCTGGAGAGCAGTTGTATTCTCTGGTTAGAAAGTCTCTTTTGTGAAATAGGGACATCAGAAAGTTCCTTTTTGGATGTCCCTATTTCGAATACTTACCATTTTCTCCTTTATTTTATCAGAATGGGTGAGCATGCTGTTCGGGTTAGGGCCAAGCTCCAAGTAAGGGATGGTTAGGGTCAGGCTGCCAGGAAAGGAGAATTAGGGTTAGAATTAGGGAAAGGAGTGGGGGACTTTTTTTCAGTACTTTTCGGAGCACCGAAAGCTCTGTGGATCGATTGCTATGCCTCCTCAAGTTTAAAAACGGCTGGGAGAGAACGGCCCTATCGAAATAGGGCCGTTCTAAGCGGGGACCCACACCCCCTGGAGAGAGAGTAACTTACTAACTCTCCAGTGGGAAGGTCTTTCGTATGGTCTGGCGGAGCTGAGCATACACCTGGCAGACCTTACTGGGTATGCCGGCTCACCTATTCCACCAATGTTGGGGACCCATACAGTCATACTCACAGAAAATTGTACTCATTGTGTGTCGCAGGAATTCTTCAGGTTGCACCAGCTGGCTGCTCACACCTGTAAAAGAGCACACAACCTGTCCTACACTCTACTCACCTATTCCGCCTGGTGTTAACCTGAGCAGGGTCTCCAGCCACAGCACCTACCACAGCTCAGATAAAAAACTGTTAATCTTAACTAACAGGCACAGCACACAATAACCTAATACCCGGACCTAAGGCCCAACCCTAACCTAAGGAAATAAGAACAAATTAATAGTATAGAAAGAAGTGGTAAATACAACCAGAACACTTAGCCTAAAGCTCCTGAGGTGGACGGCATATACCGGGGAATAAAGTCACCAGGAGCCGCAGTTGAATTTCTCCAAGTGCTGATGGATCAGTTGCAGGATTGTTCCGCCGGGTACTGCTCTTCCAGACAACAGGTGATGTAGGATAGATGGCACTGCCGCGTTGTTGAGATTTGGGAGAAGGG
Organism: Limnodynastes dumerilii; assembly: GCA_011038615.1. Taxonomy (NCBI): domain Eukaryota; kingdom Metazoa; phylum Chordata; class Amphibia; order Anura; family Limnodynastidae; genus Limnodynastes; species Limnodynastes dumerilii. The sequence goes on along the minus strand of WWET01000094.1, from coordinate 1,102,826 downwards.
TCCTTCACAGGGACCTGGATTTGTTCAACTCCAACACCAGACTAACTGCAACGGAACACTAGCCATATGGGTATGACCTTATTTCAATTTACCCCCGCACTACAACCTAATCCCAGTTGCTGAAGGATAGGAGAGCTCATAAATGTGGGTAAAACAACCCCTCTTCCAGAGGCTGGCAGACACAGCACCACCGTGGTCACAGCTGGGACAGCCGCTTCCCCGCTCGATTACCACCCAGAGGAACTGTTGTGTGTGCCTATAGATTGCAAAACGTCCATCCCAATTTTACAACAGTATGTACGGTGCGCATGCTCAGTTGTTACTACTGCTTACATTGTATTGTGTTTATTGTTTAATAAAGATATTATAGACATTTTTATAAGCCTTACCACTGAGCCCAGAGCCATAAGGTGACAATCCCAATTATTCTTGTTGCCTATAGTGACCAATCAGATTCTACAGATCGGATTCTTTTGCGGAAGCTTAATGAATCTCCCCTGTACAGTCATGTGCTACCAGGGGCATATTTAGGGTAAATGGAACCTGGGGCAAATCCCAAAAATGCGCCCCCCCTGATTAATTTTTTTTATTGAGATATATATATATAATTGTGCACCTGCTGTGTATATTACTATATAAACTGATTTGTAGGGCCTCCATTTTGGATGTGTGTTTTAAAGTCTGTCTGGGATTGCAGCTGAGAGGGGGTTGCGGTCTCAGAGTGGCAGTTTAGGAGACCTGGGAATATCCATATGAGGTATGCTCTTGGTTTAGAAAGATATTGGATATGTGACCCAAAGTTGGGGCTCTAAAGTTTAGAGTTAAGATTAGAGTTAGGACCGTTCAACAGAGAAGCCTTGTAAGTGGCTTATCACATATCTGCAGATATTTGTAACTAATTCTCTGACTTTTATTTTAAAGATAGAGGTTCATGATTAGTAACTGAGTAATGGCTGAGTGCCAAGCCATGTTGTGTTTTTATATATATATATATATATATATATATGTTTATGTTACGATACCTGTAGACTGGTGGGAGCAGGAACGGGTACTGGAGGGCTGATTTTGGTCCGGAGGTACTGCAGGAGGATCCAGGTGTAGTTACGGCACCACCGGATCTATCTGGGCTGAGAACCAGGATGGCCGTAGGACGAGTGAGGCGTACCAGGGCGCGGAGTCTGGTGGGCCTTGTTCTTCACTAGAGCCTCTAATGGTGAGGATAGATTTGTGCGGCAGATTTACCCACAGGTCGCGGCCTCTGGCGCAACACCCGGGAGAGGAAATAAGAGAAGTATAGGAGGGAGAAATGGGGAAGAGACATACCAGTAGAGCCTGGCTTGTAACAGACAACAAAGAACACTGAGATGATGACAGGAGACTGGCGGGAGAAGACAGGACGAACGAGACTGACTGGACTAACTAGGGCAATCACAGACACAGCCAAACAAGCGGCAACCCCCTGAGGGGTTAACAAACACAGTCACTACAGGAGAGGCATAGTAAATACAAAACTGGGCAGGACAATAAGGTGTGAGGAAAGTGGGCAGTGTGAGGGACAGACTGGGAGGGAAATCTTTGGTGGGCACTGTGAGGGACAGAGGGGGAGGGAAATCTTTGCTGGGCACTGTGAATGAAGGAAGGGGGGGGATCTTTGCTGGGCAGTGTGAGGGACAGACTGGGAGGGAAATCTTTGGTGGGCACTGTGAGGGACAGAGGGGGAGGGAAATCTTTGCTGGGCACTGTGAATGAAGGAAGGGGGGGGATCTTTGCTGGGCAGTGTGAGGGACAGACTGGGAGGGAAATCTTTGGTGGGCACTGTGAGGGACAGAGGGGGAGGGAAATCTTTGCTGGGCACTGTGAATGAAGGAAGGGGGGGGATCTTTGCTGGGCAGTGTGAGGGACAGACTGGGAGGGAAATCTTTGGTGGGCACTGTGAGGGACAGAGGGGGAGGGAAATCTTTGCTGGGCACTGTGAATGAAGGAAGGGGGGGGATCTTTGCTGGGCAGTGTGAGGGACAGACTGGGAGGGAAATCTTTGGTGGGCACTGTGAGGGACAGAGGGGGAGGGAAATCTTTGCTGGGCACTGTGAATGAAGGAAGGGGGGGGATCTTTGCTGGGCAGTGTGAGGGACAGACTGGGAGGGAAATCTTTGGTGGGCACTGTGAGGGACAGAGGGGGAGGGAAATCTTTGCTGGGCACTGTGAATGAAGGAAGGGGGGGGATCTTTGCTGGGCAGTGTGAGGGACAGACTGGGAGGGAAATCTTTGGTGGGCACTGTGAGGGACAGAGGGGGAGGGAAATCTTTGCTGGGCACTGTGAATGAAGGAAGGGGGGGGATCTTTGCTGGGCAGTGTGAGGGACAGACTGGGAGGGAAATCTTTGGTGGGCACTGTGAGGGACAGAGGGGGAGGGAAATCTTTGCTGGGCACTGTGAATGAAGGAAGGGGGGGGATCTTTGCTGGGCAGTGTGAGGGACAGACTGGGAGGGAAATCTTTGGTGGGCACTGTGAGGGACAGAGGGGGAGGGAAATCTTTGCTGGGCACTGTGAATGAAGGAAGGGGGGGGATCTTTGCTGGGCAGTGTGAGGGACAGACTGGGAGGGAAATCTTTGGTGGGCACTGTGAGGGACAGAGGGGGAGGGAAATCTTTGCTGGGCACTGTGAATGAAGGAAGGGGGGGGATCTTTGCTGGGCAGTGTGAGGGACAGACTGGGAGGGAAATCTTTGGTGGGCACTGTGAGGGACAGAGGGGGAGGGAAATCTTTGCTGGGCACTGTGAATGAAGGAAGGGGGGGGATCTTTGCTGGGCAGTGTGAGGGACAGACTGGGAGGGAAATCTTTGGTGGGCACTGTGAGGGACAGAGGGGGAGGGAAATCTTTGCTGGGCACTGTGAATGAAGGAAGGGGGGGGATCTTTGCTGGGCAGTGTGAGGGACAGACTGGGAGGGAAATCTTTGGTGGGCACTGTGAGGGACAGAGGGGGAGGGAAATCTTTGCTGGGCACTGTGAATGAAGGAAGGGGGGGGATCTTTGCTGGGCAGTGTGAGGGACAGACTGGGAGGGAAATCTTTGGTGGGCACTGTGAGGGACAGAGGGGGAGGGAAATCTTTGCTGGGCACTGTGAATGAAGGAAGGGGGGGGATCTTTGCTGGGCAGTGTGAGGGACAGACTGGGAGGGAAATCTTTGGTGGGCACTGTGAGGGACAGAGGGGGAGGGAAATCTTTGCTGGGCACTGTGAATGAAGGAAGGGGGGGGATCTTTGCTGGGCAGTGTGAGGGACAGACTGGGAGGGAAATCTTTGGTGGGCACTGTGAGGGACAGAGGGGGAGGGAAATCTTTGCTGGGCACTGTGAATGAAGGAAGGGGGGGGATCTTTGCTGGGCAGTGTGAGGGACAGACTGGGAGGGAAATCTTTGGTGGGCACTGTGAGGGACAGAGGGGGAGGGAAATCTTTGCTGGGCACTGTGAATGAAGGAAGGGGGGGGATCTTTGCTGGGCAGTGTGAGGGACAGACTGGGAGGGAAATCTTTGGTGGGCACTGTGAGGGACAGAGGGGGAGGGAAATCTTTGCTGGGCACTGTGAATGAAGGAAGGGGGGGGATCTTTGCTGGGCAGTGTGAGGGACAGACTGGGAGGGAAATCTTTGGTGGGCACTGTGAGGGACAGAGGGGGAGGGAAATCTTTGCTGGGCACTGTGAATGAAGGAAGGGGGGGGATCTTTGCTGGGCAGTGTGAGGGACAGACTGGGAGGGAAATCTTTGGTGGGCACTGTGAGGGACAGAGGGGGAGGGAAATCTTTGCTGGGCACTGTGAATGAAGGAAGGGGGGGGATCTTTGCTGGGCAGTGTGAGGGACAGACTGGGAGGGAAATCTTTGGTGGGCACTGTGAGGGACAGAGGGGGAGGGAAATCTTTGCTGGGCACTGTGAATGAAGGAAGGGGGGGGATCTTTGCTGGGCAGTGTGAGGGACAGACTGGGAGGGAAATCTTTGGTGGGCACTGTGAGGGACAGAGGGGGAGGGAAATCTTTGCTGGGCACTGTGAATGAAGGAAGGGGGGGGATCTTTGCTGGGCAGTGTGAGGGACAGACTGGGAGGGAAATCTTTGGTGGGCACTGTGAGGGACAGAGGGGGAGGGAAATCTTTGCTGGGCACTGTGAATGAAGGAAGGGGGGGGATCTTTGCTGGGCAGTGTGAGGGACAGACTGGGAGGGAAATCTTTGGTGGGCACTGTGAGGGACAGAGGGGGAGGGAAATCTTTGCTGGGCACTGTGAATGAAGGAAGGGGGGGGATCTTTGCTGGGCAGTGTGAGGGACAGACTGGGAGGGAAATCTTTGGTGGGCACTGTGAGGGACAGAGGGGGAGGGAAATCTTTGCTGGGCACTGTGAATGAAGGAAGGGGGGGGATCTTTGCTGGGCAGTGTGAGGGACAGACTGGGAGGGAAATCTTTGGTGGGCACTGTGAGGGACAGAGGGGGAGGGAAATCTTTGCTGGGCACTGTGAATGAAGGAAGGGGGGGGATCTTTGCTGGGCAGTGTGAGGGACAGACTGGGAGGGAAATCTTTGGTGGGCACTGTGAGGGACAGAGGGGGAGGGAAATCTTTGCTGGGCACTGTGAATGAAGGAAGGGGGGGGATCTTTGCTGGGCAGTGTGAGGGACAGACTGGGAGGGAAATCTTTGGTGGGCACTGTGAGGGACAGAGGGGGAGGGAAATCTTTGCTGGGCACTGTGAATGAAGGAAGGGGGGGGATCTTTGCTGGGCAGTGTGAGGGACAGACTGGGAGGGAAATCTTTGGTGGGCACTGTGAGGGACAGAGGGGGAGGGAAATCTTTGCTGGGCACTGTGAATGAAGGAAGGGGGGGGATCTTTGCTGGGCAGTGTGAGGGACAGACTGGGAGGGAAATCTTTGGTGGGCACTGTGAGGGACAGAGGGGGAGGGAAATCTTTGCTGGGCACTGTGAATGAAGGAAGGGGGGGGATCTTTGCTGGGCAGTGTGAGGGACAGACTGGGAGGGAAATCTTTGGTGGGCACTGTGAGGGACAGAGGGGGAGGGAAATCTTTGCTGGGCACTGTGAATGAAGGAAGGGGGGGGATCTTTGCTGGGCAGTGTGAGGGACAGACTGGGAGGGAAATCTTTGGTGGGCACTGTGAGGGACAGAGGGGGAGGGAAATCTTTGCTGGGCACTGTGAATGAAGGAAGGGGGGGGATCTTTGCTGGGCAGTGTGAGGGACAGACTGGGAGGGAAATCTTTGGTGGGCACTGTGAGGGACAGAGGGGGAGGGAAATCTTTGCTGGGCACTGTGAATGAAGGAAGGGGGGGGATCTTTGCTGGGCAGTGTGAGGGACAGACTGGGAGGGAAATCTTTGGTGGGCACTGTGAGGGACAGAGGGGGAGGGAAATCTTTGCTGGGCACTGTGAATGAAGGAAGGGGGGGGATCTTTGCTGGGCAGTGTGAGGGACAGACTGGGAGGGAAATCTTTGGTGGGCACTGTGAGGGACAGAGGGGGAGGGAAATCTTTGCTGGGCACTGTGAATGAAGGAAGGGGGGGGATCTTTGCTGGGCAGTGTGAGGGACAGACTGGGAGGGAAATCTTTGGTGGGCACTGTGAGGGACAGAGGGGGAGGGAAATCTTTGCTGGGCACTGTGAATGAAGGAAGGGGGGGGATCTTTGCTGGGCAGTGTGAGGGACAGACTGGGAGGGAAATCTTTGGTGGGCACTGTGAGGGACAGAGGGGGAGGGAAATCTTTGCTGGGCACTGTGAATGAAGGAAGGGGGGGGATCTTTGCTGGGCAGTGTGAGGGACAGACTGGGAGGGAAATCTTTGGTGGGCACTGTGAGGGACAGAGGGGGAGGGAAATCTTTGCTGGGCACTGTGAATGAAGGAAGGGGGGGGATCTTTGCTGGGCAGTGTGAGGGACAGACTGGGAGGGAAATCTTTGGTGGGCACTGTGAGGGACAGAGGGGGAGGGAAATCTTTGCTGGGCACTGTGAATGAAGGAAGGGGGGGGATCTTTGCTGGGCAGTGTGAGGGACAGACTGGGAGGGAAATCTTTGGTGGGCACTGTGAGGGACAGAGGGGGAGGGAAATCTTTGCTGGGCACTGTGAATGAAGGAAGGGGGGGGATCTTTGCTGGGCAGTGTGAGGGACAGACTGGGAGGGAAATCTTTGGTGGGCACTGTGAGGGACAGAGGGGGAGGGAAATCTTTGCTGGGCACTGTGAATGAAGGAAGGGGGGGGATCTTTGCTGGGCAGTGTGAGGGACAGACTGGGAGGGAAATCTTTGGTGGGCACTGTGAGGGAAGGAGGGGGAGGGAAATCTTTGCTGGGCACTGTGAATGAAGGAAGGGGGGGGATCTTTGCTGGGCAGTGTGAGGGACAGACTGGGAGGGAAATCTTTGGTGGGCACTGTGAGGGACAGAGGGGGAGGGAAATCTTTGCTGGGCACTGTGAGGGAAGGAGGGGGAGGGAAATCTTTGCTGGGCACTGTGAATGAAGGAAGGGGGGGGTCTTTGCTGGGCGCTGTGAGGGACAGACTGGGAGGGAAATCTTTGGTGGGCACTGTGAGGGAAGGAGGGGGAGGGAAATCTTTGCTGGGCACTGTGAATGAAGGAAGGGGGGGGTCTTTGCTGGGCGCTGTGAGGGACAGACTGGGAGGGAAATCTTTGGTGGGCACTGTGAGGGAAATAGGGGGAGGGAAGTCTTTGCTGGGCACTGTGAGGGGCAGACTGGGAGGGAAATCTTTGGTGGGCACTGTGAGGGAAGGAGGGGGAGGGAAATCTTTGCTGGGCACTGTGAATGAAGGAAGGGGGGGATCTTTGCTGGGCACTGTGAGGGACAGACTGGGAGGGAAATCTTTGGTGGGCACTGTGAGGGAAGGAGGGGGAGGGAAATCTTTGCTGGGCACTGTGAGGGGCAGAGGGGGAAGGAAATTTTTGCTGAGCACTGTGAGGGACAGAGGGGGAGGGAGACTCTCTGCTGGGCTGTCTGCATGTGAGGGACAGAGGGGGAGGGAGACTCTCTGCTGGGCTGTCTGCATGTGAGGGACAGAGGGGGAGGGAGACTCTCTGCTGGGCTGTCTGCATGTGAGGGACAGAGGGGGAGGGAGACTCTCTGCTGGGCTGTCTGCATGTGAGGGACAGAGGGGGAGGGAGACTCTCTGCTGGGCTGTCTGCATGTGAGGGACAGAGGGGGAGGGAGACTCTCTGCTGGGCTGTCTGCATGTGAGGGACAGAGGGGGAGGGAGACTCTCTGCTGGGCTGTCTGCATGTGAGGGACAGAGGGGGAGGGAGACTCTCTGCTGGGCTGTCTGCATGTGAGGGACAGAGGGGGAGGGAGACTCTCTGCTGGGCTGTCTGCATGTGAGGGACAGAGGGGGAGGGAGACTCTCTGCTGGGCTGTCTGCATGTGAGGGACAGAGGGGGAGGGAGACTCTCTGCTGGGCTGTCTGCATGTGAGGGACAGAGGGGGAGGGAGACTCTGTTGGGCTGTCTGCATGTGAGGGACAGAGGGGGAGGGAGACTCTGTTGGGCTGTCTGCATGTGAGGGACAGAGGGGGAGGGAGACTCTGTTGGGCTGTCTGCATGTGAGGGACAGAGGGGGAGGGAGACTCTGTTGGGCTGTCTGCATGTGAGGGACAGAGGGGGAGGGAGACTCTCTGCTGGGCTGTCTGCATGTGAGGGAAGGAAGGGGAGGGGGGAATCGTCACTGAGCTGTCAGCTCCGTGAAGGAGGGATTACATTCGGCACACTCACTGTCTTCCTGCAACACACCATCTGCAGCATTTCTATTACCAATGGAGGAGACACTTTTAGAGCTCCGATCCTAACATACAGTGTATATTAGGATTAGTGCTCTGAGACTGTCTCCTCCATTGGTAATAGAAATGCTGCAGATGGTGTGTTGCAGGAAGACAGTGAAGGTGCCGAGTGTAACAAACACAGAGCAGCCAGCACACTGCCGACTGCTCTGTGTATGTTATGATCGGTTTCAGGATGTAAAAGGGGGTTTCTGGGCAACTGGAAACCCCCCCTGGGTGCGCCACTGGCAATAAAGTCACAATCATACAAAGGTATTAAGGACCAGATGCAGGCTGAAGAGCGTTTCTCTACTTACGCAAGCAGAGAACGTCAGTGGGGTTTTAAAGGGAGGATGCATGCATTTATGTGCATTTTACGGACGTTACCCCTGTGCTTCCCATCCACTCACCAAGGTGGGTTAGGGTGTAGGTCCCCGTAGCGAACGGCCCTATTTTGAATGCCTCAAAAAGGCATAGCAATCGATCCGAACATGGTGCTCCGAAAGGTAAGGCTTCCCTACTCCCTTACCCTAACACTGCCCCCCCCCGCAGCCTAACCCTAAGTCCCCCCCTCCCACAGACTAAGCCTAAGTCACCTCCCTACAGCCTAATCCTTCGAGGACGAAGCTGCACTGAATCTTCCTGTCCTGCCGCAGACAGGTAAGTGCTTATCCCTATTTCCCCAACCCTTATGCTAATTCTCACCCTAACCATCCCCTTACATTGCCTTAACGCTAACCCTCCCTTTCCCACAGCCCGACCCTAACCTTCCTCTTATATGATCCATCAATTCCCTGCAGTCTAACGCTAACTCTACCTAACCCTAGGTCATCCCCCCCGCAGCCTAACCCTAAGTCCCCCCTTCCACAGCCTAACCCTAAGTCCCCCCTACTGCAGCCTAACCCTAAGTACCCCCTTCCCGTAGCCTAACCCTAAGTCCCGGGAGAGGGTTACTCACCTCTCTGGTAGTCTAAACCGGCTGCGGCGCTGTTTTCCAAAAATGAATTGGTGAGCATGCGAATCGCATACTCACCCATTCATTAAAAAAATTCTGCGGTGTTACACATTTGAAATAGAGACTGACGAAAAGACGCTTTCGGCTGCCCCTATTTCACAATATGTAACATTGCAGCGGGGACTCGCAACAGGTGGGTTACTACCGAAAGAGGAGAGTGACAGGGCATGTGTTCCCCTTTTCCTTGTGTAATTTCAAATTAGATCTGGCCTATTATCCACATCTATCGATGTCTAACCAATAATAAATAGCATTTGGCTGATTCTGGTATTCATGGCCGGAGGTTACCAGGCTTAAACACATAAAAAAAACTGTAAGCAATATAAAAATATAAATATAACACAGCTCACAGCTAGTTATGCCCAATAGCAGAATAAGATAGCAGTGCCCCCTGTATGCAATATGTTATTTATAGTGCGCATTATTTATAGTGCCGTATTTTTAGTAGTGTAACAAACTAAACTAAATTAGACTTCTCTGTGTTTGAAAAGCGTAAAGCTAAGCTCAAATATGATAGGATATGGACTTGATGGCATGAATCTGAAAACATAACTGATAAATTGGCAGGTTAAGGTAATGTGACCTATTTTAAACTATGAGTTAACACTAATAGCTTTTCAGTAAGTCAGCAGGACATACTAAATGTTAAATAAGTGTATGGAACCAAATTGGTATGACAAGTTGGGATGGGCAGTTGCTTAATAAAGTCAAATGGACAAAGATACAAGTATAAAGTAAACATTTATTGACTATACATGTAAGAATGATGATATAGGCCCGGATTCACACTACTGGACGCATTGCATATACGTCCACATTTAACCAATAGTTGCTACTGCGCATGCGTAGTAACTATTTTACGTAATTTACGTATTGTTTAGTTGCGTAGTAGCTATTTTACGCAATCTACGTATTGTTTAGTTACGTAGATTGCGTATATGCGGTCTTTAATGATACTTGTCAGAACATGGGATATTAGTTATTGTAATATAAATTCCAATTTTTGTAATTAAACAGTTAAATAAACGCTATCAGTGTAATGACATATATGTACATGGCAATATGTGAAATATTTCTGTAATGTAAAACATGTTTTACATGTTTATGACCATAAAAACTTTTCAAACAAAAAACAAATTAAACTTCTCACTCACAAGGCCTACTAAGGTTAGCTTTGTATTTTCCCCATGTATAATTCTTACTGAATGAAAAGTAGTTTTTAAAATCTAGCAATGCTTAATTAATTTAATCAAAGATATATCATAAGGATATACTTCTACAATAGTCTGATATATTTTCGACCCTCCAAATTTTTTTATAGAAAATCGGTACACCTGGGGGCGTGGCTTGTCCCATGAAGGGGTGGGGCTTTAATGTGCTCTCATTTGCATGTATGATAAGGTGTAAAATCTAATTTTACACCTTATCATATGAGCTAAGAACTCACGGGAGAGGGTCTTGTCACTATAGCAGAGCTGTAGTAGTCTGTCCCCACATCGCTATAGTAATCAGGGGCCTGATCCAGACTCTTGCACATTTTGCGTGCGTGTGGGGGACTGTAAGAAGGCGAGACACTCCCTGTCACTCCCCTCTGTCGTGCGGGCTTTATGGCAGCTTACGCTGCCATAAGCCTGCATTAAATCAGACGTGCGGATCAGCGGCCCGTACGACCGCTACGTCCCACACTGTACAATTTAAATGCTTCCCCTCGCCCATTTTAGCTTTACTATAGTAACCCTAGCGTAACATCTGGAGGGTGCATGCGCCCTCCAGTGAAGGCAGGTCACTCACGCACAATGCGTGCGTAAGTGACCTGCGTTATTAAATTTGAATCCAGTCCCAGATACTGCAGGACTGAAAGGCGAGTATAAGGGGGAGGGAACTGTTGTGCCAGAATCCGGTAGAGGAGCCGTTTTAGCCGGCACAGGCCATTAAAAACCAGTACTGTACCTGATAAATAGGTACAGATGGAGGGTATGTATTTTCTAGCTCACACTTAAAGATAGTTTCCTTGGACCTGATTCAGAGCTTGAAAATAAAAGAGGAAAGTTACTTCTGGGCACAACCATGTTGATTTTAGGTCGAGTCAAGCAAATTGTATTATTTGCATGCAGAGATATTTCTTTGCATTTGCTTACTGCACACAGATAGTGACCAGTTTTACTTTTACAGTGTTATCTAGACTTGGGCTGGGAAACTCCACCTTTCAACTCTAATACTGTTGAAAATAGATGAAATATGACTCCCCTGAAATCAACATGTTTATCCCAGGAGTAACTTTCCTCTCCTATTTTCAGTCTCTGAATCAGGTCCCTTCTGTCTAGTCATGTAGCCTCTTCTCCGCATAAATGACATGGCTTAGCAGACACTATCGAAGCAGTATGGTCAGCTTTATTCTCTTCTATTTCCTACCGCAAATGCCCCTTTCTGGATCTGAGAGTTTCTATTGGCTCAGAGATTTACATGTTTAAGTTGCTAAATTGAAACAACTTTTTTACTAAATGATTTCCCAGACCGAACGTAGAGCAATGGCAAATGGCTGGTTGATCATTTTCCTACATTTTTAGATTTCAGATGTAGCAATTAACTTAAAACCATAGACTCATTAGCCAAACTAATCACCTCTAATACTTATCCTTTACGGTAAGCAATTGCTCATTTACAGTAATGTTTCTGGCTAAAATACATTTTATTTAGCTTAGCAACTATAATTCTCTTGAAATAAACAGAATATTAAGATGATGCAATTGTATAATGGAATAGTGAAATATAGTTGTGTATTGATAATGTAAATTTTCCATACCAATCTGCAGAAGTAAAGACCTAAAAGACACAGGAAGCCGATAGATACCCTTTTCACATCACCTCCACAGCAATACCCGGGTCTGTTCACCCAGGATATTGTCATGTCACCAGATGATCCCAGGGTCACAGACCCTTTTTCATACTGCAGGGTTGACCCAGGAAATTCCGGGACCTGGGTCTACCCTGGCAGTAGTGTGGGTAGAACAAAAACTACTTAGCACATTTCACACTGTACCCCTACCCGGGTCGGACCCGGAAATAACCCTTCTTTTGTCCCGGGTCCATTAGACCCAGGTAAAGGCACCCGGACCCTTTCACACATCGCCTCGACCCGGGTTGTTGCGTCTTGCCCCGACAATAACCCATTTTTTGGGGAGATGTGAAAGGGCTAAGAGAAACATCCTAGGAGATGGTATAGACAGTAGTGAAAGTGGAGGTTCCAGAGACATTTCATTTAAAGCTTTTTGATGCATGTCGGATTAGTCATTTCTCTTGAGGGATTCAGTAGAGATATTGGGCCTGATCCAGAGCTACGATGTTACACTGAGCGCTGTAGCGCTCAGCGTAACATCGCTGCT
>WWET01000094.1:1066922-1088560 GCA_011038615.1 Limnodynastes dumerilii | reverse complement strand
CCAGTATTCGCCATCCATGTCTTTCCAGCCTCCCCAGTATTCTCCATCCATGTTCCTCCAGCCTCCCCAGTATTCTCCATCCATGTATCTCCAGCCTCTCCAGTATTCTCCATCCATGTCTCTCCAGCCTCCCCAGTATTCTCCATTTAGGTCAGGGAGTGGGGTTGCTTACCATTCAGCACACCGTGTTTGAGGCATAAGCAATCGATATATTCCAGCCAGTTCGGATCTTAGTATTAGTATTAGTATTAGCATTATTACGTATTACATAGTAATACGTAAGTTTGACACGTCTGAGGTAGATGGTAATTTTTTCAGCAGTAAAAGGCAAATAAAATAAAAACATAATAATTACATTTTGTAAACCTAAAAAACTGTTAATCCCTTTCACCATTAGCATCCCCTGTGGCTCAGAAAAAAAATCATTTATCTTCCTCAACTAGTAAAGTCTTAAGCAGTCATAAAGACCTGCAAGGCATTGTGCCAGCATTGAGCAACTTCAGCATGTGGCGAGTTTTATAAACTGAACAGCCATTAAAGTCAATTAACTTTTTTTGTTTTAGGGAAATGAAGCCTCTATCACCGACATATTCATTTGCACTTGATGTAACAGCTTTATTTTCACTGCCTTGCTTCTTTTACAAGCTTGGCAAAAGTAACGCAGAGATTAGTGTAATTTATTAATAATATTAAAATGGTTGCAAATGACTTTTAGAACGAAATATAGCAGGTCCTGATGGCTTCCCTGAACACGGGGAAATCACTCATTAAATATAATCATTCCATGTTCTTGTCTCTTTCTTCATTCACGTTTGTATTTGTGGCACAGATGTCTATTTATAATACCTTATTCTTATTTGGAACTTTGAATGAGCTTTGCACTGAAATAATGTGTCAACCCTGCAACTTTTATGCATGTGTAGTACTTTAAAACCAAAAGATAATTAAGAGCATATATCAAAGAGATTATTGTCTGTGCCATATTAAAAGTGATATATATGACATTGATGGACATTAAAGACCATTTTCCAACCATAGAGTATGCAATCAGCATTTACAAAACTTCTTTTGCATGCATTTACTTTCTTTTAAAGAATATCAAGAAGAAGCATGAGTGGCATCAAAGACATAATAGGGCTCCATTTACTAATCTAAGCGCTGTGAGCGCTAATTAACAAATCCAGGTGCGCTGTGCAACAGTGATCCCCATATTTACTTTTACTCTTCCCTCCAGCCAGGCCCCATGATGAGCTGCGAGACTTTTGCCGACATTGTTTGGTCTGGCTCAGATATGAAGTGCCAGCACTTGCACGGTGCCGGTGTTTTGGGACTTGGAAACACTGCAGGAATTAATCTACAGAAACCGGACATGTTTCTTTTTTATTTTTTTATTTAATTTGTTAATATGAATAAGGAACACCATTGGTGATTCCAGTTGGCAAAATACTTTAGTCTGTGGTTAGCTATCAAGCTGTTCACACCTGTCTACCCCCAGGTCTACCAATAATCCAGCATTGGAGGAACATCCCCACCTTTCACCATCATGTGGAGGCCCCCCCCCACCCCAAGATGAAAGCTCTGTAAAAGGACTACAGTTTAATGAAGTGAATACAGCTTTTGCATTAACACTCAGTGTGAAGCTAACCATGAGCCTGAGAAATCCCAAACCTCATGTGAACTTAACATAGAAATGGGGAAGCAAGTACACCCCCAGGGACAGATCATCCCTGTGTGAAGCTAACACAGGTGCAGCACAGACACATTAAGCTAATGGTGGTAATGCCTTGGAACCCCTGCAAAGTGTGGAGAACTATAGGAGTGAAGTGAACTCCAGTGGTAATAACACAGTGGACACTGTTAATACGTTGCCTGTGACTAGTGGAAAGCTGCAAGCAGGGCCGCCGTCATCAAATGCGGGACTCGGGACCCAGCTGCTGAGCCTCACCCCCTAGGTGACATCATTGGTGATGTTACATAGGGCAGGGCCCGACAGACACGCTTTAGCAGCGGGCCGGTGCGCAGTGAAGCGCTGAATAGCACTGAGTACCAAGTATTGGCGGTATCCTGCTGCTACAGAAAGTATTGGCGGCCCCCATCAGGATAGTCCCGGCTGTTCCTCCCTGATGGCGACCCTGGCCGCAAGTAATGACCGCTAAGAAAGAGGAGTCAGCGCGGTGTGCTGAAATAAAGTTACATCAAGCATGTTTAGCCTGACTAAGAAAAAAGATTGCTCAGACCTGATCACGACCTACACATGAGAGCGGAGCGTATTACCGCTCACGCGTAAAAACTTTCACTCCCATGACACTCCCCTTACCTTCCTTTCATTACGCCCGCCGAACCCTACCCTAACTCTTCCATGTGTTCGTACGTATTTTCGTAGCGACGCGCTGTTCGTAGCAGCCTAAGCACGCCCATACTGTACAATTTAAATGGCTCCCCCCGCCCACATTCCTTAACTCCAGCGTCCGTACTAACTTTGTCCGTCGTCGGAAAATATGCAAACAATATGGACGCCCGAATCCCCTCTACGAAAAGGTCTTTGGTACGACCGGAAGTTGTCACTATGCACATGCGCAGTGCATTTTTTATGGCGATTTTACGCTTACGATCAGCGTTAGATCACCTGCGAGCGTAGGTCTGGATCAGGCCTCATGTAATAAGAAATTTAGATGGGATCGCAATCATTGCTAAGCTGGAAGAAGAGGAAACAACATTAGAGAGAACGATAATATCTTTAAAGTTACCTCAGAGAATGGAGTGTGAGACAGACTCTGAATTAGGCTCTCAGATGGATGGCTGACCACAAACATCACAGAGGGACAAGACTGACACACTGATACCTGTGGAGTCAGCAATGGGTGACACCAATAGAGCTGGTATCAATGCTATGGACACTGATGATGAGGAATTAAGCCCAAATGTTCCCGGGACTTGCCAGCCATATTCTCAGCCACCTGCTGTATTGCTGACCCAATTCAAAGGCATTAAAGAACAAATAAACATGGAGATTACAAAAAGTTCATGTGTGAGTGGTAAGCATGAATAATACATGAATAAGACTTTAGC
Source organism: Limnodynastes dumerilii (assembly GCA_011038615.1). NCBI lineage: Eukaryota > Metazoa > Chordata > Amphibia > Anura > Limnodynastidae > Limnodynastes > Limnodynastes dumerilii. The sequence goes on along the minus strand of WWET01000094.1, from coordinate 1,085,491 downwards.
TTTAATTCAGATGTGTGATAATAATGATACTGTGATGCCAGTCTCTGCAATCTCTATTCCGCAAGTTATACAGATCCCTGTGTCTGTTCTGTTACCATGTCGCTGCAGATTATGGCATCCACATCGGCTTTAGTGCCAAGCTGCAAGCGGGAAACGTTACCAGTCCCTGCATCCACCACTCCTGTAACACCCGTTCTGAATGTAACACCAATCTCAAATCTTGTTAATCAGGCTCCGTCCCTTTGCTATTCACTGAGGCCCCAATGCCTGTAATGGTGCAGGAATCAGTTAACCCCTTCCTTCCAAAACCAGCAACAGCAGCCCACCGCAGCCAGACAGACCCAATAGAAGCATGTCCTAGTACATCAAAGGAGGGCAATGTTGTTCCTCCTGTATCAAAGCCCTCCTATGCAGCTAGTAATAAAACAAGCCGGGAGAGCAAGGAGTAACATGGGGTCAACCTCCGACAAGGAGGAATATTAAGATGTGAAGGTGGTAGTCCCCCCAAGAATAGATGCTTTTATAGATCATTTCTTTTTGTTACTCAGGTCATGATTTGTTTCCTTGTATTAGACCTGTGGAATCCCCCTGAGTATGATTTAAGTTTTTTGAGTCAAAGGCTTTTTGTTTAAGTAAAGTGAGTGCACAAAATAAAGAGTTTTGGGAAAATGTTCAGGTCAGGTCTTTGACTAGACACGAGAGAGAGTAAAGTTTACTGTCCTGGTGCACAATGAGTCATTGGGCCGGATCCAGACCTACGCTCGGGTGCGTTTTTACGATGATCATAAGCGTAAAAATGGCCATTTGTACTTACTGTGCATGCGCGGGGCAGATGCTGTTACGCTCATGCTTTGAAATTCTGTGCGTATGGGCCTTGATCGTAACACCTTCGTAAATACGGTTGAGTGGGCGTGCCTGCCATACGAAACCTGTAAATACGCACCGAGGGCGGGGTGTACAGTATGGGTGTGCTAAGCAGCGTAACTATGTATTGAGCTTATGGACGCCCGTGGTTACAATCAGAAAAGATAGGGTAGGGTTTGCTGGGCGTAAGAAGGCAAAACTAAGTACAAGAAAGGGGAGTACCTAGGGGAGTGCATCATAGATACGCTGGCGTAAATATGCTATTGGGGCATAGCTCTTGCCAGTGTAAAAATACAAAATAAAAGTTGTGTGATAGTACAGGTCGTTCAAGTCGTCCAGGTCGTCCAAGTGCAGAACACAATAAAGAAAGAAATGGGGAGATGTTGCAGGCACTAAGGGAGGTAAAGGAAAACTTAGATAATGCCTGTAAATATTCAGTTAAAGATGGGTTTACGAAACTGCAAAGGTAAAATCAAAAGGTTCAGTTGCTAATGCTGTAGTGGTTCCTGAAAAGAGTATTAACCTGTGCAATAAGTTTGAGATTTTGTCATCCCATAACGTGGCAGATAATAAACCTCTAGAGGAAATAATAAGACAGGAGAATGGCTTCCTGATGCTGGCGGACAATATACCTATCATCAAGAACACTGTAAAGAAAAAGAGAAAAACAAAACACCTGGACTTGGTAGTTGGTGGCGTGGGGAAGGTTACTGAGGAACCCAAACTGGACAGACAATGAATGATAGCTATCAAAATGAAAAGAAAGGGGGGAGGGTAAGAAAGCAGCACCTAAAATAAAAAACACCCTGTGTGTGCAGAAGAAATGGATGGGGAGCAGAATAAGAAGCGATAGGGATGTTTATAGAAACACAAAGGAAAAAGGTTTTGTAGACCCAAGTAGTAACACTGGGCCTTCCTCAAATATAAAGGTAGTTGACACAGATCCAGGAGGTTCTGGGAGGGGTCCCACAGAAGAGGGGGACCAGAGGTTAAAAACCTAGTAGAAAGTTAGGAATGTTCTAAAAACCTGCCAAATTCAGAAGCTGTGGATTCAGACTTTGGATGCCTCAGCATTTCGGATTACGATGACATCACCCTAGGGGTAATTGTCAAAAGAGGGGGGGGTCTTCTGGTAGGGAGGGTGAAGGAAAAAGGGTGAAGAACAAAGCAAAGTAGAGATCATTGTAAATTGCAGCCGAGTTGTACGGTGGTCTGGCAGTTCTTTTTAGAATTAGACATAGGTAGGTGTATGGTTATAGATGTCAGAAAAGCAACACCAGGCCACACCAGTAAATATTAATGAATAATTTAATAGCCAATAACCAGGGATCTAGGTGCTATCCTGGACCCTATAAAAATAGTAGAAAGTACACAACAGAAAGGGGGTATACACCAATCAGTATACCCACAAAAGGACTCTTATAGATGCACCCTAATATGAAACTTTGAGGCAGAAATCTTATTAAAAAATTGTATCTTTAATTAGACATGTTTAAAATATAAGGGAAACATGGGCGAACATACACAAACAAAGAAATGAACACATGATATAACATTAAGCAGAAGTACTGCTACAGCATGTAGATGATTCTACCAAAATGAATTGACAGTACTCATACCACGTCCTCCAGCGTCCCTACGTTAAGGTTAGTGCAGGTGGGCGGGGGGAGGTAGGTAAATGAGGGTAGGAGGGCGGGCTAAGCGGCCATACGCTCCTGTGCGAGCGTATGGCCCCTTCCTTATGCCGGCTGAAGTTAGGGTAGCCTTCAGCCGGCGTAAGGAAGGGGCCATACGCCCGCACAGGGGGAGTGCCAGGGTAAGTGACCGCCGATACGCTGTGCTTTAGTAAGCACAGTGCATCAGCGTACCTCTGGATCAGGCCCCTTATCCCTAATAATTATTCTTCCTATGCCTACAGCAGCTATATAAAGCTGATGCACCGTATTGCAAAAGTAAGGTATATGAAGTAGTCCAAAGGACATTATGCAGAAAGGTTATATGCATCAACTACCTATTATTGAAGTTAAGCATCCTAGTGGAGACCTATATGCAGATCGTAATATAAACATTAATCATGCCCCTACTCTTGGAAAATATAGGAAATGCACATACTGGCTATCCACTGTCCTATGCCCTATGCACTCATAGAAAAGGAACAAAAGACATGTTCTCATTAAGACCCTCGGGGCAATAACATTCAAATTAAAGATCCACATAGTTTCTCTTTGCAGAAGGATCTTATCCAAAGCAACTGTGACGTTAAAAAACAAGCCCAAAAACAAGCCCAACACACACACATACACACACTTTCTCATTTCACCTGATCCATAAGAAAGGCCTTAAGGGACAGGGGATTAGCCTTATGACATTGCAAAAAGTGCCTAGCTATAGGGGTCAGAATTTTATTCTTAGCCCTGTAACTGGCTGCATTTTTGATAGAGCGGATATGCTCCATCAGTCTTAAGTGGAATGGTCGTATCATTTTACCGATGTATTTGAGGTTACATTCACATTGTAAGCAATATATAACCCCTTTGGAATTGCAATTTAAAAAGGACTTGATCTTATGATTCCGCCCAAATTGATCCACAAACTCAGATATCTTCAACATATAATGACAAGTGCTACAAGTTCCACACGGGTGGCTCCCTGTAACAGATATTTTCCTTGGTGTTCAAGAAGAGTATAGGCTGGAGACCATGATGTCCGTTAAATTTTTAGCTCTTCTCCACCCCATAGATATTTTATCACTCACAGCGTCTTTGAGGGTAGTATCTGATCTTAAGACCGGAAAATGCTTGTTGAGGATCTGAGTCAGGAGATTGGATTCTGAACAAAAATCCGTTATAAACCTAATAGTGTTACCTTTTTTAGGTTTCCTGGTGGGGTGGATCAGAGATCCCCTCTTGGTTCTCACTGCTGTCTGATAGGCCTTTGCCAGTAGCTGTTGGGGATAACCGCATCTAAGGAGCCTATCTCTCAGCTCTCTGGCCCTGGTTTTAAAACGAGCTGCTGTAGAGCAGTTACGTCGCAACCTCATATATTCGTTCTTGAGGATATGCTGTATTACACTGGGATGATGCGCTCTATCGTTATGGAGGATGCTGTTGGTGGCTGTAGACTTACAATATAAGTCTGTACACAGCCGTCTATGTTCATCGATATAAATTGTAACATCCAGAAAATCCAGTTGGACCTGACTCCTGCTTATGGTCAGCCTAAGATTTAAATCATTGGTATTAAGTGCGGACAGAAAGCGGTCATGGGTAACCAAGTCCCTTTGCCATAGGAGCAGGATGTCATCTATATAGCGGAGCCACAGGGGCACATACTGTGTATATACCTCATTGGCCTCCGCAAAGACAACATCCTGCTCCCACAATCCCAGGTACAGATTTGCGAATGTAGGGGCACAAGCCATGCCCATAGCTGTGCCCCGCAACTGCAAGTAATAGCAGTTATTGAACAGAAAATAATTTCTCTTCAAAACGAACATGAGAAGATCCAAGAAAAATGTATCATGATCAGTATGTACCCCTGTTCTCAGAAAGTATTTGACGGCATGCATCCCTTTCTCGTGCTGTATGCTAGAATATAGAGACTCTACATCAAGAGACACTAACCAAGTACCAACTGGGACAAATACATCCTCAATGCGTGATAGTAAGTCTTGAGTGTCCCTGATGTATGATGGTAAGGTTAGTACATGGGGTCTCAGGTGTGAGTCTACATATTTGCTTGCATTCTCTGTTACAGAGAGATTCCCTGAGACTATACCACTTTGTTTTCCCCTTTATCAGAGGGCTTGATGACCACGTCCTCTCACCCCTGGATCTCCTTGAGTGCTAGCCATTCTTTGCGTGATAAGTTATAAGAAGTGTAAGAGGTGTTCCTGTTTCTCATCAAATCATTAAATTCCTCAGTTACAAGTTTTACGGAATACTGACAAAGCAGGGTACTTGTCAAGGTCCAGGAAGAACGAGGATTTACCTCGAAATTTTGGGACTGGACACTCTTGTATTGAGTCCAAAATCTCCACCGCTTCAATATCGTGTGCATCAAGCCCATGTTTCCCTTATATTTTAAATATATCTAATTAAAGATACCATTTTTTATGAGATTTCTGCCTCAAAGTTTCATATCAGAGTGCATCTATAAGAGTCCCTTTGTGGGTATACTGATTGGTGTACCCCCTTTCTGTTGTGTACTTTCTACTATTTTTTATAAGGTCCAGGATAGCACCTAGATCCTTGGCTATTGGCTATTGAATTATTCATTAATATTTACTGGTGCGGCCTGATGTTGCTTTTCGGTTGTTCTGAGTCTAAGACGGTGACAGGTTAGCCCTCTTTTTCTTGATTTCAGTGCTTGCACAGTTGCCATACAGTTGTTACTGTCGTTTGCATTTTTGTTTAACATGGCCAATTTCAGTATTTGCAAGGATATTAATGAGAGGCAGAATCAATTACAGCGGAGTGCAGAGGATTTTCTTAAAAATGACAGTTCAAGTTTTGACACTGGTGATTGGTCTAGGAACTTATCCTCGTTAAAAACGTAGTATGGTAAAACAGACCAAGACCTTATCACGTGTCAAAATTATGTAAATAATAATGTAACACCTAGAGGCTTACACCCAAACTTATTCCCGACCTTTGACCTATGTAACGCCACCCTGAATCAAGAATGGGAAAAAACTCTTACACAGTGTTCTATAGAGCTATTGAAGAATTTAATCACCCATTATGTAACGATATTAAAGAGGATTAATGAGGAGGTTGTTAAAATGAGTGAAACACTCAAGGAGTTTGATAACCTAGAACCCTTTCAGGCAATGTTTTCTACATATAAAAATGATGTTGAAACACTTGATAAAAGAATTATGGAAAAGAAAAGGAAGAAATTCCTCAAAGAAAGAAAGAAAAAATGTTTGCTGCGCTAAACAGATTGCCAAAAACCACAATTTGCACCAATGTACTATAAAAAACAGTTGATTTATTATACGATACTTCTAAAAATATATAATTAAAATAAATAAAACATAACCGTCAAAAATGATACATATATATAAGGATAATATTAGGCCACTGGTGCTCACAAGGACAATTGTCTGTAATCCACAAATTTCTATGTTGTTGGAGAGATTAAATGTCCCATAAGGTATGATGTAGATAAACCTTTGTCCGGCAGATATTATGTGCAGAGGGAACTTAATATTCTTTGAGTGGAAAATGAACAATCTTAATCCACCGTATTACACCAGACCAAGAGAAGGTAAAAAGTCATAAATTAGCATACCGGCTAGCGGGCGCGCGTCCACACCAGCTAGCTCTGAAGTCAACTGTGCTGCTGCTGCCAAAATACACTGTTGTATAGAAAGCAGGATCTCCACTAATTACACTGAGAGATCAGCTGATGTTACTGCCGGGATAGCTCCCGGGGAGATCTTTTCCGATGGAGTCCGGTTCCAGAGGTATCGTCACCCAACTTAGAGATATAAAAAAACTCCTGGCATGCCTTTAAATCCTATAGGAAGAAATTCCAAGGTGGCACTCCATCACAATCGGATATGGAATCAACGGATGGAGATGACTTTCCTACTAGCAGCCAGGATCTGTCTGGTGTATCCCAAACCTTGTGTCTTTTTAGGGAATCCTCTCGAACGCCCTGGTCCCATGCATACAAGATCCGGTGGGGCGGAAAAAAGAGGCAGAGTAGTGTACTACGGGCTGAACAGGCGCAACCAACACCGGAGCCGCAGATTCTAGCAGGTACGGATACTTTACTAGTTATCAATCTGTCACCCTATGTGCTATCTCCCCATCATAACAGCATACAATCTAGGGGTCTGTCTTTCTCTCCCGCTTCCACATTTCATCGATTTGATCTTAAAAAAGATTTGCATTTATTTCTACGTAAATTGGCATTACACAGTATGTATAAGAGCCATCGAGATCATGGAAGTAGGGATGCAGTGTCACTGGAAGGTCAGTCAGCTTTAATAGAAGGGCTTGATGCACACGATATTAACGCGGTGGAGATTTTGGAGAGCCTAGCCTTTGAGGACTCAATACAAGGGTGTCCGGTCCCGAAATTTCGAGGTAAATCGTCGTTCTTCCCGTACCTTGACAAGTACCCTTCTTTGTCAGTATTCCGCAAACTTGTAACTGAGGAATTTAATGATTTGATGAGAGACAGGAACACCTCTTACACTTCTTATAACTTATCACGCAAAGAATGGCTAGCACTCAAGGAGATCCAGGGGTGGGAGGACGTGGTCATCAAGCCCTCTAATAAAGGGGGAAACATAGTGGTATGGCCCCATGACATGTATGTGGCTGAAGCCAAACGCCAACTCCTGGACCCTGTGTGTTATAAAAAAACTTCTGGGAAATCCCACTGAGGAATTCTTGAAAACATATGAGTCCATGCTGTTAGAGGCAAAACACCAGGGGATAATTAGCCAGAATGTTTATGAGTTCCTCTTTGTGCCCCATCCTAAAACTGCTTGCTTCTACCTCCTCCCTAAGGTGCACAAGAATGCCCTTAGGGAGTCTCAGGGAATCTCTCTGTAACAGAGAATGCAAGCAAATATGTAGACTCACACCTGAGACCCCATGTTCTAACCTTACCATCATTCATCAGGGACACTCAAGACTTACTATCACGCATTGAGGATGTATTTGTTCCAGTTGGTACTTGGTTAGTGTCTCTTAATGTAGAGTCTCTATATTGTAGCATACAGCACGAGAAAGGGATGCATGCCGTTAAATACTTTCTGTGAACAGGGGTACATACTGAACATGATAAATGTCTCTTGGATCTTCTCACGTTCGTTTTGAAGAGAAATTATTTCCTGTTCGATAACTGCTATTACTTGCAGTTGCGGGGCACAGCTATGGGTACAGCTTGTGCCCCTACATTCGCAAATCTGTACCTGGGATGGTGGGAGCAGGATGTCGTCTTTGCGGAGGCCAATTAGGTATATACACAGTATGTACCCCTGTGGCTCCACTATATATCCTGCTCCTATTGCAAAGGGACTTGGATACCCTTGACCGCTTTCTGTCCGCACTTAATACCAATTATTTAAATCTTAGGCTGACCATAAGCAGGAGTCAGGTCCAACTGGATTTTCTGGATGTCACAATTTATATCGATGAACATACACGGCTGTGTACAGACTTATATCGTAAGTCCACAGCCACCAACAGCATCCTCCATAACAATAGTGCGCATCATCCCAGTGTAATACAGCATATCCTCAAGAATGAATTTATGAGGTTGAGATGTAACTGCTCTACAGCAGCTCGTTTTAAGACCAGGGCCAAAGAGCTGAGAGATAGACTCCTTAGATGCGGTTATCCCCAACAGCTACTGGCAAAGGCCTATCAGACAGCAGTGAGAACCAAGAGGGGATCTCTGATCCACCCCACCAGGAAACCTAAGAAAGGTAACACTATTAGGTTTATAACGGATTTTTGTTCAGAATCCAATCTCCTGACTCAGATCCTCAACAAGAATTTGCCGGTCTTAAGATCAGATACTACCCTCAAAGACGCTGTGAGTGATAGGATATCTATGGGGTGGAGAAGAGCTAAAAATTTAAGGGACATCACGGTCTCCAGCCTATACTCTTCTCGAACACCAAGGAAAATATCTGTTACAGGCAGCCACTCGTGTGGAACTTGTAGCACTTCTCATCATATGTTCAAGATATCTGAGTTTGTGGATCGATTTGGGCGGAATCATAAGATCAAGTCCTTTATAAATTGCAATTCCAAAGGGGTTATATATTGCTTACAATGTGAATGTGTATATTACGATCTGCATATAGGTTTCCACTAGGATGCTTAACTTCAATAATAGGTAGTTGATGCATATAACCTTTCTGCATAATGTCCTTTGGACTACTTTTTACATCCAGGTTGAGCTGAATGGTTCTTCTAATGCATGCTTAACAGATCCGCTGTATTTTATTTTGATTTTAATTGTTACTTTTTCTTACACAGTGTCCAGTTGTGCGAATAAACTGTTGCCAAATTCCAGAATCGTGATTGGTTTGCACTTACCATTTAATGGGGCACCTGGGACTCCTGACTCACCCTTGACAAAGCCTCATTTTGGGCGAAACACGCGTCGGGTGTTTGACCTGGCAGCACTCTCCATTTGCTACCACGTGTGCATCGGTGATTACTGTATCTTTGAACTCCCAGCTGCCAGTCCTTCGTCTTTTCCAACCAGGGTACGCCGCTTCCTGTGTAGCCAGAGTAGGGTAAGATACCAGCACAGGTATGTGCGAAGCGTGTCCTTGCGGCCACTAACCTGCTATAGGGATTTTCTCCTTAGGAGCTAGTTAGCGGAGTTCCCCAGGTGGTATGAGTACTGTCAATTCATTTTGGCTTTATATGATTCTATTCTACATGCTGCAGCAGTACTTCTGCTTAATGTTATATCATGTGTTCATTTCTTTGTTTGTGTAAGTTCCCCCATGTTTCCCTTATATTTTAAACATGTCTAATTAAAGATACCATTTTTTTATGAGATTTCTGTCTCAAAGTTTCATATTAGAGTGCATCTATAAGAGTCCCTTTGTGGGTATACTGATTGGTGTACCCCCTTTTTGTTGTGTACTTTCTGGTTATAGATGTCAACTTGAGGGGGCATGACCTAAGGCTCATTAACATTTACAGTCCTTAGTTCAAATGGGACATGAAATGCCTCTTCATGAAGATTACTCCCTTTCTTTTTTCAGCTAAGGATGTGATTTCAATACTGTCACTAGGCCCAAAGACAAGGGAGGTTTAAAGTTTACCATTGGCTATGATTCAAATTTTTTAGTTAGTATGGTTGCAAACTTTTGCAAATGAATATCAGGGAGATAGCGCTATCAAGGCGCTACAACAAAGGGGTGTGTCCTGTACTACAAAAGAAGTGTGTCTTGTACTAAAGGGGTGTATCCTTTGGATAGCTCCATACAAGGGTGTGTCTAGAACTGCCAGGAAAACTATTTCTCAGTAAAAATGACTCTACAGTATTTATGTGGCACCCCTGAAATACATAGCTGCAGGTTGCGCGAGAGCACTAGCCGGAAGACAGCACATGGGGAGAAAAACAAGTTTGTGTAAGTTTGCCAGGGAACAGACAGCTGATTGGCTAGAGGAGTTGTAGCATGTGGGGAGTCTGGAAGTTTCTGGAGAACGGTTAGAGAGGGGTGACAGTTAGTGGTTGGCAGTTGACGGTGGAGAGCAGAAGGAGAGGACGTAGATGATTGATGGGAGAGACAGTCAGTAATCCAGGTTGTGTTAGCAGTGGTCCAGATCGAGGGAGCAGTGGTCCAAGTCGTGTGAGCAGTTTTCCAGGTTGTGTGAGCAGTGGTCCAAGTCGTGTGAAGGTAATGGATTGAAAGGCAGGTTGCACGTCTGGGAGGGGGTTTTATCCCCAAACTGTGGAAGAATACTGCTGTTAGAAGGAACAATTTCAAAGGGTGACTAAGAGCTCTTCAATCCATTTCCTTCCCTCAAGACTTAGGAAATACTTGCTGGTTTTCCTGAAGATTGGACCTAAGTGGTGTTTTTCTCTAACGGATAGGAAATTACCAACTTCTCAATTGTTTGCACACATTGGACTCCATGCCCAATATCCCCGAACTGTGAGTTATACATCAATACTTTTCATTCGAGAATGCTTTTTTTCCTTAATTTTTTTGCTTGTGTTACAAGTTCTATATTGGACATCTTGTTGGAACTTTTATTTTTTATTCTCTATTAGCGGCAGATTGCAATTCACTTCTTCTCTCAGGACTGTTATTTTGTAAGTATTTTTTATATGTTTTATCACCAAACAGTTTTTTATGGATTGATTTTACATCATCTTGGAACATTCATTGTTAGTAATATCAGCAGAGAGGGGTTGCACTGAATATGTTCTATATATATTTTTTCAGTTTTTTTCTGCATTATTCACGTTCATCATAGTTTGGTTTTCATTTGCAGAGACACATTCACTCAGTTTAGATTCACCAAGTGTTTCTACCTATAGCTAGATTTGTTTATTATATATATATACTAATACTTGACTATCTTTACATACATTGGCCTGGATCCAGACCTTGTTAAGTGCATGAACTTAGTTACTCCTGGGCTAAACCATGTTGATTGCAGGGGAGTCATATTTTATCTGTTGCAAACAGTATTAGTGTTGAGAGGTGATGTTTCCCATAAGTCTAAATAACATTGTGATAGTAAAGCTGGTCAGTTTCTGTGTGCAGTAAGCAATTCAAAGATATATCCCTGCACACAAAGAATACAATTAACTTGGCTCCTCCTGAAATCAACATGGTTTCGCCCAGGTGTAACTAAGTTCATGCACTTAACAAGGTCTGGATCCAGCCTAGGGTTAGTAAAATGGTCCCCCCAGTATAAGAAAGCTGCAAGTAATACAGCCACTGCAACGTGAAACCCCCATTTTCCTACTTAGCCACATTCTTGGTTGTATGGGCTTAAGATCCGTATGGACAATCCTGTCCCTCAAATTATTACTCCGTCTAAAGCTCACAAGTGGTGGTAATTGAGCAAACCGACCCAATCTGGCATCAGATGTTAAAATATGCCAGTGTTGGGACAGCGCTCTACGTAAGCATGGTGAGGCCATAGAAAATTCAGTGCAAAACACTAATCTCTGTTCCTCATTGTCACTTTTAGTGTTAGTAAGAAGAGTCTCCCTGACCAACGTAAGGCATCTCTTAATGGCCCCCTCAATGTCACTATTACTGTAGCCACGCTCCCTAAAACGTTCTCCCATCTCAATAAGAGCTTTCCTCAGTTTAATTTGATCAGAATGGATCCGAACCAGTCGGATCATCTGAGAGAAGGGGTCTCGGATGGAAGCTAGTGGCCAGCAGAAGTGTATTCTTATCAGTCGCTTTCCTGTGTAATGTTGTCATAAAGCCCTGACTGGTCTGTATCACTGTCACATCAAGAAAAGCAATGGTGTCAACATCAAAAGTAAGGGTAAACCTGATCGTCGTATCCATATTGTTAAGTTTGGTGACAAAATCATTAAGTCCATCCACCGACCCACTCCACAGAAGAAATACATCGTCGATGTACCTGACGAAAAAGGCCTCAGTATTCCCCATAATGTGCCTCCAGCTCCCTTCAGTATTCCCCATCATATGCCTCCAGCCCCCCTCAGTATTATCCATTATATGCCTCCAGCCCCCCTTAGTATACCCCATAATGTGCCTCCAGCTCCCCTCAGTATTCCCCCTCATATGCCTCCAGCCCCACTTAGTATTCCCCGTCATATGCCTCCAGTTTCCCTCCCCCCCAGTATTCCCCATAATATGCCTCCAGTCCCCCTCAGTATTCAACATAATGTGCCTCCAGCCTCTTCTATTTTTACTTACCTCTTTCCTTCCTCCTCCGCGGCGCTCTTTCTGCAGACAGGAAGTGCTCATACAAGAAGTTCCTGTATTAGCCGCTGCAGCTGTGAGCAATGCACTGTAACTACTGCTGCAGCTCAAACAGGAACCTCCTGTATGAGTGCTGCCAATCTGTACAGTGGGGGGGAAGGGTGTCCGGCGCCATGCTGGATAGGTATCCATGCTGGATAGGCACCGGACATCCCCCCGCTCCCTGCTATACAGATTAGCAGCGTTCATACAGGAGACTGTATGAACGCTGCCAATCTGTATAGCAGGGAGCGGGAGTATGCACCGCATCCCCTCACGGAGCAGGTCGGGCCAGCCCGGTTTCTGATTGCAGATAACCGGGGAGTGGTGAAAAAAGGCAACAAGGAGGATAATATTGTGGAGGGAGAAAGAAAGTGGAATTGAAGGAGTAAAGTTTAATTGTAATAATTAAAACTTATAAAGATTTATCTAATTGTTTTAAGTAAGGGTTAAATACTTTTCCTAATATAATTTTCCTTAAGGCAAATTGAGGTGTTCATGTAAGAAGTGATTATACTTTTAAAAGTATATCATATTTTAAGAAGAAAAGTTAAATATATAATATTTTAAGAAGAAAAGTAAAATGTATTTTACTGTTGGTTGGTGATGTTATTGTAAAAAGCTAACCAAATGTTTACTATGGACTTTGCTAAAGTATACTGCTTGTCAATTTTATTTATTTCATTGTGACAAACAATTCTTATTATAAATGAATGATAAATGAAAATACTTCATATAAAAAGAAGATTAGTAAAATGTATTCCTTATCTTCTGAACCAAGTTGTGTCTGTTGTCATTTCTCTGAGTATCTCCTCGAACTGCATTCACTTCCGCAATTTTGTAAGCTTGCACTACACCCCACTCCAAACAACAACATTTCGGGGTGTTACATTTATTGAGATAAAAGATAACTGCCAGTCTTTGATTACATCTTGTCCTTCAATAAAAATGGCTACCTCCATAAGCCTCAATGCAGAGAAATAGGACACAATATATACATCCTGTCATCATACAGCAATGACTTCTGGGGCTAAACAGCGGGATTAGAAAAGGGGAGATATAGCACATAGCAACCAATCAGATTCTAGCTCTCACTTTCCTATCATATACTAGAGAAAGTAAGCTAGAATCTGATTGGTTGCTATGGGCAACATCACCACTTTTCTAGTCCCGCAGCTTAGTAAATATGGCCCCTGGAATTTAATCAGCATCAGGGAGATTGTCAAACACTTCAGGGAGTCAGGGAGATCATCCACACTTCAGGGAGTCTCTCTGATATTCAGGGAGAGTTGGCAACTATAGGTTAGAGAGGTGGGTTTGGTGGATGTACCTGTGTGCCATTCACCTAACCTTACGGGTTTCACCTATATTAGAGGTAGCTGTAGGTCTAGCATAGATAGTTTTTTTGATTGGCACCGGAGGTTTTTCTTTGTATTGCTTAAGGAACACGTCTGATTTTGTCTTATTTTAGAAAACCTTAATCAGACATGTTAAAATATATAATAATTTATAACAGGACGCAGGGAATTCAGCATGGAGCCCGCCACATCCCCTCAGAAGATTAAAAAGCTTTATTGTTAGAGTGATGAAAAACCTAATATTTATATTATGTGTTTCTTTCTACCTCAAAACATCCCCCAGCTCACCAGGAGGAGGTAACATGGCTGATTTCCTGCCAGAACACAGAAGAAAACCTGTTTGAGAGAATTTGGCCATCTTGCTTTTCTCATGTGAAGTACACCCAGGTCTGTCCGTTGACACATGAACACTATGAAATTTCCTATAAATATATAGGGCCATATTTTCTCAAGTAGTAAAGAAACTGCCATTTTCTCACAAATCTCATTCCCCAAAAGTACACATTTTTCATTCTTTTTCTATAAAGTTTGGCATGCAGCACCAATAGATTCTCTATGTATTGGTGAAAATTACATCTTAAAGTGTAAAACACTTCTAGAGATATAGGACTGGATCTAGACTTAAGAAGGAGCTTGAAATTAGGAGAGTAAAGTTACTCCTAGGTTAAACCATGTTGATTTTAGGGAATTCATATTTCATCTGTTGCAAACAGTATTAGAGTTGAGAGGTGATATTTCCCAGCCCAAGTCTAAATAACAGTGTGATAGTAAAGCTGGTCAGTATCTGTGTGCAATAAGCAATTCAAAGATATATCCCTGCATGCAAAGAATACAATTAACTTAATTCCCCCTGCAATCAACATGGTTTTGCCCAGGAGTGACTTTAAGTTCTTATTTTAAGAAGATTCTTAAGTGTGAATCAGGTCCTAAATATCAAGCTCCTTCTTGGGTCTGGATCCAGCCCAAGGTTCTACAGCCTGGGAATCCAGTATTAGAGATTATATTTTATCTTGCCTATGCTTTCTAAGTGAGCTTTACCACAACTGCCTTTTTTATCTTTCATTTCCTTTACATGGAGTCATCAGGTCCTTAGCTCCAAATATATCATATACGAAAATGTTCTGTGCAGATAGAAGTCTGATTCCAAGGGGCAGCTTCAGTGAGAAATCAGATCATTGAGAGTGTATTATTTCAGGATTCATGGCTTATTTCCTGTATGCATTTGAAAAGAAACACAATCTGTTGCAGGCTGATATGAATGGGATTTAGTGATTGGGAAGACAAGATATTTACCCAGAGCTTTACTGCACACAGTTATTGTGTTGTTGTAATGAACAATCAAGCAGCATCTCTGGTTTTTACACTCTGTAACTGAACTATTAATTAGTGTTCTTTGGAGGTGTTCTGTTCTTCGGCTATGAATACTAACTAGTGAATGTGTGTGGACATGATATGTTACTGAGAGGGCTTTATTGATTGCGTGTTACACGTTCCTCAGAAACACCGCCAACACTCCCCTGTAATCTCTCCTGTAATCTGCATTCATTCAGACAGGGCCTGTAAAATGCCAGCTGTCTGTGAGCACCACACTGTGACTCTGATTTGATCCTGCACACAGACACTATATACTTCAGAACATCCTGCTACCTCACTGATGTAACAGAATAGACAGCAGGAAATGCGCTGTGTTTTGATCATAAAGAGGTGAAGATAAAATGAAATCAGCCTCACTACGTGAACTTGTCTACACCACTGATCTTTCAGTACAGTCCCTTCCTTACTAATTCTACAGTCTGCTGCCTCTGTACTTGGAACATTTTTTCTAAGGTGTTGACAAGACAAAGCAATGGAGTTATCTGGGCTGTACTCTGAGAATATGACTCATATTTTTGTCATTCTGTGCTCTATATTTTGTTAACTCTTTAGCTGTATTCTTTACATAACATTTTTGCAGTCATTATTGAGCTTTAATAGTTCACCTCTGTAAAATCAAATGACAATGACAATTTCCTATAAATTAGAATAACTTTTTTGTTCTCCCTATTATTATGCAAATAAAGTTTTTATTTGTCCATAGTTAGCAGTATAAGAACATGCTGGGAAAAGTCATCACTAGTCACTGTAAGACCCAGAGGAATACAAACAGGTGAAGGTTCACAATCTGATGTGAATTCATGCTTGGAGGACCATTTTCTGGTGTGGCTGAAGTCAATTTCAGACTCCTAGGGCCTGTTTACTAAGGTCGATGTTGGCCAAGTCCCGGGACTTTAGCTCTTTTTGTCCCATCGTCATATTCACTAAAGCCAAAGTCCCGGGACTTTGGGCTTTTTCACAACCAACTCAACCAACATCGATATACCCTCCCAGTCCTGATTTTTCTAATGTACAAGGTAGAACAGGGTGGATTCACTAAAGGCGATTTGACTAAATCACTTCTAGTGCGGTCTCTGAGGGCTTAAAAAAAAGCGCCTCCTGTGTGTGGCACTTTCATAGAAAGCGACACACACTTTAATAGAAAAACACAAGTCAACATAGTTGTAATGTGTTTTCACAAAGCAAAAAACACTAGATGCTTTTTCTATCACTTATCCCGCCGACGCATATACTACTATAAGGAAAAGCATAGCCATGTGTTTGTGGCCATGCTAATCCTGATAGTAGTGTAAGCAGCAACCTGATAAGTGATACAATCAAATGTGTAATGTGTCCCTAATAAATGTTAAAAATTCCTCAAATAAACATTTCAACATTACATAACCTAACACTACATATTTAACCATGAATAAAATATTTTTAAAAATGTACCTTACTGAGTATATAGAATAGAATGGGGGCCATTGTTAAAAAATCTAAACAAAAGAGTATTTTGCTTTTAAAATGAGTAATTAAATAATAAAGTAAAGAAGCGACTCACCGTTTAGCAGTCATCTGTCTTGGGATGATTTGCTTGGATTTTCTTCTTTCTGTGAAGATCATCTTGTAATGTTGATTGAAGATTCTTGTCAGCTTGCTTGAAGAGGTTGTACCGGTGCTTGCAGCTGGTCTTCGGCCTCTTCTGGCACTTTCCACGATGTCCTCCTTCTTCCTTTTCTGGGTCCCCACTACTACTGTCAATAGAGGGCACCCTTTTTTAAAATGACATCATCTACATTAGGGGGCTCTAGTGAGCGCTCTAGTGTTTATGATGTCATATTTTCTAGTACTATAAGCGTCAGCCTGACAAGGGATCAAATGATGATGTGTAATGTGAAAAAGAAAACAGTTACCACAATAAACATACATAATGTACCCGAATGAACAGTAAATATTTAAACATAAAAACAATGTAACTAATGTGCCCCCCTGTGTTTTTTTTTACTATAATGGTGGCCCCTCTGTACTAAATAAACCTATGTATAATGTGTTGTGTAAATGTGTAGTAAGAATATAGTGTAGTATAGACTCTCCGTTTGGCAGTCATCTGTCTTGGGATGACTTGCTCGAAGATCCTGCCGTCTTGCAAGATGATCAGGATATGTTGCTAGTAGATCTTCTCCTGTTGCTTGAACATCAGGTCCTCTTAATTGAAGATGCTGTTCCATTGTTAGAAGATGTTCTTCGGCCTCCCTAGCCTCTTGACGCGACGTTCTCCTCCTTCTTGTTCGGGGGTTCTGCTGCTAATGACCATTCAGTCACTAGAGGTCCCCCTATTATAGTGTCTATGACATCATAGACACACCAAACATTGCTGAGAAAGCAACATCCAGATGTTTACAAAGAAACACATAGGCATTTCCTATGCACTAAAGGCGATTTTACTAAATCTCCTCTAGTTCACCCTGAAAGCGCTGTAAAAAAAAAGCGCCTCCTGTGTGTGGTGCTTTCATTGAAAGTGACACACACTTTAGCTGAAAAAAACATATTAACATCATTAACATGTTTTTCCTAGGGAAAATCTTAAGCGCAGCATGCTTAAAACCCTAATCCTGCATTTGCTGATAGTACAATAAGGCACAGCATGGCCATGTGTTTCTGGCCATGCTGTGCCTTTTAGAACTATAAGCGTCAGCATGGCAAGGGTTAATACCATGCTGACTTTTACATAATGCGCCCGTGTCCTGAAAAAAAAACATGACATGTTCCGTTTATACAGATGAAACTCGAAAAATTAGAATATCATTCAAAAGTTCATTTATTTCAGTAATACAACTCAAAAGGTGAAGCTAATATATTATATAGACTCATAACATGCAAAGTTAGATATTTCAAGCCTTTATTTGTATTAAGTTTGTTGATTATGGCTTACAGCTTATGAAAACCCCAAAATCAAAATCTCACAAAATTAGAATAATGTGACAAGGATCGATATTGTAGGCTCAAAGGGCCTGATCCAGACCTAGCTAAGTGCTTGAACTTAGTTACACCTGGGCTAAACCATGTTGATTGCAGGGGAGTCGTATTTCATCTGTTGCAAACACCTGCAAAGGGTTCCTGAGTCTTTAGATGGTCTCTCAGTCTGGATCAGTAGAATTCACAATCATGGGGAAGACTGCTGACCTGACAGTTGTGCAGAAAAGCATCATATACACCCTCCATAAGGAGGGAAAGCCTCAAAAGGAAATTGCAAAAGTGATTGGATGTTCTCAAAGTGCTGAATCAAAGCACATTAATAAAAAGTTAAGTGGAAGGGCAAAGTGTGGAAGAAAAAGGTGCACAAGCAGCAAAGATGACCGCAGCCTGGAGAGGATTGTCAGGAAAAGGCCATTCAAAAGTGTGTGGGAGCTGCACACAATCCCAGATGCTTGAAGTCCAGTGTGAAGTTTCCATGACACCTCAGCAGTGCCACAGGCTGATAGCATCCATGCCACGCCGCATTGAGGCAGTAATTCGTGCAAAAGGGGCCCAAACAAGTACTG
>WWET01000094.1:1018565-1055071 GCA_011038615.1 Limnodynastes dumerilii | reverse complement strand
CCGGGTTTACCAGGACAGTGGACCGGGGTGACCGTAGAGGTGAGGTGGAAATGGTACAGTACACCGGAATTACCCGTAAGAGGGACCAGAGTAACTGTAGGAGGGAAAGGACGAGTAATTCCCCAAGGGGCACCACCTGATTTCGGACCGAGTGTTCGCTAGAGCCCCTGATGGATAGAGTGCCCGGGTTTACCAGGACAGTGGACCGGGGTGACCGTGGAGAAGAGGTGGAAATGGTACAGTACACCGGAATTACCCGTAAGCGGGACCAGAGTAACTGTAGGAGGGAAAGGACGAGTAATTCCCCAAGGGGCACCACCTGATTTCGGACCGAGTGTTCGCTAGAGCCCCTGATGGTGGGGATAGACTGGAGCTGGTAGGAATCCGTCAGGAGCACCACCTCAGAGAGATTTACTCGGGAGATGAGCTGAACGTCAGAAGGAGGAAATAGGTAAGTAAAGGTAGGAGCAAAGGTAAAGAGGGGGAAAGGCAGATCAGAAGATTCTGATCGGCGACGGACTACGGAAAACAGTAAACGTGACGCCACGGACGGGGAAGAGACGAACCGGACCAAACAAGACAAACCAAACAGAGAGGGGCTAACTCTCTCACAGTCACGCAAGAAGTGGGGAATCCCCGGAGGGAAACGAATACATGCACACAGGTAAGGATGAGGTAACCAGGGATGGAGGGTACACTAAGGTGGAAGGGAGAGCGTAAGAGGTATACAGAGGGTAAAGAGGACTGGGTAAGCAAGGCAGAGACTGGGACACTCAGTAAGCACTGGCACAGAGCACAAGGCAAAGGCACTATAACAAAGAAGCAGGTCACAGGCTGAGTAAACAGGCGCTATAACCGGCGCCAAAATGAGGACAGGGAGTCCCTAATAACCCCTGGGGAACCCCCTGATAGGCTGATGAGAATAGAGCCCTCCCCACCAAGGAAGTGAGTAATATGCTATTTAACAGGCAGCTGCAGCAGAGCGCGCGCTAGCAGGAAGCCGTGCTGGTAACTATGGACGCTGTAGTGAAGGAGACCGTCGGCTGGGAATTCCCCTGCACGCGCCGTCAGGAAGAAGGTAAGCCGGGCCGTGGGGAGAGACGCTGCAGCAGCCGTTACACTGCCTTGTAACGCGCTGCCTCGTAACATACGTGTGCATGTGAGCAAATGTTGGCAAAATGTAACAAAAAATTTCAGTTAGTATAAAAGGCAAGACAGTCTCATACCCCTTTCACGTCGCCCTAAAAACCCGGGTTTTTAACGAGGCATGCTGCAAAAACCCAGGTAAGGGCTCAGTGTGAAAGGGTCCAGGTGCCTCTATCCAGGTCTAATGACCTGGGACAAAAGAAGGGTTATTCCTGGGTCCGACCCGGGTAGGAGTACAGTGTAAAAGGTGCTACTCGGGTTGAAAAACACAGAAAATACTTCATTGGTGTAATTTGTTTACTATTGCCCTGGCAACAAGTGTTGCCAGAGCAACAGTAAACAAATTACACAGTGTGATGACTGACACTACTGCCAGGGCAGACCCGGGTCCCGGAATTTCCCAGGCTAACCCTGCAGTGTGAAACATTGTCTTTGACCCTGGGATCATCTGCTGACACAGCAATATAACGGGTTCACAGACCATGGATATTGCCGGGGCGGCGATGTGAAAGGGGTATCAGAGAACATCAGCTGATTGCTAATATCCCGCCTTCTGTATTTGCAGTTGATGCAGTTAAATTGCATGAAACTGATGTTGATAAATGGCACTTTGCTGTATTTGTAAAGAGAAAATGTCATGAATCCAGTGAAAATCTTTCTATAGCAGCACAAGGGGTAATAATTACTGGCACTGTTAATGGGCACCCACAGCTATGCAATAAGAATTAAAAATGATTTACCCACCCGTGTACCTGATAGTTGTAGTCACACTACTTGGTCCACATTCCTTTATGCCTGGGGGAATCCGGATGAAATTGGCCATTCTATTGCAATTAGCTACTAGCTCTTTGGGGTTTGCTGGAGTGGGTCATGACCAATAGGGAAGCAGAGCACAGATTTTGTTCTGTTCTGTCAAGCATTCAGGTATAGATTGTATACAAATCTTTTATGCAAACACTTATTACAAAGTGTGTTTTGAAATTTTTATAAATCACTTAAGGGCTGGATCCAGAACCCTGCATGCTTTCCGTACGTGCCGGGGTCTGTCTGCTCAACAGGGAGAGGGGAGTGAACACCCCATGTCACTCCCCTCTTTCGTGCAGCTTACGCTGCCATAAGCCTACCTTAAGTAAATAGTGCGGATCAGCGGTCTATATGACCGCTCCCAAACGGCCATAATGACCTTGCACGTCCATAAGACATTCATAGGTCAGGATCTGGCCCATAATGCTTGCGATTTAGTACTCTCAGGGTGCACCTGTGAAGACCTTTTGTCATTAAAGCATACTTAGCACATAGGGGTAGATTCAGGCCTATGCACTTTATACGTTACATAGCGTAGCATATTTACGCTAGCGTACCTTCTAAGCAC
This sequence comes from Limnodynastes dumerilii, assembly GCA_011038615.1. Taxonomy (NCBI): domain Eukaryota; kingdom Metazoa; phylum Chordata; class Amphibia; order Anura; family Limnodynastidae; genus Limnodynastes; species Limnodynastes dumerilii. Next base: position 1,052,553 of record WWET01000094.1, on the reverse strand, counting down.
TCCCCTAGGCACTCCCCTTGCATGTATGTACTTTGGCTGTTTTACGCCTACCAAAACCTACCTTAACTTTACACAGCGTAAGTACTAACGTAAGTGTAGACCGCTCGTAATTACGAGCCTAAGCATGCCTATACTGTATGATTCAAATGCCTCACCCCGCCTCCAAAGCGCAATTTCGGGTGTCATATGGCTGGCATGCCCCTTTGTTCATAGTTACGCTGCTGATACGTGACTGGGTGTACACTCTGAGTTACATGGCGTAACATCTGCCGCGCTTGTGCAGTGAATACTAATGTGCGATTTTACGTCAGCGGCTAGCATAAAATCGTTCGCGTACGTAGGTCTGGATCTGGCCCTTTGTGTGCGTAAGTGGCTTGATGTTCGCAAGTCCACATCTGGCCCTTAGTGTTTGCAATGTCATAATAAAAACTATTGCATTCATTTACCATTTTTAAATCTCTTATTCATGATTAATTGTGGCAATAAAACAAACAGGAGGTAAAAACCTTACCATGCAATATTTATATTTACCAGTCGCATCCCCCTATTCCCCTCCTTGTGTTTGTCAGTCCTGTTGTCTTCATAAGAAAACATAGAACGATTTGTACTTGTTATAACATGTTATGTATGTACTCTGTTATCTTATACTACATTAACTGGTATTAACACTTTTATTCAACTCCATCTTCATTTCTGTATTCAGTTAGTGATAAACAACAAGTCTTTTATATGTAACCTTGGAGCAGTTGTCTCATAAATGATTAAAAAAAAACCCCAGATATTAGAAATAAACTCTTTTAAACTTACATCTTTGTCAATCCGCTTTTATTCCCTTAGTTGACGAGAACTAAAGCCAGCACAATTCTGTGTTTGTGTTGTTCCAGGTTAACACAACAGACATGAATAATGTTTCTGTATTGTTGTTCTTTCTACACTAAAAGGCAAACTCCACCTGAAAAATGAATGCGTTTTCCTCAAGCTTAAGAAATAAAACTATTTTTTCGAACATTGTACAAAACGTAACAAAAAGGATTAAAAAAAAAAGCAAAAAAAGAAAACTGAATCATAAATGCACTCGTCCAGATAAGAAGTAACAAAGAAAACAATGTGGAATAGGAGGTTCGAAGTGGCTATATAAGTATTGAACCCGTTTGACAGTTTTCACACTTTTCTTTTGCCTGCATGCAAAGAATACAATTAACTTGACTCCCCTGCAATCAACATGGTTTAACCCAGGAGTAACTAATTTCAAGAACTTACTTAAGTCTGGATCCAGCCCATTAAATGTACCACAGTGTGTATCCCATATAAAAGTCAAGAGTATGAGAGAAGAAATTATCTTATTGGAAATCACTGCAACCATATTTATTTTAATGAGTGCTTCACTGATAATTCATAATCTTTCATCAGTGATGGACTTCTGGTGGAGTAAAAACACATGTAGGGACTGCAGTTATGGAGACAAATAATATGGGAATACACATGGTTTTATAGTGTTAATGTAAAGGTCCTACATTACAAAATGGTGATATATTCTCAGTGATGACCCCACAACTCTGCATGTACCTGAGTAACCTCGTGTCTTTTTCCATATGCCCATTAAGTTGTTTAAAAATGCAAAACTAAACAAAAAAATAAATGTAGTAAATGTAATATATGGCAGGATAATACATTGAAGGTCAGCTTGAATAAAAATATAACGACCATTGGACCAGAAGTCATTAGGTTTAGTGTTTATTTTTTGTGGCTCCAACTTTATTTTGCATTGTTTTTATTTGCGTATGCAATATAAGTATTTGTATAAAGAATAAATTCCCCATGATGAAACAACCCAGGCAAATAATATTATCAATACTGCTTTTAGCACTGTTAAACCAAAGCCCTGGGCCTATATGCTCTGAGGGGTCCGAAAACTATCCACAATTGCTTCAGATGCAGATCCCACTATAGTACATCATTAGTGTAACGTATTATTGTATTTGAAGCTGTGGGTGTGAGGCAATTGTGGTAATTCAACAAATAGTGGGGGAGAGAGTGTGAATGGAAAGGGAGAGTGAGCCAAGACATGCCTCAAGTCTCTCAAATGCTTAGAGGTCACCCTGAATTTTAAGTTTTTTGCATTAAAACATTTAAAAAGCCAATGTCTGAATACAAAACCTTTTTTGGACTGAGGATATGTCCAAGAACCTTAAATGCTCAGTCAAAGTTTAAAATTGCTTAAAGTAAGGAAGATTTTCTCAGTGGCATAAATGAAAAAAACATATCACATTCTAGTTACTGGACTGGCTTTACAGACCTCCACTATTGAAGATGTAGAGCCCACCTAGAAAGACTTGGCATAAAGGTAAAATAATAGGGGAAACTTAGTTGAGATTTGAGTGATGAGGCACACATTAAGCTTAAAGGCTTTTCCACCTCTGTATGACATTATTTCCATTTATACTTGCCTACTGCCAACTTATAATTACAAAATATTATTTCTGTGGCCTTGGCATACAACGAAAAGTTGCTTTCTGGATACAACAACACAGAGATCAGCCCTGAGCTGTGTGGTGAAACCGAATAACAAGAAACAAATTTTACATATGCCTAAGATAAATAAACTATTTTAGTAAAAGCTATAGAGTAGCATGAAAAAAAGATTAAAATCAATAGGTGAACAACTCTTTCATATTGTTCAGGAGCAAACTAATACAGATAGATGGACAGATTCTTTTATTATATGTATTTATTATGTTTGTTTGATTTGTCTGCAAATGGTGATTTTATTGTTCTAGTTTAGAATAAATATCTGTTTTACATTCTCCAAGCGCTCTTTTTATTTATACTCTTTTTGTTTTCAAAGGGTTGCTGGAGGGTGTATTCTAATTATCTGGACTATATATATTTTTTAGCCCTGATTTCTTTCCTTTTTGTTTCCTTTTTGTTTAATACAGATAGCATCTATATTAAACTTAGCCATTGTGTGTCATTTAAAAGGGTCTAGTATGAAATGTCATCAGGTCAAAATGTCGACAGTTTGAGTATTGTTAGTATTTGTTTGTAACTCCTTAATGTAATGCAGACAGCTTGTAAAATAAATATCTGAAATGTAATCATATATACGTAATATATATGTAATACAAACATAATATTCAACTATCAACATTTGACCTAACGAGATTCTGACTGTGGACATAACAACTGGCAAGGATTTTAAAGTGGACAGCAGCGTTGGATACTCTGCTTCTTAGGGCTGGATCCAGACTTAAGTGCTTAAAATTAGTTACTCCTGGGCTAAACCATGTTGATTTCAGGGGAAGTCAAGTTAATTGTATTCTTTGCATGCAGGGATATATCTGTGAATTGCTTACTGCACACAGATACTGACCAGCTTTACTATCACACTGTTATTTAGACTTGGGCTGGGAAATATCACCTCTCAACTCTAATACTGTTTGCAACAGATGAAACATGACTCCTCTGCAATCAACATGGTTTAGCCCAGAAGTAACTAATTTCAAGCACTTACTTAAGTCTGGATCCAGCCCTTAGTGACTAATTATTGAGCTACTGGACCAAGGTTGCCAACTTTTTACAGGTTCCCTCTGGGAGGGAAGCAATATATTTCTGCAAGGGGGTGGGGCTTAATGATGACATTTTTGCAAATTGCATCATTAAGCCCCACCCCCTGTCAATCACTACTGTACTCTCTAGCGTTTCAGGGGATGTACGGGGCTTGATGACATCATTAAGCCCCGCACATCCTTAGTAACGCTAGGGATTACAGGAGTAATTGATGGCTAGTGGGGCTTGCGGGAGGCTTTGCGGGGGCTTGCGGGGGGCTTTGTCGGCTCTCCCGAGATACCTGACCATAATTTCGGGAGTCTCCCGGATATTCTGGGAGAGTCGGCAACCCTGTACTGGACAAATCTAAGAGTTTGAGTGTAAAAGCAAAATACAAGGAGAACTGGATAATCTAAATTGCAATGCGGAGTGCCATTTTTTTTTTATTTATTTTGCATGCTGGGTAAAAAAGAAACGCTTAAGTTTTACTCACTGCACTTAAAATACACCTTTTATTTTAATTTTAATTTAAAGCTGATCTAGAATATGCCACTTCTTAACTTTTTTTTCTTGCTTGCACAGATGAAACTTTTCTCCACAGGTACACAGGTAGTGCAACAAGGTTTTAAAGAGGTACCTGTTTACACCTGCTATTGCTTTTAGTCTTAAAGTTGTTAGTCTTTAATGTTTTGTGTTACTATATATTTGTATTTCAGATATGCTTATGTGACTTGAGTTTAGATTTATGGAGGCTCTCATTATTCATGGTATTATATAGGATATTTGTTTAATGTGCTGTGGCTAGGTTGAACACCATTTTGGGGTGGTAATAAAATCATGCTCTTAAATACAACTGAAAAGCTCCAGTCAGAGAAACATAGAAATCGAAAGTGACGGCAGATAAGAGCCATATGGCCCATCCAGTCTGCCCAGTTATTTATTTTAAACTATACTGAACCTAGACCCTATTTTACCCTCAGTTTAGTTTGAGATTTAGGAAATCCTTATATTCCATGCCAGAAAAAGTTCACAACAGCTTCTGTTTCTACCATGTCCAAAGCAGAACCTAGCAGATCTCCTCATAGCAGTGAGCTTTCCTGTTATAAATGACCCTGAGTGCATGTTTCTTCAAAAGAATTGTCAAGTGTAAAGACATTAGAATTTGATAGCCGTTTGCCAAAAAGAAACCATATGCTGCAAAATAGTTACAATAGGCAGGATGCTTTACTCAGCAGAGGTACAGCAATTTTGCATAAATTACAGTTGCATTGATGTGGGTTATGTCACTGATATAAAACGGCAATCTTTTCTGTATATTAAAGGAGGCATTTGCATATTGGTGCAATAAAACAAAACCATAAACATGTCAGAAATTACAATTCAATCCAATGAAACCATAAGCAGTCATTTTAATAATTTCCTCTACAAGCCTCTTTACATTATTTTAAAATTGCTAAGACCGTTATAAGGTTATAAAGAAAAATGAGAACACATAGTAAGAAAATGTTGCAGATCATATACATTTTCCAAAGTGCGTCCACTACCTACACACAATGAGGTAGCCATTTTAACGCTGAAACATGAGGATGCAACCATTTTAATATACACTTCAGAATAATTTAGGTCAACTCAGGCTAAGAGGCTGACGCCCATCTGAGTAGGCAACAGATACACTGCAAAACGACTAATGGAACTTAAATTATTCATATAACTAGGACCTTAAAATGAGAAATGTCTGTAAATATTTTCAGGGATTTTCAGTCTGCGTCATAATAAAAAAAATATAGATCATTATACCAGTTACTATCTCTATATGTTTCTCTTTTCTAAATTATTTCTTAACTTTTATAGCACAATACTTTAGTGCAAACTAATTAAATTTTTAGCTTTGTTCTGAATTAAGCTCGATTTTTGGAGCTGGTTCATAGACAAACCCTATATGACAGACAATTCTTCTGTCTGTCTGACAATTGTTGTTATAGTTTACATGCACTGTCAACGATAAAGAATACAAAAAGAGAAAAAAAAACTTTACCCAAATCTGGAAAGTTACACTCAAAATTTTTTCTATTGAAATCATGTAGGCCCCATTCTATATGTAAATTTGTGCCCAGTGTTGTGACCAATATAGACTTTCTCTGTAATCTAACCTTTCATAAGGTAAAGGGGTTCTACTTCAAATGGAAAGTTCTCTGTGTAGAAGCATTAATGTGCCTTCAGTCTGTATGAGACAGCAAAGAGAAATGAAACACAGCCAATGGGGGCCCAGAATGATCCAGTGAACACATAGAGAAAATAAGGGTTTTGGTGGTTTTATCACCTCTGTGAAAGCCACGTCATTTCCATAGACAAGTACCAAAGCTCTTCAAATTCTTGGTTGTTAGTTTACCAGTACACAGGTAAACATGTTCATAGGAATTAGTTTTTAAACCAGCACATGTATGAATTGAACAGAGGCAAATATGTCTCAAAGAATTGAGTTTACTGTACGTGTTTATTTTGATGACACTTGAAGGAAAACCATATAAAAATACTATTTGTTCCTATCTGAAACAGCATTTATAACACTCAGAAATATTTAAAACAATGTCCATGGCTTGAAATTGCATGATCTATATTTCATCAACCTTTTTATTCACCTCTAAGCAAAGCTACTGTACTTATCCAAACTTCAAAAGAATTTGTGTACAAAAGGAAATGTGCTTTATTTAGCTCACTGAAAAAAAGTGAACATGCAGTTTGAAGTAATATAATCATCCTTCGTACAGATATATTTGGGCATATCAAATGTTCTTTCTTATATAAGTAAACTGTATTTAGCAATATATTTCCTATAGTTTCCATTTGCTTTCTTCCAGTGCACACTTCACTACACGTCATGTGGACTGAACCAATAATGCGTGTAGGGGGGACTGAACCAATAATGCGGGTAGGGAATGTTTGTACTTTACAACAGTTATTCTTACTTAGATCACATGACATGGTAACATGATTTTTCTCATCAGGAAACATCTCAAGATGTTTGAGGGATTCCAGCACTGTGTATGTCTACAATGAAATAAGCATCCATTTCTTAATGAAACGATCACCACTATAAGCTCCACAAAGTTCATTTACCAGTAATAAGGTTGAAATTAATTTCTTCCATGTCTAAATCAACTCAATGTCACCTCACAACACCGAAACACCAGGTCCAGATCCTGGGCTTGTTTGGCAAAACAGAGACAACAGAAGTATATACTGTATAATAAATTAAAAAGCCCCACCCCCCAACTCAGTATAGCAAGTAGCAGGACTTTTGCTTATTGCTGAAGTCACTAGGGTTTTTTTTTAAGGTTCACATGCACATGTACACACATTTGACATAATGCATATGCACACAAACACACGTGAACCAATAAAGAGACAAAAAGCACACACACAAAAAATAAAGAAAATAAAACTGTAGGTAGAATAAAAATGCCTGTGTCCTTTCTGGATCTGACAAGTTGCTAAGCATTAATACGGAATGCTGGTTTTCAATGTGTCTATTATGGGTAATTTTCTCTTTCTTGGTTAAAAATACATTCAACAGGAAAAAACATAGAAATGTGTGTGTGTGTGTGTGTGTACACACACACGCACACAAATACTTTGTCATTGTTTTAGCATAATATACATTTACATAAATATTTCTATAATGCTGAAATTCAAAGAAGTATATTCACCTCTTACTTTTTTTTGTAACTTTTGTTTTGACTTTTTTTAAACTCAGCTTTGAAAAAAAAGGTGCTTGAATACTATAAAATGAAGCAACTCCCAAGTAGGGAAGCAGTTATCTTATCTGCACAATTACTAACTTAATACACCAAACAAAAGAATGGGGGGAAGGGGGAATAAAGTAAAATGAATGGAATAAAGCAATGCTTTCCAAAACTTTTTTTTTTTTTTAACCAGCAAGCTAATGTCAATGGCTTCCGGTTGCATTGCCTGCATCCATTGCCTCTCTTGCATCAAACATTTTAAGAACCTTAATAATCCTTCTCTTTGTTGTGTAAATAAAAGCAACAAAATAAAAACACTCACATTCAGACGCACACATACACACACATACGCACAAAGGAAAATAAAAATAGATTCAACGATACCCCATTATAAAAGAAATCTTTTGAACAGCATGGTGAAGGTCTTAAAATGTTCTAATTTTAAATACTGCTCTCAGGAAAAAACAAAAAAATAAAAATCCAGTGCTCAGATATAGATATATATTTATACATGAAAAAAACACCTACTAAGCCCTCTGTCATTTTGTCTTATTCCAACTGGCCAATCATCTAAAGAGGAAATAAAAAAAAACTGAAAAAGAAAAAAAGCAGCACAATGTATATCGTTTCAGAACCTTAACCCTCAGTTCTACTGTTCTGCAGCTATTATTAGATTTTTTTTTTTACATTTGTGTTGTACACATGTAGAGAGATCAACTTAGAAAGAAAATAATAGTTTGCATGGCTGTGTTTTGTACTGTAGCATTTTTAGTGTGCAACAATCTTTAGCAACAGCTGTAAAGATCACTCCATTTTCAGCATTTTTTTTTTGCTGTTTGTAAATGTATTTAGAATCTGAGATGCAGGAGAAGCCAATGTCTTTGATTGGGGCACATTTTCACGTGTGTGCATTACCGGGATAAGCCAATGTTGCCAAGTTTGTGAAAAGAAATATAATGCCCCCCTAAACATATTTGCTTTCCTCCTGTCTTCATTTAATCTCTTGTGACCTCTCCTTTGTCGGTACCCCAAACTACCTCCCCTATCAACCCGAAAAAAAGAAAACGTTTCTACATCTATGTTACAAGCAGATACGCATAAACCAGTTCTCCAAACTTTGGTTCTAAGAAAACACTTGGTCAGTTGTTACAAAGGGAAAGTGGGAATGTTTGTTTTGGCACATTGCAGGAGACAAGAGTTCATCTCAGAAAGGTCTCGGCTGTACATGTCACACAATCCAATAAGCAAGTGCACGTTTCTAGTTTTGTTTATGTTTTTTATATAGCAGGCTTCAGTCTTTTCCCGTCCTCGTCTGTATTGTTTTTCCTTTCAAAAGGAAAATCCATGTTATAGATGCATGGGCGTTCCTCTACACAGTCTGATAGAAGTTATCTGCCTGCAGGTTGTTCTGTTTTTGCATACTGTAGAAGCCACTGTATCTAGAGTCTGGGTCAGCCATTCTTAGCATTCTCTGTGAACTGTCCACTTGTACCATAGTTCCTTTCTTGCAGTCCACATACACCAATTGGTTGTTCAGGCAGGTAGGCTGTATAATACACAAAGAGTAACATACAGTCAACATTCCCAAAAAAAACCCAAAAACTATTTTCTAACATTGTCCATGGACAATAGCAGTGAATTGTGCCCAAATCCAGCCCTAATAAGATGATTAATATGTGCACACCACTGACAATCACTGAACAAACAGTGCTCAGAGAGGCTTTCAGAAGTCTCTCTGCTCACATCAAGTGCTGTGGTTGCCATGGTAGTTAGACTGTAGATGGTATGCATCATGAAGATACAAAATAAGAAAATAGGTAACTGCAAATCTGTTTCTTACAGATAGTAAGTTAAAAAATAAAACACCAGTCATTTTTTTAAGGGATTGCTTAAGGTATATAGACAGAGTCCAGTCATGTTATATTACCCTGTATTGTATCTTCTGGCAGAAAACAAAATGACTGCTATGACAGGTACTCTGTCTATACTTATGTTAGGACATTGCTTTTGAAGGTAAAATGATTGTATCAGTGAAATGAAAACTACATAGCCCCAATCGCTGACTTTGCAGTTCATCTGATAATACATTTCAACAAAGAAGCTAAGGTTTCCACCATCAATAAATCAACATTTCAAGAAAAAAACATAATTGTAAAGATTAAAAAAACAAAATCAGAAAACAGAGCCCTAAATGTGTCAGAGTAGTTCTAACTAGTTCCTAATGGTCCCTGCGCTCAATGAGTTAACTTACAGTAAAAATGCTGTATGTAACATTCTCTTGAAACACCTAAATCTTGCGTTCCCCTGTGGAATGTTCTGAATGTGACAGTGTGAGCAGACATGCAAAGCGAGAAGCAATATTGCCTTGGGCCGAAATTCAAATATTCAGGATATTAGGTTTCTACTCTACTCTCACAAGGCAAGGTAGAAGTAGCTGCACAGCTATCCAATATAGAAAATCTGCAAATGCATCATAGAATTCTATCATTTTAACCTTGCATTTTATCATTGATGCTATTTATTCGAACTGTCAATGGGCAAATATATTGAAGACAATACACTGTGAAAAGGCTAGTTCTGTGACCCATTTGATGTGGATATGTCAGCATGCATTACAATTGTCATAATTGTTGATAAAAAAAATACTACTTTTTTTAAATCATTAAGTAACGTATTTATTATGACATCTAATTGTGAGTTTTTGATACACCACAAATGATAAATATCTATCCACAATTAGTGGGCTGAGCCACCTAATGCCTATATATATAGGCTCAGTAGTCCATAAGGACGTATATAGGCAACAAAGGCTAAAGTGCATATATATATATATATATATATATATATATACACTTTGTTGTGTAATTATTTATTATATGCACTTTGTTGTGTCATTATTTCACAAGCCAGAAAGTGCCAGACAAAAGTTTTCCTTCTGCATATCAGTTCTTCAGGAGTCAGAGCACCGTTAAGAGAAGTGCCCTTCTCCCTTGGTGCTTATATATATATATATGTATATGTATATATACATACATGTGCATACATACATACATACATACATACATACATACATATATACATACGTACACACAATTTTATATATACATACATGCACACACATATATACACACAAACACAGACACACACACACTTTCATATATACATAGACGCACATACATACACACAAATTCTGGACCCTATTCCTTTAGCCTATGTACTCCATCTTGTAGATACAGTAAATAACCAGCTCACTGCAGCCTTTGGCCTAAACTGGATAAAAATAATATTGTAACTTTGTCAGGTGGTTAAAATTGACTGAAAATTACTGGAAATTATTATTATCCAGGTTAATAATGTAGGAACAAAAAAAAGAGACAATTTATGTGATTTCAGCCCTTTGTAGCAAATTTTGTACACAAAAAAAAAATACAAATCCAAAACAAAAACAAAAACACATAATGGCGGTTTTGGCAAGACCAATTTTAAGAAGTTACTTGCATGCATTCCCTAACTCAAAGGTTTGGGGGTAGGAACAAGTGTTCCTTCCTATATACTGAGTAGAGTAAGACATTAGACTTCTACCTTGGTAGGTGTCCGGTAACAGGGTACTGGAATCCACTGCTTTTTCTGATTGATAAGAAGAAGAACAATGATGATGATCAGAGCCGTCAGTATCGGGACTGCCACCCATGCAACTGAATGAAGAGACGCATCTTCGCTGGGCCGAGGTCGGTCTCCTTCTCTGTAGTTCACTTTAAGATGACCCAGCTCTGCAAGGGAAACATTTTAACAGCCATATTGCTTAGTAAAGGCTTTTTGCACAAGCAGACAATTGCTAATTAAAAATAAAGCTTAGGAAGTACTGAGGAGGTTGATGGAATTTTTAATATGCTACTGATCTGTTTCACAGCTGCTTGCCACCTGACTACAATTATAGTTAATATAATAAAATATTTAAAGTTGTTAAGTCATAGGTAGGTAATGAACTGCCAGACTTTAACTTCATCATACACACACATACCCAACAATGTTCTGATGAGGGCAGGTGGATCTCTGTTCGAGGGCTATGTTGGTCTGTCTCTGTTGATTACTACAACTCTGTATAACTGAGCAGCAACGAATGGGTACACACAAAAATAATATCACGGGAGGTGGAAAGGAATGCAATTCTGACTGATATCAGTAATACAATTGATCCCTATATATATAATCATTTTTACTATTAATATTTTATCCAAGGGATATAGAATTTAAGTTTAAGCATTTTCTGATGGCTAGAGCAAGTAGATTAGGCTGTCTTATCTGAGATCAGACTAAACCATGTATGCTTCTACATATGCACCTACATTGCAAACATAAGATTTTGGGCCTGATCCAGACTTAAGTAAGTGCTTGAACTTAGTTACTCCTGGGCTAAACCATGTTGATTTCAGGAGGAGTCAAGTTAATTGTATTCTTTGCATGCAGGGATATAACTTTGAATTGCTTACTGCACACAAATACTGACCAGCTTTACTGTCACACTGTTATTTAGACTTGGGATAGGAAACATCACCTCTCAACTCTAATACTGTTTGCAACAGATGAAATATGACTCCCCTGCAATCAACATGGTTTAGCCCAGGAGTAACTAAGTTCAAGCACTTAACTAGGTCTGGATCCAGCCCTTTATTCTGTGGGGAGAAATGACTGAGATATAAGAGATGCGGAAGATACATTTGGTGGTTAAGTTGAACACAACACAAAACCTTTCTCATAGACTACAGACGCCAGTCACTACACACAAATATAGAAAAAAAAGTTATACACACTAACACAAAATAGTGACATATAGAAATGGATCACAGAATGGAATGTCACTGTCACTGTCAAGACATAAGCACACCCAATGCTTCCACCAATGAAAGACTTACTATAAACATTATTTTTGCATATAATCCAGTGCTGGTTTTACTGGTTCCTATTAATTATTTATAAACAGGTTTTTAAATAGCGGCAGCATATTACTAATGGGCAGTATGCATAATATCTGTCCCAAACATGTGGAACTATGTACAAGTCATTCGCAAGATTGGGCTGTAGAAAAATGAAGCAAATTTATACAAGAGAACTTGAAGCCATAGGGCCAGATCTACTAAACTGAGTGTTTGTAAAAGTGGAGATGTTGCCCATAGCAACCAATCAGATTTAGCTCTCATTTTCCTATTACATACTAGAGTGCTCCTCAACCTTTTCTCACCTTCCCAGAATTCCGCGGCACACCTAAGCCCTTCCCAGAATTTTGCGGCACACCAAAAGCATAATATACAAAAAAAAAGCAAGAATTACATACACAGATATTACATTCATTGTTATTGTTTTATTTGATAAATAAAAAAAATTGCAGCTAATAACTTTTTTTTCTTATAACTAATTTAACTAATTTAGCCCCCATCATGTGTCTGCAGCCTCCCCAGTAGCCCCCATCATTTGTCTGCAGCCTCCCCCCTAGCCCACATAATTTGGCTGCAGCCTCCCCAGTAGTCCCCATTCATGTGTCTCCAGCCTCCCTAGTATTTCCCATTCATGTGTCTGCAGCCTCCCCAGTATAACCAATCATGTGTCTTCAGCTCTCCAGTATTCTGCATTCATGTATCTGCAGCCTCCCCAGTATCCCCTTATTTCCTTAAGGCAAGGTCTTCCAGTGCTTTTTCTCCTGTTGGAGGCATTTCACTGCGGCACACTTGGCAACATCCCGTGGCACACTGGTGTGCCATGGCACACTGGTTGAGGAGCACTGTACTAGAGAATGTCAGCTAAAATCTGATTGGTTGCTATGGGTAACATATCCTCTTTGCCAAACTTGCAGTTTAGTAAATCTGGCCCATAGAATGGAAAGGAGCAGGCTGAGTAGGGCAGTGTACTCACCTCTGTGGTGGTGGATGTCATTCTCGCTAGGCGTTGGCCAGTGAGCTATGTCATGTTCATTTTTCCCTCTGTGGTTCGTCTTCTCAATAGGGATGTTAGTAGGTTCAGGAATATACATTTCTGCAGAACACAAACTCTTTTAAGCATAAAGAATCTATAGTAAAGCCTTAGCTTAACCCATTTCTTTTGTAGTACTTATTTTATTATTTATATTTTTAGACAGGGAAATATGTCATTACATTGTCCTGAGATTTTTTTTGTTTATTAGATTCAATATGTGAATATGTCTAGTCATCAAAATAAAACAAACAGTGTTAAAATCAAGCACTGAAATAATAATAAATACCATTTAAACACAAGCCACAGTCACCATTGAAGACCTGTTTGAGTCTGCATTTGCATAACTTGCAAACAGAGAGCTCACTTTCACAGCTAATCGTATTTAAATGTTTACTTCAAAAGCATATTTCAAAGATTAATCCTGCCTTGGAATTTATTGGTATAGTCTCAAAGTCTCTGAGAAATTTACAGTGAATATAATCAGCGATGGAATAAGACTGTACAGAAGCTTTAGAAGTTGATTACTTTTTTTTTTCCAACATAAAAATCTTTTATCTTCTACAAACCTGCCAACATTTCCGACTAAACTGGGACCAATTAGTTCACCATTAACCGATCTAACGCACGCATGCCAAGAACCACCTAAATCATGCATTTTAGCAAAGTCACAAATTGGGTATTATTATTATTATCGTTTATTTATAAGGTATTTGCAGTGCCAGACAAAGACAATAGTTACATATACAACACGATTAACAGACAGGGTAAATTCAGTGATACAGTAATTAGTGTTGCCATGGTAGTAGCTGCTACTGTATCCAAGAGACCAGGAAACCGGCGATGGAAAGTGTCAGGAACTATAAGTCAGGTGAAATTCGACACCCCCCCAAATGGTCAGAACAATATCTGACAACTGCAAGTACAGCATGAGAAGGGACCTTGCATAATGGATCCAAAGGGAGAATCCTGTTACTGATGAGAGGGTTCCCAGCAATCTCCATGATCAACAGTTTGATAAGATAAGAAAGGTTGTGAAAATGTGTCACTTACCACTGACCATCTGATCGAGACTTATCTAAACAGCAATTGTTTTATCATTAAAGAAATCTGGTCATTTATGCCACACTGCTGCCAACATAAAAACAGCATTAATACAGCATTAACCTGTATTAACACATTCATACAGAGAAGAAAATAGGATTACCTGGACACATGGGGCAGCAGCTTCCTTCAACATTCATTGGTTCCACACAGGGCAGAGGTGGGCAGCTGACAGTGGAACAGAGCGTCTGTCCTTGCAAACAGTAGCAGTGAGTGCAGCTGTCAATATCCCATCTCTCTTCATCCGCATAGGTCTTGCTATTGAAGTGGCAGACAACTTTCTTTGGAATTGTATCCTCTATGAAGAAAAGAATAATATAATACACAGTCAAGCTACAGCTACCTTTGCAGACACCTGGGGCCAGATTTACCAAGCTGCGGGAGAGGAATAGTGGAGATGTTGCCCATAGCAACCAATCAGATTGTAGCCCTCACATTCCTATTACATACTAGAAAATGTTAGCTAGAAGCTGATTGGTTGCTATGGGCAACATTTCTACTTTTCCATTCCCACAGCTTAGTAAATCTGGCCCTAGTGTCAAGAGCAGTGTTGTCACAACAACATCTTATTGGATGCTGCCTACTTTATGTATTAACATATATGTCATAGGTATACAGTTGAAGTATTTGCATGTTAAAATAAACCTGATGAGTATAACGCCTGGCTTGTGGTACTGTAGGCACGTCCAGGCATTTAAAACAAAATAAAAATATGTAATAATCACTTCCAAAAAAAGAGGAATGTGAGAAAGGTGCATTTTACTTTCTGATAAGAATAAGATGTTGCTTGAGCAATGATGTTGCAATTGGGTTGTTGCGTTACAAGGTATAAATGGTGTTTACTGTTTTCATGGCCATTTTGTGAAAGCTTCATATACTTCCTGTGTCACATGTAAGAGGTATATGTATGCAATTAAAGCTCAAAAAAGGAGGAAAGGATAAAAAAGATAATATGTAGTCTATATTAAGTTACTGAATTATCAGAAAAGGCAGATAAGCTACCATCTCAGGAATCTTTTATCTCCTTTATAATTAAGCCATGTGACCCGTGTTTAATTTGTTCAGCTTGTTTCCTTATTTACTGTTCCTGTCCATATATTAGTCCATAAAAACTAAACTGTATCATAAAACTACAAGCACATGTAACACATAAAGCAAATTGTATTTACAGTGTGAAATAACCGGTTTTATTATGAATGAAGTCTTACATCCATACATCCATAAGTGTTGTTCTTGACACTTACTAAAAGCTATTTCCATAAAAAGACAATACTGAATGTGAGGGCTGAGTTTTCATACAATGCTTATGTGTAGCTTTAACACATTACATTCACTGTACAATTTTACACAGGGTGTGGGTATGTGTGTGCTGGAGGGGGCAGTGACAGATGTACAACATTATTACGCCAAGTAAAAAAGTACCATCACAGTGTGCCATTCCTGCAAAGGCCCATTGCACCCATTCTTAAAGTATCGACGCAAACAAAATACAATTGAATAAGTTATATAACCAAGTCGGCAATGACACATCAACAAGAGATTGATTTGTAAAACAGGCACCATGCAGGGTGCTGAATACACAGAATGGAATGAAAATAGGACAAGTCGTTGTAAGAGAGATATTGAAAGTTAGTGATCTGAAAGGTCATTTTAATATGAAGTAGAAGATTTAAATTCTAGCCATTGAGTATGTCTTATTATTTGAAATGAAATGAACAGCAGGTGCAGAACGCCCTTGGCAGCGCAGAACAAGCGATCTGCACAGCTAGTCACAAACACCTACTTTGTACACTGGTGTTCAGCAAGCATACTGACGACCATGTTTATTTTTATATTCATCATGTTCTTGTAGTCTTAATGGACACTGTTTCCTTTCAGCCATTGTGTATTGTGGTCTGCTATTGTGTATTCTCATTTTGTCTGCGTTTGATTGTTTTCTTTTTTTTCTCTGTTGGTAAGAAGATTATTTTTGCCATTCTGATCCAAGACCCGTAATATATGATAATACATAAAGCTCTGAAGGCAACATAGTATAAAGCGGGATTCATGTCAGGTTTGTGACAATAAAGGGCATCTGACACTTACATACACAGGATGAAGGAAATGTGCGGCCGGAACCAAAATTTATCACAATTCATCTTCCAAATATGGTGTAGGATAAAAGAGGATTTATTAAAAAGAATAACACAATAAACAGGACACTACTCAATCTACATGACTTAAGGTGTCAGCTATGTATACAATGGCATCAGCTACTGTGTATAATACTAAGCTATACATCTGAGGGGCGTGGTTTTCTGCCCCCTACTGTAAAGCGGCATGTTGTCGTGAGATGTCTCCAGGAAAAGAGCGTCTGGACAATGCCTGGTGGATTTACAAAGAATTCCAACAGCGTCAGGTAACTTAACACTCCCCTAATTCTAACCCTAATCTCCCTATAACGCAGCCTAACCTTAACCCTCCCTATCCTGCAGCCTAACACTAACTTTTCCCTTCTAGAAGCCTAACCTTAACCCTCCCTGTCAAACAGCCTAACTCTTAAACTTCCTTTTTAGCAGCTTAACCGTCCTGCAGCCTAACCCTTACCTACCCGCTATTGTGAATGAATGGGTAACTGTGAAAATAGGGGGTCTGTCGACTGTTAGTGCCATAAATCAGTGGTTTAAAGCGGCGACTTCATTCCACATCAGCTATATTTTACCATATTATAGAGATGGTGACAGGCTCAATTCACTGGAAGCTAGTACTCAACAAACTTTGCCTCAGTGACGTCATTGCAAATGTATTGCATGCAAGTCACATGATATACAAGGCTTCAAATGAAATGACCAAACATCTCATAATGTAACTATGCTGAGCCCATTAACATTATATTGACAGTGCTTACGTTCATGAATGGATTTTACGGCTAAAGATTCTTGTCAGCCTTCTTCTGCACGGTGTAGTACATCCTTACCAGTGCTGGATTTCACACCAGGTAACCTCCACAAGCCACAATTCTGCAATGCCCCCATTTTATGAGGAAATAGTGCAGAGGGCATGGAGTTACGCTCCCTGGAACCTACCTTAACTTTCCATAAAATTTCCACGTAAAATATGGTGGATGCAGATATGTGGATTGTGTGCTGAAGCCAGACCTTACTCTACAATCTCCATACTTCCCTCTCCCATGGAGAGGAAGCGCTTCCACTTCCAGCTCTGTCCTGCCCCCAGATCATAATACATAGCAGATCAGATTGGGATCCTCACAATTCCGTCCTGCTACTGCAGCACCCACGCACGCACTGTTATCTGATCCTAGTGATCGTAAAACACCTTATTACTGTAAATCAGGATACAGTCCATAGTTATTACACCACTAATAGAGACAAACCTTTAACTTGGGTTTTGTTGTATAGTAAACTATCAGGGATGGTGATGCCAGGTAAGAGGTGGCCATTTCTATTGAACATTGTAATGATGTTATTTTTGGCAGGTGCCTAAGTTGCCAAGCTGGGAATATGGCTGTGGGGGAAGCCCAGACTGGTGTCTTACCGAGGGTCCCAAGAGTTCTAATGCAGCTCAAAACTAAATATCTATTTCTGCCTTTGCAATGCTAGATACAGTGTGAGGTGAAAAATAATAGGACCATCTTGACACAAGGTAAAAGCTTGGATTTGTCAGAAGTGCTCTGAAATACAATTTTTATATGGACTCTAAAAGATGAAAATAGTGGAAATTTTTATTATGTTTTGTACTGTGTTATGAACATTGGGACAGATCCAGAACATCGTTTTCCTGCGTATTTACGCCTGGCGGAGACGTAAAAAACGCTTTTTTGTATGTATTGAGCATGCGCGTGGCAGATGTTACACTACGTAACGCAACGTAACTCTGAGCGTAAAAACAGTAGCGTAAAAACGTTTGAGGGGGTGTGCCAATATTACGATAGCTGAAAGTACGATGAAATTATGTAATGCAGGCGGGGTTTGCATTTAAATTGTACAGTATGGTTGTGATTAGCAACGTAACTACGCGCAGGCTATACGTGTGCGGACGTGAGCGGTTACGCTGCCAAAAGGTAGGGTTTGGAACTTGTATAGTGGCCAAAGTACGTACATGCAAGGGGAGTGCCTAGGGGAGTGCTTAGAAGGTATGTTCACCTAAATACGCTAGGAAACGGATTACAAGCGGAGTTCTGGATCTACCCCATTGTATTCAATTTTATATATTTATATTTACAATATATTAAAATTTGCTACTTTAGCTATTTTCAATTACTATGAAAAACTTTCATAGCAATATTGGCAAAGGGCACTTTTTTCTGGAGAGGGAACCCTTGTCATACAAACAAATCATGCGTCCTTCTTTTTAAATCTTCATTTAGAGTTGATATTGTTGAAAGATTTTTAAAATATGCCCTTATATCTTTTCTTAAGTAATCAGTAGATATTACAAATGTGTAATTTCCCCCAGGGTTTGGACGCAGGTTACAGCAGCTGATAACAAATATGATTTTGAATATTTTTTGCTGTGACATTTCGTTTTTTAACGTCCGCTAGGTAAGATTAGGATTAGGCGGCAGAGAGGGGAGTGTTAGGCTACTAGAAGGGGACGTTTAGGGTCAGGCTGCGGGGACAGGAAGCTTAGGGTTAGCCTGCGAGAAAGGGAGGGTTGTGGTTAGGGAAGGGTTAAGGTGGGATTGCAGGAAGAGAATAGTTAGGCTTAGGAAGAAAACTTACCTGTTGGCGTTGGAATCTTTGGGGCTCCAGGAGTCACAGCTTTCGAGCAGGAAACTGTTGGCAATTGCCGGCAGTCCTGGATACCCAGCCACAAGATGGTCTGTCGCAAAACACATCAATATAGTGGCGAACCACACCCGTAGGAGATACGAATGTTGGGTGGGCAGAGGTATTTAAATTGTACAGTAAGGGCTTGACTGAGCCCTTATGTACGATCCAGTATTCTACACAGAGATGCATGCAGAATACTTAAGGTATTGTCCCAAATCCCTTCAACACGTAGGGGTGCAGGGGGAGTGCTGTGTATTCTGTGTGTTAGCTTACGTTGCAGAAGTTACTGTATGGAATAAGCACTTATGTCTGGATCTGGTCCATAGTTATGTGTGTTGGATGCCAACATTATCTCACAAAAGAAGCGATGTATACTAATATTACCAATGCTATTCGCAACCTTACCAAAAAGAGCCTGAAAACTTCAACACGTTTTGATATGCATTTATGATATCTTAACACACCAATGTATAAATATTATATATAAAATCAGGGGAATATATTTCAGCATATCCTAGAGGGGGTGATTAAAGAAACTGTGGAAGAGAGACTTATTGGATGATAATGCTGAATACACTTGCTCCTAAAGGGCTAAACGAGAATGTTTATATCATACGTTTTATTAAGTGGTTCTATGAGTCTCTAAAAAATAGACAATTACCTTCTGAGTTGTCTCTTATACTTTCTTTGCAAAAGTTCTCTTTATTATTGTAACATTCTTCTAAATAGTGGACCTACCTTCCTTTGTGATGATTCTACTCAAATGCCTACCCTCAAGGGGTTAAAATGAGAATGTGGATTTTGTACTACTTCTCCATTCATTCTATGATCTCTTAAATAATGGGTTTTTACCTTATTGTTAGATCTCCGTCCTGTAATTGCCACTGCTCTCTATGGACCTGATCCAGACCCCTACACGTACGGAAAGTGTCAGTGAACTCCCCTGTCACTCCCCATAAGGCAGCCTTAAGTCACACGCTGATCCGCTCATAAGTTCCTAATCGCAACCACACTGTACAACTTAAATGCTTCCCTCTGCCCACATTGACACAGTCCCTTTTCTTTGCAGTTCTCAAAGTAGGGAACAAAGGGCCGGATTCTGAACAACATCCAACGGGGACTTTCACAATCCATTTGCTTAAGTCTCCTGTCTTGGAACATCTGCGAATGCGCGTGCCAGATGTCCTGACAGCCTAAGCACTAAGTTACATACAATATGTACGCAGAAGGGGTTGACCCTTTATTTACGCTGGCCATATCCCTGCCTGTATAGTCATTTAAAAGAGGGGTTGGGGTATACGTATGGACGCAGAACTAGTTGCAAATTTAAGGTAGCAGTGGGACAGTGGGAAGTGCAGGCGGTGTGTACACCCCTCTACTGCTGCGTAAGTACAGGCCCCCGCACGCACATAAAGTGTGTGGAGGTCAGGATCTGGCCCCAAATTCTATTTTACGCACATTTGGATTCTTAGGGCCAGATTTACTAAGCTGCAGGAAAGGAAAAGTGGAGATGTTGCCCATAGCAACCAATCAGATTCTAGCTGACATTTTCTAGTATGTAATAGGAAAGTGAGAGCTAGAATCTTATTGGTTGCTATGGGCAACATCTCCACTTTTCCTTTTTAGAGCCTGATTCAATTTCTCGCGAAGCTTGGTTGCGGCGCATTTTTTGCAAATTTACATTGCCGATTTTATTTTGCATCTCATGGAAGTGCGTATTATAATCTGCAAATTTTTCTTACCGTAATAGACGAGAATAGGTGCACTTCGCACTTATTGCCGGCTTCGCAGTCAATGGATTTAGGCCCTTAGTGTTTTATACAACATGTTCTTTATGTATATGTCTTCTGTCCTAAGTTATTTTATCCAATGGTAATATACTTAATATACTCTGATAGTGCTAATAAAATAATAAATAAATAATACATAAATATTATAGATAGTGAAATAATGCAACGTTTTTTTTCTTATTATTTAAATATAACATTGGCCACTAGATGGCGCTGTAGCATTGCAAATACCCAGCTTTTGATAACTAAATTACACATGATTAATTCAGACGACACAACACAAATACCAACAACTCGTTTTGAACTCACAATGTGATACCTGGCGTTTATAATTAGCTACTCCCCGGTCATGATATCATGATATTTAAATACCCGCTTATTTTCTAAAGTTTATTTTTCTTTAACTTTCTAGCCATGGCTTTTGCTCTAAAAGTTAATTATGAATGTTTTTATTATTTCTGCTTTGCTTGACCCCCCTCCCCCTTGAAGTTTAAAACATGCGTAAGAGTTAGAATAGTAAGACACACAGGGATTTATTTAGCCATTATTTTCAGGCAGACTATATTGTTGGTCATTTATCCATCGTGTACAAACCCTCTCCACAGTTCCCACTGTTTTATTCAGCCTCATGAATATATTAAAATGTGTTCTTTTTGCCTTGCTTGAGGCAGATAGTTAAGTTTATCTTACTCCTCCTTCATAGCTGCTATCTCATTATAACTCTCAACTGTCAAAGTCCAGGAATGAAAATGAATTGCAAGTAAGTCACACAGCAATTATCTTTAGGTGGCTGAATTCTAAGATGGAAGTCACAGAATTGTTGTACACAGAGGTGACTTGTTGGGGTTTTAAAGAATAAATAGACCAATAAAAGTGCTATGTTTATTAATATAGATATTTTCTTTGTATGATTGGTTTAATAAAACAAAAACACTTTTCTTGTCTTACTATTAGGCTCTAAATTGAAGTGAATCCCCCTTTAACTTGGCTGAAAGGCTAAGAAAAAGGTGGAACTTAATATATGCTGCAGAATAGTCATAATAATAAGCCATGGTGATCCAAAAACAGGTGCATAATGTCATATTAGGAATAGATCCTATAGTGGAGACAGACATGTCTGTGCCTTAAAACCAAAGGTACAGTCAAATAGAGGCCACAGATTTGATGCAACTAATATTTTATCTCTTAAGTACTAATAGTCAGGATCTAGTGGATACATAGTATTGAGTACAGTATTTTATAGAGCTCAGTACATTTGATTTGACACTAGCCATATACTTTCTAAGCCAGCAGCTACAGCTGTCATAACGTTATCTTCTATTGGTGCCCACATATCTCATATTGAAAGGTCATATAGGAATAAGCATATTTACTAACACTGTGTGTTATTTGTATCGCGATTGCTTAAATTTACAGTGCAGTGTCATATGGTGATGATCATAATAATGCTATACAGTATATTGGGCTATAGTACCTGAATACTATACCTATAGGAGGGGATGGGTAGTACAATACAAAACCAGATAGAGGGCCAGATTTATTAAGCTGCGGGTTTGGAAAAAGTGGAGATGTTGCCCATAGAAACTATCCATCTGGCCCAGAGCGTTTACTGGTCACCGTAACTTGTGTTATATTCTGAACAATGTTGGCCACTGGTTGAGATAGACATGGCTTAATCACTTGGGTTTGGTTATGGGAATAGAAAACATTACTACTGTGCCCAGTCTTACTAATTTGTACATTACTAAGTAAAATACTATAAGACTAAAGCCTGTTTAGAAATGCCAGTGAGGAGAAACATTTTCTAATCTGCCTACAAATCTTATGCCCCTTCCCATGTAGTATGGCATGATATAGCCAAGCTGTAAAAGACTGCTAAGCTTACATTTCAGTGTCTGGGGGACAGCGCTGTAATCATCCAGAGGTTTTTATTTATTGTGACAACTGATTGCCGAGATGAGCTCCAGAGCTGCAGATGCGCCATTGGGACCCAGAGACCTCCCGGTATTGGCATTACGATTTATGGCATGCGGGATGTGTACATTTTTGCGTTAAGCTCTGCATCAGTCTCACAATTTCCAAAAATGATTATGTAATTGTACAATATAATCCCCTGTATCTCATACACAATATTAGTATGTAAATATTACTATGTTTTCAGATCATTATGCAGTAAATTATGCTAGATAGAAATTATGTGTCATCTGTTTCTCGTGAGACACTTTATGGTAAATATGTGAAACAGACTTGGGTTAAGCCACTGTAACTAAAAATGATTTCTATGTGAATGGGGAAAATATTCAAAATTAATTTTGAAACTCTTAAGGGAATTAAAAATACATTAAAAGAAGATGTGCATTGATGAGCATGTAACTGTACCGAGGAGTGGGGCACTGCAGCAAAGGCTCTAAGGGGATTACTTTATCTCCTCCTAAACTTGCTGTTCTTTCAAATCTATCTCAACGACAATGTAGATTTTAGCCTGGGGCCGCCACAGACCATAGCACGCGTTCCCTGTTTATGAAGCATATTGATTTGCCATTGTGATCCATACTGGATCATCTCTGTGTACCCTCTAGACTAATATGGAGTTAA
Organism: Limnodynastes dumerilii; assembly: GCA_011038615.1. Lineage (NCBI taxonomy): Eukaryota > Metazoa > Chordata > Amphibia > Anura > Limnodynastidae > Limnodynastes > Limnodynastes dumerilii. Next base: position 1,029,039 of record WWET01000094.1, on the reverse strand, counting down.
CTGTTGTATCAATGTAAGTAATACACTTCATTACATTCTTTAGAAATGGAAGCACACAATGATTTACTAATCTAACACAATAACAAGAAATCTGAATTGAAAGCACTCATTTAAAGCAAAGCTACAGGCTACCATCTAATGTAGTGGACTAGAACAACACTGAACATTTAGCACCTTCAGCAAAAACAGCTAACGGCTGCAAGTTCAAGTTTTACTTTCCTGCAGACTGCCTACTTTATAATCTAGCAAACAAATGCAGAGCAGATGGCAAAGCAAAACTTGTACCTCACTCTCAAACCTAATGGGATATCCAAATGGAAGGTCGTGCTCTAGTTTTGTGCACTGCAGATTTGCCAACTTGAATGAGGATACATTTTATGATATTGGTAAAAAAATGCACCTATTCCTTCTGCATCTATACCCAACATCTTAATTCTTAATTACTAACAATTTGGTGTCAAGTAAGATGTATCCACTAGTGATGGCCGGGGCTGGACTGGAGACTTTCCACCATACTGTCTTTATATCACAAGCTGAGCTAAGCAAAGTTGTATATATGTATTTGATAGTAGGTGGCAGCAGAAATAAGTGATTTGATCATTATCCTAAGGGCCATATTTGTGAAGAAACCTAAATCTAAACACTGTACCCCCTGCAACCAAGGTGCAATATTACATCTTCTAGGGATGGACAAAGGGGAAAGCTTCAGAGACACTGGCATGGATTCACACCTGGGCAGTACCATTATCTCTGTAACGGAGCGTAGCAGACTGGATGGATCTGAAGCATGGTAGGAGATACACATGTGGGAGATACACGGTGTGGCGCCTATAAATAAATGTTAATAATAAGAATAATGGGGAGGCAGATATATGTACAGTAAGGGATTGGCCAAATCCTTACATACAATTCAGTATTCCACACAGAAGGGTTTCTGTATATTAGCAGGAATCACGGGGGTCTGGGGCCAGCGCTAGCTGTATCTGCAAATGGGTTCTTATTATTTGTAAATATCTATTTTAAATTTGATTTACAATGAGGTGCAGTTAATAGAAATAATAAAGATTTGCATTTATACATATATATAAGATTTTCCTTACACTGCAATTTGTGCCAGTGATGTTATTTAGGGTTACTAACCAACCAGAGACTATAACAGACTGGGAAGAAAATGAGAAAGCAGTGTTGTCAGCTTGCAGCATAGTAACGCTTGACATTGATAAATGTGATTTTATGATTTGTGATTTTCACTTCAGGCCTCTTAGCCTTCATAAAAAGCATCTGCTGTATATGGATCAAAATAATCCTCACTCCTTGCGGTTTACGACATGTTATATGTTGGTTCAGTGCCTGTCCCAATTAGTGTCAAACTTCATGCCTCCCTTGGAGTGGCTGTGTTACAAAGTAGGTGATAGCACGCTGTTGCTGCTTTGTAATGTTCTCTGACCACTGGGCTTTAAAACTGATGCAAGCCTTTAAAAAAAGACACATTACATACAGTCGGCTACAGATAAGCTGAGGTTCGTATATATAGGTGGAAAGTATAGGAATGGTGTTAGAGTATGTCATTAACAGAAATCTTATAACCATATAGTTATACTACAAAAAACAGACTTCTTAATCAATTCATAGACTTTAAAGCTGTGTACCACAATATTTACTATCCAAAAGATGAATTACAATTATTCCCTGAACACACCAACAGCGAGGAAACAGAAATGAATGCTCATTTTATAAAATGCTTTACATTTATTGACTGGACATTTAGGGGCTGATCCAGAACTGTGCTTAGGTTTAAGTGTAAATGCAGCGATTCTTACAACTGCCCGTAGCGAGCACAATAAAGCAGACGTAGAGTGGCTGATCGCCTGTTTATGCTTCCATGTTCCACTATAGTAAAATCACGCGGGAGCAGCAGCAGCCATGTTTCCCTGCACTGCCTCCTGAATTCTGACACCAGCTCCCGGCTAGTATAAGTGACTGAATGCGGAGATTTTCATTCAGTAAAAAACACCTCTTAGCCTTTGCCTATACACTTCTATCTGCATGTTTCCAATGTACAGTACTATCTACGCAGGGTTATGCGGGATGGGACTCTGGAGAGGGCCTATGCATTCTCAACTGTTTACGTGTTCTCAATCTGCATTTAAACTCTGTATCTGGTTTGTAACCACACAAGTCTACTCTGTGCTGCAGATGCTTTCCCCGCCCTGCCTCAATATGTGTGAAACCACAAGACGTATCTATGCATGGCATATGTGACGCGGATGGGAAATGACAACAACCCCTAACACTTTGAAATGTGGATCTTTTCATGCATAGGGCACCATTTTATCATCCATGCTTCAAAGCACACATTCATTCAATACATTTCATCTGATCGCGATAAACAGGATTAAAACAATTCACATAGACTATGAAACTATTTTGGCAAGATCTAACATCCTGTTTTCTTAAATTCATTACCAAGAAGATAGAACATGTTTATTCTAATGGTCCTTCAGCAGATGCTGCCTGCGTTTCTCAATGACTTTTCATGGTGTCTGCAATTAATTCATAATGCAAACATGTTGCTTAACGTGTTATGTCATATCTGGCAACAACACTTGAATTTCATTGCTGTTGTTGATGCCAATGATATTCCCCTGGTAACTTTGGCCTCCATTGATTTCATGAAAGTGTTTTTCACATGATAAGGCTTAAATTTCAACATGTAGCATGTCACTTGCAACGACAGTATAGAGAGACCTTTATGAGGTGCAGCCTCCAGATGCTTTGTAGAGGTACTGCTGTTGTGTCATTTCAGGAAAATATGTTACAATTCCCTTTTCGTCTCCATCTGTACTTTACTGTAATTCATTCACATTTAGTTTACGCTTAACAAGTTCTACATCATATCCAAGGGCATCATAAGTGAACTATGTTAACTGAGAAATAAAAGAATGCACTGAGGAAACAGAAGATGGAAATATGAAGCACCACATTCATATTAAGATGAATGAAGGAATTTAAAAAACACATTATTAATATATTCCTGCTTTTTCTTCTATACATCATTCCAAAAGGAAAACAAGTTTAAATCGCTTCAAATGACTTCATTCTAGCTCAGTTCTACATTCTCTTCATTCACGTCACATTCAGAAAACTAGTTACAAACAAGCATACCAATGACAATGAACTAACTGAAAGCCAGACATTATTCTGTTTACATGCAAATTTAGAAGTCCTGTCTGATTTTATTATGAAACATTGATCTGGCATTGCATCAATTGCTTCTTTAAAATGTCATTATCACAAAGGGTTTTTGTTTCAGGAGAGCAGCTTAATAGCAAAATAAGACATAGTTAGCACAAACGTAATGACTATTGGTAAAAGGTTGAATGTTATTCTGCTTATCACAACCTTGTCAGATAGGACAAGTGAAATCACTGGGCCGTTCAAGACAGGCAGCTAAGAAATTGAACGACTGCAATCATTGATCGATAGACGCTGCTTCACACTGCCTTAAAGAACATGTGTGTGACCGTAGAAAAGTTTTGAATGAACATGTTGCTGAAAATACTTTTGAATAACAGCTTAGAGCACTCAACTGGTTAAAGCACTTCCCTGTAGAGATAAATGACCAATAATCATTTTACCATTGTATAGAAATAGAAAGTCTGGGAATACAGATAAGGGAAATTCTTATCAAGCAGTACACAATCCAAAGCTGCAATGAAGAAAAACTCAACAGTTATTCACTATACTCAAAAGCATTAAAGTGTGGTGAGCAACACAGCCTAATGTATTGTTATTTACAAAAATATAATAAGTCAATATGTTAAACTTGTTTGTTTTAATTCTTCAATATTTAGCTTAAAAGACAGGGATTAAGTTGAGATGTTACTAATGGTTCTATAATATTTTACTCCCACAAAGATAAAGGTTATCTGCTCTCATGAATAATGCGAGGTCATATCCACAATTGTAATTTCATAATAAGCTTTGCTGAGAGCATCAATTCTTCAGGCAGAAAACAAAGCAGAACATGACAACACCGCAGCACAGATTACTGCAAAATATAATTATGTGAATCCTAGCAACTAGTCAGAGATTTCCTTCAATTGTCTGACCTGTATTAAAAATGTCTCTGATTGTTGATGTTAAGGGCACTTATTTGGGTTGTGCACCAGTTTTATTAAGTCCTCCATAGTAATCAATGACCAGTTTCAGGGATTCCAGCTGTATCCATGCAACTGAGCCAGCACCCTGCTAACCACTCCCCTTCCGATGCCAGCACCCTGCTAACCACTCACCTTCCGATGCCAGCACCCTGCTAACCACTCCCCTTCCGATGCCAGCACCCTGCCTTAAAATTCCTGACTTGCACACACTTAAAATGACAGCGGATTGGTTAAATCCTTCCAGATTACCGGTGAAGCATGGTATTCTTCCTATAATGTCCCCACCCCGGGGAGTTTGTGTTAAGCCGTTTTCTTAGACTTTTTGGTCTCCCTCCTCCCTTTCCCCTTTTCCCCTCACCTTCAGAGCTGGTCTCTCGTCTCTTTTCCTCTCTCTTGTGTTGTGTCCTGTACTTTTCTCTTGCTACATACTATTTAAGAATATTAATTTTAAGACCTACTGAAATAGGGCTGGATCCAGACCAACGGACATCTTACGGACGTGCGTGGTCTTTAGGTATGACAGCGTAGTGGGGAGTGCGCACCCCCTGCACTTCCAGATTCCTACCTTAAAATTTACAACTTGGTCTGCGGACTTACGTCCTCAGACCTTGTCGTAATGAGCCTTCCCCCCGCCCCGCTCCCTAATTTAAATGTCTATCTCCGCCTACATGGTGGAGATACTGAATATGTAACAAGCTGCCCGGCCCCTTTAACTAACGTACCGGCCTGGCGTTACGTTACAGCCGGTACGCTAGCGTAGCTATGATGTGCACATGCACACATCATAGCTGACTGGGGAATTACGCACGCAGAGTGCGTACTTCCCCAGACGTCCGTAGCCCAGGATCTGGACCATAGTTTGTCAGCTTCTCTGTTGTCTTTAAGTTTAGGTCTGGATTTATGTTTACTGCTATATATAAAAGCTGATTTGTTACCTATGTCTGTCATTAAAAAAAAAAAAATGTAAATAAAGAGATTTTAAAAAAACAGATTGGAGGTATGGATCAGTATGTAGTAATATATTACATTGTAATACTAAGTCCCGGCCATTTGTGAACACAACCTGCAACTCTTGTTAGAAGTCTCATTTGTCAGAATTCTGGATCGAGTGGATTCTCGTATTCCAGTTGGGTTGCAAAGATGTATGAGCGTAAAAGGAAGTTTGGATCTAGTCCAAAACCCACAGAGACTGTCTGGCCATGGAAAGCAGGAAGCATACTCTTCCGAGTCCCTTCTTATATTAGACTTTGTCAAACGGCCTCTAACATTACTTTGCCTTTAAAATGTTCCTTAATAGGCTGATGGTACAAGTCTTGTGAAACAGTCAGTTCTGGCCTTTCATTTTGTTGTGGGGTGTCTGGCAGAAGTAAATATATGACACAACCCAATAGAAAATAAAAGACATTGGAGCTGATTCAGATTTGGAAGTAACAGCAAAAAAGAAGCATATCTGCACCTTGACAAAACCATGTTGAACTGCAGGGGAGGAAAACAAGTGCAAACAGAATTAGTTAAGAGGCGATGTTTTGTAACCCAACTCTAAATTTAGAGTTGATTAGAGTTTAAAATATAGCTGTTTAGTATTTGAGTGCAATAAGCCAAATCTGCCAGCATTTGCCCAGTATAACATAACATTTTCAATTAAATTGCACCGCTCATATTGCATCATGGTTTATCCTTTTGGTGCAATTGCTTCTAAATGTGGATCAGCATTGTGCTGTTTTACATAATTACTAATTGGTTACATTTCTTATTTTGATATTGTGTACTAGCTTTGTACTTACTGTAAAGTTCTCATATTGATCATTTCAGTAGTGACAAGTCTGACTGTTCCGGGAAATACAAGAACACTTGGGAATTAGGCCTACAGCAAAGAAGAAATAGGCCAAGGAATATTGAGGGAATCAGTGAGAAACAATGACTGTGTTCTGTGGAATAGAGTGGGACACTAGAGTGAGTGCTCTCCGCAATCATCTAAGTGCAGTTTCTTCACATTTTTTAAGCAATCAAAACCCAAGACTTTTTTGTAAAAAAGAAAATAATGTGGGAATATGATGCTTTCCTTCCTATCATTATATATTGTCCTTTTAACAACGTTAGCATTGAATCCAGAGCTTTTTCCTGACCTGTGGATAAAAAGCAATAAAATAAAATGGAACAAGTGTTCTAAAAATCATAGAATCCATTGTATATTACCTTCTATTATAATGAAATCTAAATCTAAAATCAGATTGGTTTCTATAGGTTTAAGTATTTCTTACACTGGGTTAAAAGAATGAAATATATTGCCCAAGATTGGTATTTAGGATAAAAGGCAGACATTATTTATAATGCCATAACAGTTCCCAAAGGTGGAAGATATTCTATACATACAATGTAAAAATTAGCACTGTAATCAGTAGAGGATTACACAGGCATATGGCATGTTTGATAATTCACCTAATTACGGGAAAGCAAGGAACACAATTTTACTTCTTAATTATGGCACAAATGATACATTTAATTACTGCAAAATACAGCACAAAAAAGAATCAATCTATGTAAATGCTTTAAGCTTGAATTTTTTAAGCAAGAAAATTATATTTGGAACAGCAGAGAGCATTGATGCTCTGATACACAGCATTTCCTCTTAGCTAACTGCTTCGCGACTTCCCTTCCCCTACAGAATCCAGTTCAAGAGCTTCACCTCAATCACTCAGCCCTGTCCTACATTTCAGATTTGATAACAGTACTAGTACACATTGCCTCTCACCCACTTCACTCCTCTTCTTGCCTCCTATCTCATCACCTCATCTCACTCCCACCTTCAAGACTCCTTCCATGCTGGTCCTTCAAATCTTCTCCCATGCTGCCTCCATCATCTGAAACTCACACTATTCATCAGCATGCAAGACCTACCAACTTTCTTTGCCCTCACTTCTCCTGTTGTACTTTGTTTGTACTTTCATTTATATTTGAACATTTTAATGAAAAAATTTTTTTTATCATTTTATTTTGCATTTATATTATGTCATTTTGCACATTTGTTTTGAAAATTTTGTGGTGTCTTATAAATAAAGATTAGTACAATATTACTAATTACTAATAATAATAAAAAAGAAAATGTTATGTAATATATGTTACTTTTATTCCAAACATCCAGCAATCAGTGCGATGAGGCCATTCACCGCTCTGATTGTTGAATGGCCAGAGCTATCCACCAATCAGCATGCAATCAGTCTCAAAACTTCATGACTGACAGCTTGGAGGCAAGAAAAGGATGCTTCGGCCTGTTAAGGCCTGAGTTTAATTTGCATTGATAGCAGGGTTGCAGGCTCTCCCGGAAGATCTGGGAGACTCCAGAAATGTGGGTATCCCGGTAAAGCTGGCAAATCTCCCGCAATTCCCGACCCCCCGGCTCTTATTCTAGTAGTCCTTAATGTTTCTATGGATGGGTGGGACTGGATGATGTCAACAAGCCCCGCACAGCTCCTGCAGTATTATGAATTATAGTAGTGATTAACAAGGGATGCATAAATCGCAAAAATAAGTCCCGCCACCATGTCTATTTCTTCCTTCCAAGATCTCCAGGGAAGGGAAGAAATATATTGATAATGGCCAGTGTGGGGTGATTGCATGGCGATTTTCACTGCGCACACTACATTTATTAATAGATACACTACTGTGGGCTTTAAACAGCAGATCCAATCCTATCAGGATTGCTCAGCGCAGTAATAAGATATGATCAAGGTTCTGGCAGTGTACACGCTGCAAGATTTTCATGGCTATTAGACTATTGTGTCCGGAGCCGGGGAAATCATCGACTGGCTTCACAGTGATCAGTGGCGCTAACATACAGATCTTAGAGCATAAATATAAAGAAAGATTTGACAAGATATGTCTGTTTAAACTACTACTAGACATTTGATTGCCAGAAGACTGGCTTATAAAGTGTTTCTAATCTTGCTAAATACTGCACAGTTTTATGTGTAACTTAAATAGTTGGAACAAGACCTTTAAAGCAGATAAAAGTGAAATGTGCCTGAATGTCCAATCACCTTGTAGCAGTCACCTCACATGCTCAAGGACAAGTTGGACTGTAAATTCACAAATTGCAGATTCACAGATATTTTAATGTTAAATACATAAGCATATATGACTGATGTCTGACCAAACTTTTCTGCATAACATAGTGTCTCTATTGCATAATAAGAGTACTATAAACCATTAAAATCTCAACACAATACACAAATCAATTGATGTAATATATAATATGAAAGAAAGCATTAATAAATGGCAACTATAGAAAAGAGTCCCAATTTCCCATTAGTGAAATGTCCCGTTATTGGCACCACACACCTCCTCTGCTGGAACCAATAATCCTAGCAGAAGGGGGAGGCAGCGCTCTCTATGCAGATTTATGTACAAAGCTGCTCTGACAGCTTTGAAGTACACCGTCAAACCTGTCAGAGCAGCTTTGTACATAGATATACAGCAGCGTCTATTGCAGGGAGTAGTACAGACAGGGATTAGCTGCTGCCGCACTTCACACAGCGCGGCTTCAGCTGGTCCCTCTCTGTACTATTCCCTGCAATAGCTGCTGCTGCATATCTATGCACTATGCTGCTCTGACAGCTTTGAAGGTATACTTCAAAGCTGTCAGAGCAGCTTTGTACATAGATCTGCAGCAGCGTCTATTACAGGGATTCAGCTTGCTGATTGGCTCCCTTAAAATATCGAGCGCTATCGCCCAATTTAAATCAGACATGTTTAAAAATCCAATAATCGTACCAGTTTCTGATGAGTTTATTGTAAGTTTTAAAAATTGATCTTGGCCATTAACTAGATCACCCGATAATTGGGTGTTTGGGACGATAATCGCTCTAGTGTATGGCCAGCTTTAGAGTTTTGTGTAAAAGCTTGGAGCCTGATCACGATTTCTTAAGCAAATTTCTGACTACACAATGGCAGCTGACATGGCATATGTGATCCAAAATACTCAGAAGAACAGTGTACTCCTATGTGCAGATGGTGGGATAACCTCATCCCTTACTGTACGATTTAGATGGATAATCATACCTAAGCGTGGTGTGTGGCCCAGAATTGCGGAGGCTCATTTTGGCAAGGAACGCAGCACAGCACAGGGGGCTGCATTCCATTGCGGAAGTATAGGTGCTATACAGCTCCAGTTAAGCTGTAGGAACATCTCAATGATGATCAGTGGAAACAGGATGCACCTGAGCTCAATTTTGAGCTTCATGGCAAAGGCTGTGAATACTTATGTACATGTGATTTCTTTGTTTTTCTTTATTTTTCAATAAATTTGCAAATCTCCCCAAAAACTTTTTCACGTTGTCATTATGGGGTATTGTGTGTAGAATTTTGAGGGAAAAAAATGAATTTATTCCATTTTGGAATAAGGCTGTAACATAACAAAATGTGGAAAAAGTGAAGCGCTGTGAATACTTTCCAGATGCACTATAAATCAGCTAATTTTATTAATTCAGGATTAGGTCCATGTTTTTTTAAAATCTTTTTTATTGCATCATGAAGATATACAATACAACCCAATGGTAATTACTAGACAATATAGTTCACCAGAGGAGATAAAAGTGAGATTCTGGATTCAACTAAACTGTGCTTTTAATTGTAGTAAATAATACAAACAATGGCCCTGATCCAGAACTACGCGTCGAAGCGAATTTACGCGTGGCGGACACGTAAAATCGCTGTTTAGAACGCACTGCGCATGCGCACCATAGAAAATACGCACATTCACGTAGCGTAATTGTGAACGTATGGGCCATTCACGTATATGTCACGTAAATACTTACGTGTGGGCATGCCATTCACGTATGTGTCACGTAAATACTTACATGTGGGCGTGCCAAATTTACGTGAGTCCAAAATACGTCTGAATTACGTGAAGTAGGTGGGGGGGTGGTATTTAAAGTGTACAGTATGGGCGTGCTAAGTGGCGTACGTTCACGTAGTCTATACATCCGTTAGCGGACGTACGCTGTTACGTCTGAAAAAGTTACGGTAGGGTTTGGGAAGCGTATCTTGACAAAATACGTCCGTGCAAGGGGTGTGCCGAGGGGAGTGTAGCGAACTTACGTGCACGAAAATACGCTCCGCGAATAAACGTACGGCACACGTAGTTCTGGATCTACCCCAATATTCCATTTGTGACTGTATAGAATAGATTGAAGGAGATCAAAAATCTCAATGCTATACCTTTCTCTATGATTTACTGGCAGATCGTCTACAGAAAGTGCTTACATTCAATTAAATTGGATTTTCTGAGCGCTTTAAAAACATAAAAATTCCCC
>WWET01000094.1:997708-1018533 GCA_011038615.1 Limnodynastes dumerilii | reverse complement strand
AACCCCCCCCCCCCCCCCCGACGAGTTGGTTTTCTTTCCACAGACCGTTTCTGTACTGGCTAATACTTGCTAGGCTCTGAGGCTCAGAATTAGATACTGTGTAATTATAGGATAAGTCAATGATAGGTCCTGAGATGTAGATGGTGATTATGTATGATTATAATGTTTTTGAGGTAGAAAAACGTACTCTAGATCAGATTCAACTACCAAGAGTTATCCTGTGAAAAAACGTTAACGTTTAGAGAATAATTAAAAGTGAGAAAAGTCAGAGGTAAATGAGGCAGAAGACCTCCTATGTTGTCATTGTAACTTTTTAAAACAAAAGGATGTTTCTCAATAACTGTGAAATAAAAGGATATTTGTTACAGATATCATCAATTGAGCTCATATGTAAGTAACAAATATCCACTATCTATTAAGGAATGCATCTCAGGACAGAATTGGAGTGAGGGTCACCCCAATAGTAATAATCAGGGTTACAATAGCGGACTTCTCTTCCACAGTCCTGGGGACATGCTTGTATTACATTTTTAATGGACAACAAGTTGCTGGTATTGGACAAGTGTCATGGAACTATGGGCCTGATCCAGACCTACGCATGAGAGCGGAGCGTATTACCGCTTCAGCGTAAAAAGTTTCACTCCCATGACACTCCCCTTACCTTTACCTCCGTATGCCGGCTGAACCCTACCTTAACTTTTCCCGGCGTCGGTACGAATTTTCGTAGCGACGCGCTGATCGTACCGGGCTAAGCACGCCCATACTGTACAATTTAAATGGCTCCCCCCGCCTACATTCCCTAACTCCAGCGTCCGTACTAACTTCATAATAAAAACATGCCCTGTCGTCGGAAAATACGCAAACAATACGGACGCCTGAATCGCCGCTACGAAAAGGTCTTTAGTACGACCGGAAGTTGTCACTCTGCACATGCGCAGTGCGTTTTTTCTGCCGAATTTACGCTTACGACCAGCGTACGATCGCTTGTGAGTGTAGGTCTGGATCAGGCCCTATGGGTGGGAGTTCCACTCATGCTCCATCAAGTACTCTAAATTTCCCACCAAGCTTAACTGCCACCGCTACAAGCTATTCTGCTGACTGGCAAAGGTAGGAAAGCAAAATCAGCAAATCAGGCAAAGGCAAAGGCAGCAAATCAGCCCACTGGACTTATTTATTATCATTATGGGAAAATAGCAGTACTATTCACATGTGTTTAGTTGACTACAGGCCAATGTTTCACAAATCAGAAATACGAGTTTACCACTTCTTGCAGAACAACACATGTGTGACTTGAGGTTTGTGCATGTTGTTCAAGATGTGGCACCGGAAGCAGCAATCCTTTAAAACCGAATGGTACCCTATTGAGACAAGTTACCTTGATCTTCCAGGAAGGGTTGCACTGCTTAGGCCATTTATATACTAAAAGCACATACAGCAAAACTCCAAATGTATTATGGGTTCAAAGTTGGATAAGTAGCGCTAGCGTCTGTGTTAATAGGCCCCCAGTAAGCAAGACTTGTCAAAAAATAGTCAACCCTTTTAGCAGAAAATGTTCTATATTTCAATAGAAAAAAAAACTGCAAAGATCTTTTAAAAATGTCAAAAATCCATAAAATCTAGCAGTCATATAACATTTCAGTGATTTCCTATCAATGGGAAATTAAGCTAAAGTGCTCAACTTTCAACCCTTTTTATTTTTACTCCTGTGTTTTTACAATTAATATCAACATTGAGTTACATATTTAAAACCATTTAGGTTATTCTTGAGCATTATCAGATCAAGGGGGTAACCTGATTGTTATATGTCTTTATAATCTATCAACAGACAAAGATTATCCAAGCTAATACATTTTAAATTAGTTTCTTTAGAAAAAAATGTGTCCATGTGTACGAAAAGTTTCTAGTAAACTTTTAGGAATATTTAAAAAAAACTAGTCTTTTAAAATAAAAACTCACTGCTTGATCTTATAGTGTGCAGATTTGGTTCACAATTACAAATATAATGTAACTAAGACAAAAATATTGCAAAAACAGAAAAACATTTTGTTAAAAAAACAAAAAACAAGAAAATGGAATATCAGACACTACTGTATCCTTTCAATATATAAAAGAATGACCGTATTAAATACCATAGGGGAAGAAATAAATAGAACATTGGGTATATGGTACTGGTATAAGGAATACAGCAGAAAGGGGGCCCAGAAGTGAGGAAGGCCAAGGCTGCTAGCAACCCTTCATCTACTTCGATAAGCTGGTCAGGAGGAAGGAGAGTTCTAAGCTGTCTGCTGCTGGTAGGATTTACTTTATATACGGCGCCATGCACCATGTTTTTGTCATGTGGGAGGAAACTGGAACACCAGGAGGAAACCCACACAGATATGGGGAGAACATACAAACTCCACACAAAGCCTAGTCCGGGAATCAAACTCAAGTGCTACTCACTGAGCTACTATGCTCGGTATATGCTAACACACCCCCTGTCCTCATACTGAGTAACTCCCTTGCTCTAGGGCCTGGCTGTGTGTAGGTTCACCCCTGGATTTTACAGTATGTTTTGTATGTGTTTTATGAACTGTTCCTCTAAAAATTACACCTCTTATGTCCACTCAGACATTACTTGTCCAATAGGTGGCCAGCTTTTTATTTGGTATTAATCTGTGCCGTATAATGAACACTAAGTTGATGCAGGCTTTAAAAAATGTTTCTGGTATTCTTTTGTATATATCTATATATCTATATACTTTGAAGGTGTATTGTTAGTCTCCTTAAAACAGAAATTTTATTCAAAAAAACAACAAAACACCTGGAAATGAAGACATGTTTTCTGCATAAATTAAACAGTAGAAGTAAAATGACATATTTTCCATTTCAAGTCCAAAAATAGAAATGTTCCTATATGGAGCATGAAATAAAAATACATAGCTGAGTGAAAATGTAATCCATACTGTCTCTCCAATGTGTTTTACTAGAAAGCAGTCTTTACTTTTTGATAATAAATGCAGTAGACACATCTCAAAAATGCTTTACGAGTGTTTATAGAGGATTAAAAAGGGCTAAATGGAAAAGCACAATATATTACTTCATACATAGACCATTCTTTCTTCATTAAGGTCCTAATCCAGAGAGGAACGTAAAAAAGAATGCAGGAAAAACACAAACAAATAATGGGTGGTTTAATACTACAATAAATCATATGAAAGTATGCAATATGACCATTGGGTAGAGTCATCAAGCAGGACCGGATTCAGATTTTACATCGTCAGGTGATTTACGCACGCAAGGTGCGTAAATCACCTGACTGAACTAGAGGGCGCATTACTATAGTAATCCTAGCATTTACACAATCGGACGAAACTTTGTTCCGTCCGAGCCCATTTGCGTGCAAATGGGCTGTGCTTCCCTTCCGCCCGCTAAAGCGGTTTATATGTACCTTATGGCACGCCATAGGGCTACCTTATATCTCTGTGCAATGTCCATATGCCGGGCAAATCTAAATCCCTCCTCCCTCCCACTTCTTCCTAAAAACGCTCCAAGGTGGCATTACGACCTGCTACGTAGATAGCGTAAATTACCTACTACGCATGCATTTCGTGGAAATACGCACTTAAGAAGCTTCTAAGGTGTGAATTAGACCCTTGGTCTTGCTATTTCTGTTGACAACACAGAAATAATCCCTACTCATAAAGCATGCTGGCTAGGTGTTAACGCCGTTACTACGCAAATTTTAGTGTAGGGAGGCAGGGTAATGAGGCTGGGAGGGCGTGCTTAACTACGCCGCCATCCCAGCGTAGTCACCCTCGCTTACGCCTGCGGAAGTTAGTGTATCCTTCAGCTGGCGTAATCGAGGGTAAATATGATGGGGCAGGGGGGAGTGTCAGGGGGAGTCCCACGATGTTACGCTGAGCGTTAGTACGCTCAGCGCTACATCGTAGGACTGGATCAGGTCCTAAGAGAGGAAAGTTACTCCTGGGCTAAACCATGTTGATTTCAGGGGAGTCAAATTTCATCTGTTGCAAAAAGTATTAGAGTTGAGAGGTGATGTTTCCTATCCCAAGTCTAAATAACAGTGTAGCTGGTCGGTATCTGTGTGCAGTAAGCAATTCAAAGATATATCCCTGCATGCAAAGAAAACAATTAACTTGACTCATCATGGTTTCACCCAGGTGTAACTTTCCTCTCTTATTTTAAGCTCCTTTTTAAGTCTGAATCAGGCCCACTGTGCAGAAAGTCTTACACATATTTTGTCCAATTCTTAAGATTATTTTGGAACTTGGAAGCGACATGAAGTACATTACAAAAGCGTGAAATAAGAAGGGCATGGTATTTCGCTGTGTTAAGTCTTGTCTGCATGCTCTTTAATAAAAGTGGAATGAAAAATAGTAAATTATAAGAAAAAAATGCCTATGAATGCACCAGTTGTGACTCGTTTGAAAATCCAGTTTGGTATGTGGCATCAAATATGTAATTTAATGACATGTAAGAGAGAAGGCTCTGGACAAAAATGTTAACTATTTTTGTGATTTGCACCTGACTAACATTTTAGCAAAAAAAAGAAGATATTGTTGTACATGTTATTGCAGGATGGGGAAGCAGACGTTTATATAGAGTATTTGGTGTTATGAAAGTGCACATTATTTCCTAAAGTGAACACATTAAAATAACTGTGTACAAAATTAAGGAAATTGGAAGAATGCAGCTTATAACATGTCAATGAATAACATGGTCGTACACTGGAAATTATTTATAAAGAAAAAACTAGAAAACTGAAGAAACATTCAAATATTTGTTTGAATTTGTGCAATAACTTCCCCCTGCAACACACATATTTGCCTATAAGAAGACACATTGATGGAAATACATTTTGTCCTTCATAACAGATTGACAGATTGCAAAGCAGTGCACCTGAAAATCCAAAATGAATTATAAGAGAGTGTGGTGAAACCCTTTTCACATATATTATATTGTACTTGCCAACTCTCCTGAAAAGTCTGGGAGAATCCCAAACTTTGTCCAGTGCTCCCAGACTCCTTGAAAAATAGGCAATCTTCCTGCATTTGGCCACCACCTACTGCTGACAACCCAATGAGGAAAAGGTGGTTGGTTTTAAAATGAAATTCAATTAATATTATCAGTGCCCCCAGCGATGTGTCACCTGAATCGCTTCACTAGAATCTCCCAGAAGGGGAGATCTAAAATTTTTGTTAAAATGTGTTATATAAGAACCTACTGAACAAACTGACAAATCAAATGGTGAACGAGTCATTTTTTAAAACATCTTGTGCATCTAGTTTAGGAGACGTGTGGTTTTAGTTGAAAACAGTAAATTTACAGGATATAGGAGATCTTCCGAAAGGGTCCTGTACCACATAAAGCAGCTTAACTGACATTTTTATGATTGCATGGAAGAAGTTATTACAACAAAGGCAATTGATTTGAGAACTATTTTAGTGTAGTAAATACCTGGCCAACCTGTAGTTTTACAAGGAAACTACAAGTCCCAGTATGCTCTAATAACACAGGCACTGCTGATAGCTTGTAGTTTCAAAACACATGAGCAATAGGTTGGCCAGGCCTGAAAAAGGGTTAACTAATCAATGCAACTACCAAGTACTCACCTATGCAGTATGGACAGCACTGACCCTTTCTTAAGACCGGCCTCTCACAGGTTACAGACGGACAGGACTCAGAATAACAGCTAATCATCCCATCCATGCAGACACAGCTAGTGCAAACATTGGGTTTCCAAGACTCTGCTGCCAGGAAAATGTCCCCCTTGTCATTTTTGCAGTAGCTGGGCAGACTATCATTGCCCGGCACAGAAGGCTGAAGAGATTCATCTGGAAGAGTAAATGTAAACAGTTAGTGGCAGGAAGAGTCAGCTCAAATCTCATGAACTGGGCAAAGCAAACGGATATCAGATACAGACTGTATTTTTGTCTGGCACTATCTAAAGCCTGTGTCGTAATATTCCAACACAGGTTAGTTTACAAGGTGGAAAATACATCTGAATGCTCCATTTATAAAGACACGCATGATGAAAGTGACCTTCCTATCCAAAGCAAAAATCACTCTAAGAACACGGATTGCATTGAGGTTCACTCTATAAGGCTTTCTCCCACACACAACTTTCTACTGGCCCTAGAGTTAACTGGCTTAACATTACACAATTAACATTTAGCTTCTGTATATTTACAGTGTATTTTATTTTATATATAAGCAGAAATCCGTTACATTATTTTAGCACAGAAATCCCCAGAAAAAACATTCCTTAGTAAAGCACAGTGTATCGGCGTGCACTCTCCACGATACTCCCCCTGTGCGAGCGTATTTTCCCTCGCTTACGCCGGCTGCAGGCTACCCTAACTTCAGCCGGCCTAAGCAAGAGAAAACAGGAGCGTTTGCCTCCCTCCCTCATTAAACTACCTCCCCCCGCCCACCTACACTAACCTGAACGTAGAAACGCTGGGGGATGCCCCCTCCAGCGTTACTATGGCACTGCTACGGATGCCCGATCCACGATGCCCAATCGGCTTTTAAGCCGATCTTAATGCCAGCCAGCGTAAATCTGGATCAGGCCCTGAGTCTCCTGATATATGAGTGGAGAGTGTCAGCTTTATGTAATAAAACAAAGCCCTCCCTCTTACCTCATCGTACCTATCACAATGAAACCGCACATTCGCACAGTTCCTCTTGTCGCAGTTGCCGTCAGTCTGCATTTTAGACGGAGATGCAACTCTTGCAAAGAGTCATCCGCTAAGCTAACCCTACTCTTAACCCTTTCCTAACCCTAATCCTCCCTTTCCCTCAACTTATACCCAACCTTCCCTTTCTTCAGCCCTAACCATCCATGCCCCAAAGCCTAACCATAACTCTCAATGCCTCGTAGTGTGACCCTAACCTTTCCCTTAAGTCCTAACCCTAACATTTTACCCTCCGCAGCCATCGCAGCCTAGCCCTAATTTACCTGCCGCAGCCTGTGGTTATAGCAAATGTTTTTAAAGCTTTTCGAACAATAATAGAGCTGCCATTCAGCTGGTGGCGATATCATATTCAAGCAACCGCATCGTGGCAGGATGTATACAAAGCAAATTCATCTTTCTCCAACACCAAGGCTTGTGACCAGTGAATAGGGTGGATGTTTAGCATTCTAACTGGATTGACTAAACCACTAGTATGTCTGATTAATGTGTGTTATCATTCTAGTCATTTTCATTTGAGTACTAGATGCATTATATGCAAAGTACAAACCAAGAAAAAAGAAACAAAAATGTAACATGATTGCAAGCTCACAAACAGCTGTATTTTGATCATCTTAGTTGAGTTTTGCATTTTGCATATTTTAACACACTTGGCCAGCAATGATCTAGTAAAACACTAGTGGGTGTGAGGGCTGAAGGTGCTATTTATCTTTTCCACAATCCATAAACTAATATTTCTGGAATTTATATGAGCAGCCATCCTTCTAACCCTATACAAATGCAATGCACTATAATAGCTGTAAAATTAAACGTCTCCCTAGTAGCAAAGTTTCCCTTGCATTACTTACCAATAGAAATCTTAAACAAAAAAAATCTCATTTACATTTGTAGAGATAAAAGAGCACGGTCCATTGAATCTCAAAGAAAATTGTTTGCGCTACATCAATTTGGAGTTTCACCAGTAATTACTGAATAAATGTGTACATACTAAGTATCAAACTGTACAGCTGTGTTGTTTTAAGGGACTGACAGATTTCCTACTGAATATTCAGTGTATCTGAAACAAAAGATGCTACAGTGTGTGAGGGATGTCTCTTCCTTTAGGCTGCTACCGGTCTATCAGCTTTTCTGTGAATAAAGGACATTGTTAATGTAGCTGGGTGTCTTGTTTCCTGAAACTCAGATTCAGAACAGCAGCATCTGTTCCTTTAGGTGCAGTCGGGAAAATAGGAGCTATACTCTAGGGACACTGAACTTACAAACTAACAGGCAAAAGACTGTAAAGGACTTTAAATGAATAAAATGTATCAGATATTCCAATAAAACGTCCATAATGTACCCCTTCTAATGACTCTAGAAGCATAAATAAATGTTAATGGAAAGAACATCATAAGCTACTATGTGCATTGATTTAACCTGCTGGTAACACAATTTTGCTCTCGTTTCAGAGCAACTGTACAATTACTATGCACTTGAGTAGGGTCATGACAGACATCTACTGAGTGTTCAGAAACATAACAGCACACTTAGGAACTGTACAGTGTTACCAATATAATAGAATGACAGCTAACGCTCACTTTACTTCCCTGTTCTATTTCTGTACCAGATTACCCTACTTAGTAAGAGAGAGCTGGTTCACACATGGGGATGTAGATGAGTTAAAACAATTAAATGAAAAAAAAAATCTAAAAAACCAAGAACTTTTAATATTCAAAGAGTTTTATAAACTAAAAATAAGTGGCAAGAGTGTATGGTGCACATTGTGAGCATTAACGATCACTAATGACTGACAAGCTGATAGGCCTTTCTGTCTTACTGATGCTGCTATATGATATATATATTATATCTAACAGCGTGTTCAGTGCATGTTCATTGATCCATAAGAATGATTCTCTGATGTGTTTGTGGACCACTTATGATGAATGAGCTGAAAGTGTCCATCCACTCAACATCCTCTGAAGCATGGGATTGTGGATATCAGAAGGTGTTTTGATGGGAAAGTGTAAAGAAACTGTTGTGCGGGTATCGATTTAATATTGATCACAAGATTATTTTTTTATTATGAAACACTTACACGTTTATAAATGGTAAAAGGGGGTAATGAATATAGGAGAAGGTGTGGTAGTGCTAAATTGCTGTTGTTGCTTACATTTCTCATACACCTCCATTGTAGCCCACTTTAAACACCTCTGATCATTAATGAGAACTTGAAAAAGTTCTGTAGACTTCCTTTCAATACATCTAAAATAATTTCTGTTTGCAATTACCGCCATATATTAACACATTTCCCCCTGCCAGACACCTATCGACTTAGAAGTTGACAATATTTATTTTTCTAGAACCTTTTGCAAAACAATTACATTTACAGCTTTAATAATAGCACTGAGGAAATATGTCAAACTGTGCCTTATATTACCTAGAGAAAACACAACAGGGATGATTAGATAATAGCATACATTCTGTCTCTTCTTCATTATCATGTAAATTCAGCTTATTATTTTTCAAACAAACACAGAAGCAGAAAAACATTAGTGACAGAGGGATATATTTACCACTGATGTTCAGTTATAGGTGCATGTAAGGTTCTCTAGTAGATATCCAGTACCCTTAATAAATTATTTGCGGTTATTATGCATCTCATCTACTCAGCTTCTGGTGAAATGTTCATAGCCTGCAGATACCAGCTTAGCTTTGTTTTAATTCCTCCCCAATACATATATATGCCAGATTTAATATGAAGGAAGGTTTAGGATATGATATAGGGGAAAAATGTGGTACAGAATATCAGTGCGGGCATGGGTAGAAAGGGCAGATGGTAAAGCACAGTATCACAAATAATATATATCTACTTGCACAACTGTGTTTATTTCACCAGTGCCATATCGTCATCAGGATTGTCTAGGTGTGTGCTGATTCTCACAAAGCATCCATATTTAACAATACTCCCCTACCATACACAGGAACTGACCACTAAAGCTGAACATTTCTTCCTAAAATGGCCCTGAACAGACTAATACGTTTGGAATATTTATTTACGCTATAGCTAATTATGTTACTTGCAAATTCCACTGTTTTATACTTCAGTAAGTCATCTCCTCTCCTCTGTCCTTAGCATGTGTCAGCTTGTAATTATATTTGGCAACATCACAAAGCCTTGGGCTACACAGCAAAGACTCCTAACCATGTGCACAAAACAGTTAAAAGGATCACATCCTAGAAAATAATCTTATGAAAAGTATTAGAGAAATAAGCCAAAACTATTGTGTTAGCCTTGTGAAAAAAGGCAAAATGAAATCCTTCCTGGGATGCATTGCCCAATGTACCGCCAATAGTTACCCAGGCTCCAAGAACTCTGTTCTGAAAGGGTGAGTATGTCCCAATGAGCACCCTGCAAAATGTGTGTCAATCCCAAGCTCCAACACTGCCCATGACTAAACCAGGGGCCACAGGCCCAACTTATATAAAATAAAAGTCATATAATGACAGTATTGGTTGTTAATGCCTTTGCACATTGTAATTCTTATTATTCCTTTATCATGCACTTTATATGCAGTAAGTATTTAAACATCTATATGAACATTCACAGTGATGGTTGTCTGAGGGATGACCCTTTCACCTATATGACCTGTACTGTATCTAAGTTTGATGCCTTGTGTGTTGTATGTGCAAATGAACCAGCACTACCATTTGAAAGCTGTGTTTGTTTTTATAGAAGCCTATATACTAATACAGGTAGCACCTGTGCATCGTGTTGGCAGGACTCTTATTATTGCAAAATGTTTATTTCAATATTTTTGCACATGGATTTAGCTTTGTATCACATTGGATATTTTTGTTGCAATTACATTTTTGTGCATTGAAATCACAAATGACCCAAAGCCGCAACCAATGTATTTTTACCTTTAATACTCTGCTCTAGTTAGTATAGATGGAAATACTTGCACGTCAACACATATGCTAGATGAACCATGCAGTGATCATTCATTGTAATGACTCTATAGGAAATGAATAAACATGTGAGGGGGAATCTAGAATATAGAACTTACAATCTAGTTCTTCATAATGAAATCAATACATAGTTGTCATGTAATCAGACTTTAGAATCTATGCGGCTCACTACCTAGAAAGTCACTTGCATTTATTTCCATGTCTAATTCACACAAGGACCTCTCATTTATTTACACAATTACTGACACATTCTCTGGGGTAAATTCATTTTTATTGAGTTATAATAATTGGTGAAAAACTATATGTAAGCCAAACATGTGTCCATGCGGAACAGGTGTTAAGACAAAGCACCTGCATGCAATTTGCAGGCCGCTTGCAGTAAATATATGTGTGACGCTGACCGCTAAAAATACAGAGCAAGGAATACTATAGGCTCAGGCAGAACCAGAAAATGCCACTATCCAGCTCCTGACATCTGTCAAGGTGAGTTCAGTGATTTATGGACCCCAGGGAAAATGTATCAGCACAGTAGTGTAACATGCAATATTACTCAATGTACATGTCTAGAAAACAGGAGAATGCAAATACCAAACCCACAACCTTTACATTCCACTATGCTATGGGTGCATCAATCTGCCTCTGTCTGATCCATGGTGTATTTACTAAAGATGACAGAATAGGGCTGCTATTACATTCATTTTGCAGGTGTATGTCCAGACTATGGAACTGGTTTAGTCATTTCTCAATAGAAAAAACTGCTGCATTTGCTTGCACTCTGAGGGGCGTTCTGTGGCAGTGAAGGAATGGACAAAGGTAATCACTGGACACACACACTATGTGATCTATACAGTGACACACTGACCAATAATCAGAACACACTGCTTGTCGCCCTGAACTAATCCTAATAGGGGGCCGAATCCAGAATTAATAAAGACAGCTGACTCGTGTACGCAAAAAATGCAAAATCATGCACTTGGGGTACAAAAACGCAAAAGCTCAATATATCATTAATAGTAATACATTAGAAACTACTGAGGAAGAAAGGGATCTACGAGTCATTATTTCATGTGACATAAAGTAATGTAACAAAGCAATGAGAAAGGCAAGTCAGATGCTTGGTTGCATAGGGAGAGGAATTAGTAGCAGAAAAAGAGAAGTAGTGATGCCCCTTTATAGATCGTTGGTACGCCCTCACCTAGAATACTGTGTTCAGTTGTGGAGGCCATATCTCCAGAAAGACATAAATACATTAGAGACCGTGCAAAGAAGAGCAACTAAAATGGTCCATGGCCTGTGTCACACAACATACCAAGAAAGGCTAGAGGAACTAAACATGTATAGCTTGGAGCAGGGAAGGGAGAGGGGGGACATGATAGCAGCTTTTTAAATACATCAAGGGTTGTGACCGGCTAGAGGAGGGTGGCATTTTTCAAAAAGAAAAGGTGTAATAGAACACGAGGGCATGGATATAAACTGGAGGGTGGCAGATTCAAAGGAAATGTGCGGAAAAATTACTTCACCGAAAGGGTGATAGATAAGTGGAAAGCCTCCTATCTGAGGTGGTAGAGGTAACACAGTAGAACAGTGTAAACATGCTTGGGATAAATAAAGAATATCCAAAATCTCAAACTAAATTGAGGGTAAAGAGGGTCCAGGGTCAGTATAGTTTTAAATAAACAACTGGGCAGACTGGATGGGCCATGTAGCTCTTTTCTGCCATCACTTTCTATGTAGGGTACAGGATACGGAAGTCCCTTCCGGTCTTATTCCTACCAGGTGGAAGTGTAAACATTTCCTACATGTGAAATTTAGGATAGCAAATTCCATACATTAATAGCCGCTGCACTTTGCTCTGGGTCCGGTCCAGGATCAGCCCAGCGGTGATCATCTGGGACATCGCTGGGCCGATCATATCCTATCATTCCCGTTAGAATAACCAGGAATCCCATCACATCATGGTCTTTTACACTGTGTAACATTGTTTCCTACCCTATAATGAGCCACTCCTTGTTGTGAGATTGCTTCAGAGACTCTTTGGTGCTCACTCCTTTGCTGTGCATGTGCAGGACAAAATCGGTCACATATAAAAAAAAAGGTGTATGTCCCGACTGTGGACTGACTGAAAAGAAAAACCTGAACTATGCAATACTGTCCCTCCAGCCATATATTATACTAAAATAAAAGTCCACACCAGTATGTTTTATATGGCCTTTATCCCTATAAAGAATAGTATATGGATGATTTTACATTACTATAATAACAAAAATCTAAAGAATACCTGGAATAGTTTCTCCAATGAGAATCACATCTATATAGTAGAAGATGCTTTATATAAATTGAGTTTAAATAGATAATCACATTTCCTCATAACTAGTTTAGATTTAGTGTCAGGCATACTTTTTGAAAGGGGACACACATTATAAAATTGTCTCCACTGGAACAATTAGTTTGGTGTTCCAAATGCAATGAGTGTGTTACTGCACCTGTGTTCATAACGTCATAAATGTCACGCAAGCGATTCCTCTTGTGATTGAATCAGTTCCATTAAGGTAAATTATACATATTACCAATACGCACATCACCTGCAATTCATTGCAGCTTTTCAGCATAAAGTGATCCGAATGCATGTGGAGCTCAGAAAGACTATGCACTGATTGAGAGGCATTGTACAAGACAGCAATAAAAGAACAATGCAATGTAATACTATAGCATCTTCACATCTTAAAACTACGGATCTTAGCTATATTATACTTATTGTAAGTGCTAGCATTACAGAATAGGAATAATCAGCAAGATGCATGATGTGAAGTTTAAAGTATAAATTCTGTGATAACTATATTTGAGTATATTCAGCTGCAGTGCAATATGTAGAGAAACATTATGTCTGCTCAAACCTTGGCAATGGGGGCAGCAGGAGTCCTGAGTACGTGTAGGGTTTTGGCAGAGGAGTGGCGGGCAGACTTCAGTCTCACATAGCACCCGTCCGCTATGACAAGTACACTGGGTACAGGAATCAATGTTCCATGTCTCTCCTTCAACAAAGTACTCCCCTCCAGGTGCATGGCAGATGGTAGGATCCGTGAACTCTGGCTTCTTCCCACTGGAGTCATCTGTAATGAGAGATTTATATAGGCCATAAATAACATTCCTCATCAACATATAAAGATCCGGATGTTGTCAAAATGTAACACGTGCCATGGAACCTATGGATGTAGGCAATCTGTACCTTTTTTGGTACACAAATGTATAGTTGATATACAGACAACTAAATCTGCTCTTTTTATAATGCCTTCTCAATATAATAAAATGAATGGCAATTTTTTTGGGCTCCCCTGCTGTCTTATGAAGATATATGTGCTACTACAGGAAAACCTTCTGGTATGACTCATTGCACTGATGTGATAAGTCAGTCATGCAGGTGCTAACCTGGCATTTAGGTGGGAGTTTAGCTAAAGTAATGATATAAACACATGTTGCTACTACATAGATTACCTATAGCTGTTCCCAGTCTAGGCAGGACACTTGCTTGAGCTCTAAGCCACTATCCCATCCTAGGACATGCCTGCCCTGCAGTAGAGGAGTTAGAACGCATCAGCCCATTAAACAGATTGGACCGTATGAAGACTCCCGGATGTATAACATATACATTTGGAGTTTTGCGGTCTTTACTACTGCGCATGCGCAGTAAATTTTTAACGTAATCTACATATCTTTTTCTTACATAGATTGCATATAGGTGGTCTTTAAGACCGCATATACGTTCGGGAGTCTGCATACGATCCATTATGTTTCACACTATGCGATATATGAAACAGTATTAATAACTTTTTGAAGTCCCAATAAGTATGATGATTAACACTGACATGATTTACCTGCAAAATCTATGATTTTCATCTACCATAACCCTCTCCTAAAAAACCTGAATTATGCACTGTCACAAAGGCCTTAAAGTAGATGCTAAATCATAGTATAGGCAGCTGTGAATGTGTACACTGTTTACATTTGGAATGACATCATGGACCTGATTCACTTAAGTGTGAATTAAATACGTCTGGAGTCCCAATTGAATGCACCATAGTTTGTTTTGAATTCCCCTGACACGCCACCAATTTTAGGCACCTAAAGGCACTTATGAGTGTCACAGGCAACCTTAACTTCCCATGCGTATTTTCCCTATTAAGTTGGAAAAGTACACAAGGACTTTGTAAGCCACCCTCTTACAGCCTAATTTAAATGTGTCATCCCACCCACTTTACTAAACGTTCTACGGGGGCTGCACTGGCACGCCTCTTCTTTCTTGAATCACTACGCGTGGACAATTAGTCCACACGTAATGAAATACCGAATCTTAGTCCTACATAGAGACCGTAAAAATCTACTATGCATGCGTAGTAATTCAAATCTTAAATATACGCAGCTTCTTAGGTGTGACTCGTTTGAACGTTTTAAAAATCCAATCAGTTTATGTGAATGATTGCTGGGGTGTACATACTAATAAGATATTGATTGGTTTCCCTATTGCAATGGGAACCAGTGAAAGCTGTTTAGCACTTTGTCTACATGTAGATTTGGAAGGGGATATCTTTCAAAGACCTAATTAGATATATTATAAGTGGTAAGTAAATTCTTCAAATTAAATGAAATAATACATTAGATTCCATTTAAATTAAATAGATTTTTTTAAAATAAATTTTGAATAATACTATTAACGACTTGTATTAAAGGCCAATAAGATTTTTATATATCTTTATAACTATATTTATGACTTTATAAGTCCCCCAGTCACTAAAGCCAAATTGTCTGAGCAGGTGAATTCATTTTGTCACACTGCCTTCAGTTAATCCTATTTTAGTTGTGTAGTCTGTTTAGGACAGTTGGAATGGTTTATTTCAAGCAGAGCAGATAGCACAACCTTCTGCTGTGCCAGCCTGTAGCCTCTGTGTGAGCTAACCATCAGCATTTGGTCGTAGTGTACAAAACAGCACGGGGCACTTGCGGCACAATTGTGGTATAATAACAGCTTATTAATAATAATTAGGTCAAACGTTTATGTTGCTCATTTTATTATGCAGCTGCAGATGGTCCTCATTTATCTCCGTTAGGACAGGTGGCTGAGGGCACAGTCAGAATGCAATTTGAAGAGGCACTCTATGCATAAACTACACAATTATGCCACAGGTCTCTTGTATAAATACAGCTACTTGACAGCCTTTGTTTTCTCCATTTGATTTATACTATGCGATTATAAAACAGGGATAATTTGCCATGCAATCTTAAAACAGCATTCAGGGAAAGTTATTTTCTGCAAGTACTGGAAATAAATTGACGAGGCATCTCTATGGCTCTGGCTTGAAAAACAGTGGCTTTCAGTATCCTGTGACCTTGGATGAGCATCGGGAAGCTGTTGCACCTTACGCATTTCATTGGCATTGATTAATGGCACCTCTTATTTCACTATCTACAGTGCTGCAGCTACCTCGCAAGACAATCATTAACAGAGAAGGTTCAGACTGAATAAGGGGATGCAATGTAAAAGAGGCTAAATTCTCTTTGTTCTGCTGCTTTAGGGATTCAGCCAAGCTCTCCAAAGACCCAGACTGTGTATTGCTATAGCTAATACTAAGTAGACCAGGCCAATAACATTAATCAGTCCATCATTGTTTTATGCTTGGGGTTTCTTCATGATGTCAAACTGCATTTCAGCTGAGCACCAACAAAGATGGTTAAGGTTAAAAGACCTTTTTTATTTACCTTCTTTTTCTTCTTCTGGGATTAGCTGCTTATCTGGGATCACACATCAGTGTTGATGAATTGTTATATTAAATATAATTAGCTACTTTAACTCTCATCATTGCAGTATATTTACACAGCTCCAGAATTTGAGTGGAACAACTACTCCCAGCATCCTCTTTCTTGTTTGTCTTTTATCAGCAATTTACAGGGTAACTGGGTTGCCTGTCTTATGCTGGGTACACACTGAATTAACATTCACAAGATGCAATAGATATAAATGACATTACCAATGGCTTAAGTCATTATGTACATCCATAAAGGCCAGGAAGTAGATGCAGAATCATTGGACAGGTCAGGACAGCTTACACAGTATTTACAATGACAATGGGGTAGATCCAGACCAAAGCTGTTTTTATGATCGTTGGAGTAGCGTATTTGCGCTATTGTAAGTACTATGCACTCCCTAGGCGCTCCCCACACTCGTATGTACTTTACTCAAATTACGTTTGCCAAACTCTACCTTAACTTTTCCAAGCAGAAGTACTGACGTACGTAATGCATTGACGTATGTAACGGCCTAGCCCGGCCCATACAAAGCGTCATTCTGGGTGTCGTATGGAAGACACGCCCTTTCGTTCATATTTATGCTGAAGTTATGTACGATCAGAGTTACGTTGCGTAACATGCGTGTGCATGTGCAGTACATACAAACTGGCGATTTTACGTCATTGGCTAGCGTAAAAACGCTCGCGTACGTGGCTCAGGATCTGGCCCAATGTGACATTGTTGATCAGTAAATATTAAAATGATGCAATTTCCTTTGACACAATTTGATCAAATCAACGGAGTGTCCACCCTTATGAAATATTCCTAAAGCACTCCGTTATCTTGTGATGTCCATGATATTTGTGTGAAATACATGTAGTATGTATGCAGCTTTACAGTCATTCATATAAAGGTGTTATTAGCAACCACATTATTTATACTCTGTGGTTTATTGATGATTCATGAATACTTTAGGACTTGTAGTTCCACTAGAGCTTGTGGAACCACATGATGCCTATTCCTGCCCTGTACAAACAGCACAAATTAAATGCATTACATTTGTCAAACTAAGTACAGTGCAGCATCAATCACGTTGTTCCTCTGGAATAAAAGGAGGCACTATGTTTAAAGGGAAGCAGCATGCTGCAAATACACCAGTCTACAATATCAAACAGATTCTCCTTCTGGTGAACATTACCCAATAAGGACTCAGGGTGCAGATGTTGGCACAACTAAATGATTCAATCTCCTCTAGTATGACAGATTTTTGCTGCAAAAAGGAATAAACACTTTTGCATAATGAGCTTTAATTAATCACTTTAACCATAATGACTGATATATTACTTGTGAAAAAGTCAAACTAGCAGGTATTCATTATTAAACAAAGAAAGTTGTGTCTCATAATACCAGGGGAACCAGATTTAATGATATTTGCCATTAACATT
Organism: Limnodynastes dumerilii; assembly: GCA_011038615.1. Taxonomy (NCBI): domain Eukaryota; kingdom Metazoa; phylum Chordata; class Amphibia; order Anura; family Limnodynastidae; genus Limnodynastes; species Limnodynastes dumerilii. The sequence goes on along the minus strand of WWET01000094.1, from coordinate 1,000,664 downwards.
CCTACTTGTGTACATATGTCTTTCATGATTCATAGTGCCATTAACTAACACAGTCAACATTTTCAGGGCGAGAAGATCAGATGCCCACCATGATATTGATTTTGAATAAATATCGGGTCAGATCAAGGTCTGAATCTGGACGAGCCATATTGCAATGTGAGGACTGAATTCATCTGACCGTAGACATTTTGAACCTTGGCAAAACTGGGATGAGTTTCAATTCTCTAGATCAGAGGTTGTTAACCTGTGACACTCTGTTAGGTGATACGCGGCCAGGACCTACAGAGTTTATCTGATACTCGTAAGTTGTGCAATACTATAGCTGCATGTAAACTGCTGGCAATTTTTCTGCATTTTAGAAAGACTGATGAGGTGACTCCTGAAGTCCTGAAGAGACTTATTCTGAAAGGAGAGTCATTTTACCTAACCCTACACGTAACCCTTTCCCGAACCCTAACCCTCAGTTTCCTTCAGCCTAACACTAACCTTCCCCTTCCTTTACCCCAAACTTAAACCTCCATGCCCTGCAGCATAACCCTAACCTTCCATGCCTCGCAACCTAACCCCAACCTTCTCCTTAAGCACTAACCCTAACCTTAACCCCCCGCAGCCACCGCAGTCTAACAACCTCCCACAGCAGCCTCTCACTATTGGGAACAGGAAAATAGGTTTCCATTCCAATAGCAATTTTCTATTTTCAGGCATGACACAGCTGTCATTCAGCTGGCAGCTGCATCATGCTCGGCCCAGCGACCGAACATGAAAAACATAAAAAAACATGAAAAACATAATTTTTTTTGATAAAATGGAAATTTTACTTTTTTTGGCTGTATTTACATTAGTCTGCTTAGGCTTTTGCGAGGACACTGTTAATTAGGAGTTCGCCTAATGTATCATAAATTGTATCCGGAGAAATGACTAAAGAGAACCTGAAACTGTTTAGCATTAACAGTTAATTAAAGTTGATATTAAGATTTAACAGAGATAATAGACGTATGTTTGGAGAACACCCTGTAAGACAGCTTTCACAGCATCTGCACACATCATTATTTACCTGGGCAAGAAGGACAGCACTGTCCTGGCAGTATAGTGGGGCTAGCACAGCCAGGGACAGGACACGTTATCAGGGCGCACATCTCCCGTCCATTATGACAATAGCACTCCCGGCATCCGTCATGCCAGCTCTCCTCATTCTCATGGCGTCTTCCATCCATTGAAAGACAGGTGCCTGTTAACACTGGTGGTACAACAGTTGCTGCTGCTTCTGAAAAAAAATATCAAACTAAGATTATATGGCTTGAAAAAACTGCACCTTATACTAATGCTTGTCACTAGTAAGGTTATAAACAGTAAAATGATATATTACACTGTAAAATTATGGCAAACCTTAACCTCTCTAAACCCTGCTTAACTGGCATCTTCTTCTAGACCGCAGTGCTGCACCTAACAGTACAAACCACTATTTTCATCTTCAATAATGTCACGGTGACCTCAGCTCTCTCAGAAGCTGATGGATAGTGGACAATATAATCCTATGAACTCCCCATAAAATAGGGAAACATTAGACTGAAAGGGTACAATTGAAATGGTAGACTGAAAATGTGTCCAGCACAAATAGCAGCTTCCAATTGGTGTAAGTGGGTAGTACACTTTAAGAAAAGTTATTCTTGATAATTGAGTGAAAAAGACATAGAACTGAAGCATTATATAAATCATGTAATCAATTTGTTCTTAATTTAAGTATTACAAGCTGGACAGTTTTATTCATTTCTATCTGCTCTAAGAAGGCTGAATTAGCAGGTTATATTTAGAATTTTTATCGCTGCCCAAATCTCTACCATTGCGTTGCCAATCTGGCAGCATTAAACTGCCTGACAGCCACCTGCAATATCGGACAGTCTAAATTATACCATCTGTAGCAAAGAGGGTTTAAAACATGACCAGAGGATGCCAGATGTAAATCCCACACTGCACATGGCACATATGGTTTTTACTGATGTAAGCTACCCAAACTGCAAGATAAACATTTACCACAAGGCTCAATCTGGTTTGCAAAATATGATCAACATGTGTACTATGTTAAACCTGACCTTTCTCTCTTCTACTGCCACCAGAGTAATTATGTGCTCTGCTTATTGAAAGGGCCCCGTGGGCTTCGCACTTTGTGAGAGACTGTTGCTAATTACATTTTTCACATTGTTGCTCTAAGATAGACCAGCAATTTATTGCACCAAAAATATTGCAGTCTTCTCCAGATGGTTGAGGGTTAACCACATGTTAAGTTGTCGATTGCTTCCACCAAGTACAGACCAGGACCCAGATCTTGAATCCTGCATGCTTTAGGTGCCTGTAGGGGTCCTTAGTTATGCAGCCGTAGTGTGGAGTGCACGCCCCTGCACTCCCCGCTGTCGATAGTAAATCTGGACACTTACGTGTCCTACATACAATGAATAAATATAGTATTTTTTTCAGTAAATTTTTGTGAACTGCAGAATAATCGATGCAGTAATTTTGTTTGCTGATCTAGTATTCATGTATATATATATACACACACAAAAAGGCCTGGCACTCTTGCAGTTACCCAGTAACAAACCATAACATTCTATCTTTAAAATAAAAGTCAGAGACTAAGGGCCTGATCCTGAACTACGCCGATGTGCGGTGCTTACTAAAGCACAGCGTATCGGTGTTCACTTACCCCGACACTCCCCCTGTGCGGGCGTATGGCCCCTTCCTTACGCCGGCTGAAGGCTACCCTAACTTCAGCCGGCGTAAGGAAGGGACCATATGCTCGCACAGGAGCGTATGGCCGCCTAGCCCGCCCACTCACCCTCATTAAAATACCTCCCCCCGCCCACCTACACTAACCTGAACATAGGGACGCTGGGGGACGTCCCCTCCAGCATCCCTACGGCGCTGCTACGGATGCCCGATCCACGATCGGGCGTTGCTGTAG
>WWET01000094.1:964449-990480 GCA_011038615.1 Limnodynastes dumerilii | reverse complement strand
ATAATGCTTTCTTTGTGCCCAATGTACCTTGTAAAAATTAAGAGAAATCATAGAATTTTCTGACCAGATCTGATGCACCTCTGCTATAAGAGAAATCATAGTATTTTCTGACCACATCTGATGCACCTCTGCTATAAGAGAAATCAGCCTCTGGCTGATGAGCACTGTGGGCAAAGGGGATCAGGAGACCAGTAGTGCAATATATTCCAGAAGCTAGAATCAGCATTTAATGACTAAACAACTTGCACTGTTGGTAGTGAGTTAATGTACAATTAATAATAACTTTAGAAAAGATTGATTCATTTGTATTTTACTATTTTAATATATAGAGGGGATTGTCTAATGCTGATTGTGGACTTGGGAAGTAGAGGCATACATTGTGGTCTATCTAGGGAACTATTCTGCTTAATTAACAATAACTATGATGCTCACCCCTATGTGATAAATTGAAAATGTCACTGCGTGGTACTAGTGATCTTCATGCAGTAAATTTACAGATATAAATGCCTTATATCCACCCATCTTCGCTTCCCCAAATGGAATGTAAGTACTATAATAGCGGAAACACAGAAAGAGTCTTGAATAGTAATATAGGAAGTCAGTTAATACATGCATTGTGGTGGTATGTCCTGTAACACTTATGTCTATTGTTTTCTTGTCTATGTCAACAATTTATACAACTGAAACATAAACATCATTTGTTATTTTCAGCATTACACAAAAATGATGAAATGTTCCATACAATGCAGCTGTGGGAAACATTGTATTAATAGAGGGAGTGAGTCATATTTAGGTTTTTTGTGCTATCCTGAAGAGAAATAAACTGGGTGCTACAGTTTTTTCTAGAAAAAGATTACAATACTATGAATCTCTGGCCTTCAAGGAGTTCTGAAAAGGACATATTTTTCAGAGATTAAACTTTTTGACAAAACAAACTTTGAAAAGAACTTGTTCCAATAAAATAATAAACCACAATCTAAGAAAAATGGCTTTGTAATTCTCTGCGCACCAATTATGTTATGATATTCCAAGGGCAAGGATTTAGTGGAGCTATATTGCTCGGCTATACATTGATTGCAGTAGCGCTGTATAATACTGCAATTACATTTCAGTTCTCATTACCCCTCCTAACATTAGAACTACTGATGAAAGCTGAAGAGGTAAAAAGAGCATCAGAACAAAAAGAGTGTCTAATAGGAGTATGAATAAGATTTCTGCCATAAAGGTCTTACAATTGCTGGACATTGTGGCTACTGATTTGGAGATAACTACCCAGAATGCATTGTTGCACAGTGGCTATGCTAGACTACCAAGCGACAGAACCATGTACACACATGGGCACATTTATCATCAAAAATACTCACATGGGACTGGATCCAGACATCAGAACAACAGCTGATTATTCATACTTCATGTGTAAGTCAGCTGTGCATTCCAGGTGCACACACGGGGCCTGATCCAGACCTACGCTCGTATGCGGTTTTACGGCAGTCGTAAGCATAAAAACGTCCATTTGTACTTACTGCGTATGCGTGGGGCAGATGTTACGCTCATGTTACGGTTTGAAAATCATAGCGTATGGGCCTTAATCGTAACCGTTTCGTTTTAACGCTCAAGGGGTGTGTCTGTCTTCCGAAATCCGTAAATACGCACCAAGGGCGAGGTGAAGTATTTAAATCGTACAGTATGGGCATGCTAAACGTCATAACTACGCAACGACCATATGGACGCCCGCGGCTACGAACAGAAAACTTAGGGTAGGGTTCGCCGAGTGTATGGAAGCAAAACTTTGTACGAGCAAGGGGAGTGGCTAGGTCTGGATCAGGCCCATGCTATTCACATACTTAGGCATTGGAGCGCAGTATGGCTGACGGCTGGGTAGGACAGAGTGTTGGGACGCATGCAAATCGTACAGTTAGAGCTTTCTTAAGCCCTTACATATGATCCTGTATTGTGTACGATAGCATTCCGTGTGCAGACACGGAATAAACAATTACGCTTTATGTTTAATTTTATAAAAATAGATCTCAGCTAAGAAACTATAACTCTTAAATGAAATTTTGCTTTCACAATGTAAATTTGCCTCCCCTTGCAGTTTAGCATGGCACTGCTCAGGTCTACGCTTGCACCTATAAAAAGGTGAATCAGCCACTTAAAGCAGAGATTTCTGCATTCCCATCACATGTGTGGAATATAAAATCACTAGTTACATATGTTAGCCTCCACATCACTACCAAACCCGGGTAGTTGTAGCCTTAATCCAGGTCTAAGGCCAACAAACCTGGCTTTTAGTGGTGATGTGAAAGGGGTATTAAAGCTATATTCAAAAGTTCTAATGCTCAGAGGAAGACTAAAGAACAAGGAGAACCGAATTAACCAAATAAGACAAAGGTGTGTGTGCATGAATGATATTAGTCATCAGCAATGAACAGAACATACAAGGGCTAAATAGAATAACAGCGTAATGCGCAGGAATAATAATAAAATGTTTGGTACACACAAGAACTATATGCTATAATAGGAGAATGCATGGTACAGGCAAGGGCTAAATACCATAATAGGGAAATGCATAAGGGAGGTAAGTGATAGTTACAATAATAATACAATGCATGGTATGAGCAATGGCTAGATACCATAATAACACAATATAGAGTACAGGCAAGGGTTAGGACAATGAAAGATACAAACAAGACAGTTGGTAATGTCTATAATTAATATGTCAAAGGCGCTATGAGAAATTAAGATGAGAAAGCTAAAAGTTTAAGCCAATAAAACAAACCATGGTAATAACTACAATAAAATTCACCACAAACAACTTCAAGTGCAAATAAAATAGAATTGCAGCCAATTAAAAATTGGGGCCTGCATGACTGTGTAAGCAAAGGCCGCCTAGCTCCCCCCAAGCCACCAAGTACAAAAACACACTGGTGATTCGTCTGTATTGGAGAACAGCTATACTGGGGCCCAAATTCAGAATAGTACAGTACTCATTTGTAAATGTTTATCTGATGGTTTCATTAATATGGATGATTATCTTAATTCACGTAATGTTATTTGTTAAACTACTGCAAAAAATCCATTTAAAAGGCTGAAACATGACAGTTTGTATCTGCTTTTCTCTGATCCACAGCAGCAGCCATGTTTGATTTCCCATGTGAGATACTAGCAGCTGTACCGGCATTATTACAAATAGCATTGCACGGAATAACCTTTTAAACAGAATTAGTCAACATACTCAAATCATTAGAATTTTTTCTTACAATCAAAGAGAATGCTTTGTCCTGTAATTACGGATAACACACTGACTTGATTATGAAATATATTCAATGCTGAACTTTAGTTTGGAAACTATTTAGAATAAAATTGATAGATAACTGATAGATTTGTGGTTTTTAGCAACATTTTGCAGTCTACATTTTACATTGAAACGTAGCGATTAGGAAATGACATCAAAGCTGTCAGAGCAGCATAGTACATATATATACAGCAGCGATTATTGCAAGGAGATGTACGTAGTACAGACAGGGATCTGTCTGTACTACTGCCTGTAATAGCCGCTGCTGTATGTATATGTACTATGCTGCTCTAACAGCTTTGAAGCTATCAAAGATGTCAGAGCAGCATAGTACATAGATATACAGCAGCGGTTATTGCAGGCAGTAATACAGACAAGAATAAGCTAAAGCCGTGCTTCATACAGCGAGGTTTCGGGTGATCCCTGTCTGTACTACTCCTTGCAATAGCCGCTGCTGCATATCTATGTACTATGTTTGCTGTTCTGACAACTTTAAAGTATATCTTCACAACTGTCAGAGCAGCTTTGTACATAGATATACAGCAGCAGCTTTGAAGAATAGGGAGCCATTCAGCTTGCTGATTGGCTCCCTTAAAATATCGGGAGCTTTTGTTGAAAGATCAAATAATCGCACCAGAGCGTTTCTGGTGCGTTTGTTTAATGTTTAAAAAATTGATCCTGGCCATTAACTATAGCGATTATTTGCCCGATCACCCGATAATTGGGTGATCGGGCCGATAATCGCTCTAGTGTATGGCCAGCTTTAGTAGGGAAGCATTAACTGATTCTGAGCAGCAATTTAGCAACAAGGTTTTCACCTGTCGGGAAAATTAATTGGACGTAATAGATAACATATAGCTTGCAACAGACCTTTAGTAAAGCAATATTTTGTTTAACAGTTTAAATTTTGAATCAAAAAATAAACTTAGTCATGTAAGTGAGGAACAGCTCATCATGATTTTCAGTTCCAGGTCAATGAGGCTCTTAATACAGCACTGCCCTTAAAATAAAAATATGCATTTTGTGGGTTAATGCATCGTCACACTAAACCATCAAAAACCAGTGCAGCTGTAGCCGGGAAAAGACACTTCCATAAAACTACTGGTATATGACAGCTAGAGAAGTGATAAAGAATTTTACACTGCATTGAGCTGACAATATAACTCGATCATCCATGCCAGAGCTAGAACTGAAATATAGCACACACTGCCTTTGATTCATATAAATACTCAAATACCAAAGGAACACTCAATAAAAGTCATCTAGCAGACATTAAAATATCATATCTTTCTTACAGATCTCGCTTTTGTCAAAAGGATTCTACACTTCTAAATACACCAAGAGTGAAGGATGAACATGCATCTTTCTCCAACGCTATTGCCCTTTAACCCCGCCCCTGTACAATAGTTCCTATAGTGGCATCTTAAGTTTAAGGCACCTGATTCCATAGTTCGTGGACAACATTTTTTTTTGTAGCGCTAGAAACCTCATGCAAGAGGGAAACCATCTTAACTGATTAAAATCAGACATATGTTCATAGAAAAAGCTTTCATTAACACAAAATACCAACAAGTTCAAATCTAAAATGAACAGACTTTGGACCAGATCAATACTTAAGGGTCTATTTACAAACTTCATTTTCATGTAATTTTGCACATTTTCATGTGAGAATGGGGATTATCGCATGAAAATGAAGAGTTTCATATTTACAAACAATGGATTGCCATGGAAAATAACAGTTTCCATGGCGATCCATTTAAATATCAGGGCTCTCCGCCGGCTCGTTCTTTTCAGAGCGGGCCAGAAGTGTGTAATATTTATTAAATGCCGGAGAGGAGTTTTACACTCCGCTCCCGGCGTAAAATTATCGCCATCTCAGGATGGCATTAGGGCAGTTGTCAGAGCAATGTCCCCATATTCTCCCCCTAGTAGATGTTATTGGGAAAAACCTATACTCATAAATGAAAAAAAAAAGGAAAGAAAGAAAAAAACTTTTTTTTAAATTATATTTTAACTTAAAAAATAAATAAATACATTTAAAAAAATAAAAAACTGAAATAAGCAAAAAAGCAAAACATATCTGACTCTGAAGACTTAAGAGTCCCGATATGAAGGCATGCGCAGTGTTTTTCATAAGGGACTTGAAATTTTCAAAGTCCCGCATAGGAGTCTCTGCACATGCACAGGACTTCATTCATACGACGCATGAATGAAGTGTCCTGCGATGAGCCCAGAGATCATCGTGGGACCTCACAGGGCAGGTAAGTTTCAATAAATTTAACGAATGAAGCTGCTAGGCACGCTGCGAGCATGGAACAGCTTTGTTCATTAAAAAATGAAGTTATACGTAAATAGAGCAATAAATGTGGGTGTTTTCCATACTTTGCTAGTGATCATGCCAACAGTGAGACAGGAAGAGTTCGGTGTCGGCTGAGTTATGCCCTTACATCCTATGCAGATTTCTGAGCTGTCCCAAATTTATTTGGTGGGCGGCCAGAAATCGTTAGCCTATGGATGCAAGGGGAGTGCCTTCCACAAGCCAGCATTAGATTGAGATGGCTTTTGGGTTTTCGTTGACCTCCGAGCACAGCAGAATCGGAAGTCTGTATCTGGTCCTTTATTCTTTTCTATTTTAGGAAACAGTTAAATGTCAATTCCAACTGTCTCCTGGTAACTATTTAGTGAAAATATATTTATTGGTTAAACAACAGTAAAGTAACCTTATTAAAAAGTACTATTTAACAAGTTCCAATAAAAGAAGAACATACTCCTTTTAAAATGAGGGAAAAGCAACAATTTAGCTTATAATAGAAAATAATCCTCTCACAACATGAAATTACCTGGCGGCAAGGGAATTAATTACCAGTCGATGGCCCGTTCTAAAGTGAATAATTCATTAATTGCTTAATCATAATAATCAACTTTTGCCAACCTTCAAGACGTATTATTGATGCCTACATATGAGCATGTAAATTGCTTCACAAGAATTTGGGATGATTACAGTGAGTCGTGGAAGGTCAATGTGTTCTAAATGAACATTTGTTATGCTTTAACTGTATAAAATGGTATTTTACATAAAGCAGGGAACACTGGAACGCATAAATGAATGATTGCCTTTTGTGTTAAAGGCACAATCTCCAATATTTGATTGGATATCCTGCTGTGCTATAGTCTCAGTGTACATAGGGCTAACTACCTGTTACAGTACAGACTCCTTCAAAAAGCCATGAAATATAAAGCGCAAGCGCTGTAGAGACAATGCTTATGGAAACATATAAAATAGCTGAATAATCTGTCACTAGTCCAGTGCACTCCCCAGAAAATAGTGCCAGTCGGGTGGTATTAAATAGCTGGGTGGGGACATCCGTTCCCACTGGAAGCTAAGTTTCTGACCCAGCGGACAGTGGTTGTTCTTCGATGGGCTGTTCTGACTTTCTGCTGCTACTGGTAGGCTGTGGTGCAGCAGTGTCAGTAAGACTTTACAGCCCATTGGAGGACAGTCAGGACTGAAAGCTGGAGATCACAATCAAAGTTTTGGTCAAGTCTGGCCAGGTGGTAAACTAAAATAGCCGGGTGGAGCACCCATCTAAAAGGCCCTGGGGAGAACACTGTAGTCTATGTTGTTTCCAGAACAGCGTATGCGCAATGCGTTAATCACAGGAGCTGTGATCATCAAGGACATTAATAATAAAAAGAGCCAAATATGGAGGAAAGTGGTTGGAATGTACCATTGTTAATATACATGGGCTGGATCCAGACTAAAGTAGGTGCTTGAAATTAGTTACTCCTGGGCTAAACCATGTTGATTGCAGGGGGAGTCAAGTTAATTGTATTCTTTACATGCAGGGATATATCTTTGAATTGCTTACTGCACACAGATACTGACCAGCTTTACTATCACACTGTTATTTAGACTTGTGATAGGAAACATCACCTCTTAACTCTAATACTGTTTGCAACAGATGAAATATGACTCCTATGCAATCAACATGGTTTAGCCCAGGAGTAACTCATTTCAAGCACTTACTTAAGTCTGGATCCAGCCCCATGATTTTATATCACTATTTGCTTCTGTAATGTTATTATCCTGAATGACTTGATGTTCAATATTTTAGTCTGCGCTGAGCACTGAGATGGCTGGATTATTTTGTTACCATTCATTGTTATATGAAAGCATACATCAAGAAATGTACTTTTTAAAGGGTAAACCATGCCAAACTAAAAGTGCTTTCTGCACGCAAATAGATTTCAGTACCCTAGAGTATCACAGATTCATTTACTGTAGAACAGACTAGACAGAAGGCTCACAACACAGATTGTTTCCATGTATCTAGATGTTTGACTATTGATCATTTTAAGTTAACATAGAACGATAGAATATCTGACATAGAAATGTAATTGTATTTGAATAGTATGAAAGATAAAAACAGTTGCATGGAAAAATAGAGCAGTTTGTTGATTCATATATAATGGCAGGACACGGTAATTTCCAGCTCAACAGTCTTTTTACCCATAAAGCATGGTATCTCACATACAGTTGTAAAGAGGCTATATACCTGTTGTAATAATGTCAAATATTTCATCAGCCAATCAGTGCCTCATGTACAGTGCATATTTGTAATATTAAAAGTATATATTCGCAACACACATGCAATTAGAGTGCAATGACAAGACATTTTCAAAGACCACCCAGCACCCATTATGTGTGCACACATATCTGCACCAGGGCTGGGCAACCGCAAGTCAACAGAAGCATCATACTGGCGTATTTGATCTCAAACATTGTATGAGACCTGGAAATATTGGGGCCAATGGCGAGCGTAGGACATACCGGTTGTTTTTTGTTGACCACCTGGTAGAAAATAGGTTGATCTTTCAGGAGTCCAAGAGGCCTTCTTGAAAACTGGGTGCAAATATAGCAAGTATCTTGACAGGCCAACAGTTTTCCAAATTCTATTTAGATTTGATGTACAGGTTAAAGTACAGGTTATCTGCCATTACTGGAACAGAGTGGGCCTGATCTAAAGGTAAATGTTCACCAGCTAACGTGATGTTTGTCTTCATGTATTTCTACTGCGCATGGGGCTGACCTTATGTTGTAGGGCTGGGTACACACTGGGGCTTTTTCGAAAGAATTTCCAATGATACATTCAATAAACCATTTCTCCAGATATATTACCAATGTGTGCTGTCCAAAGAAGCTCAAAAATCTTTTGATTTGATCTTTTGGAGCTCCTAATACGCCAGATCAACGATGGAATGAAATCGCATGCAGCCCACCCCACTTTTTCAAATGCATCTACGGCACACACATTGCGTGACGATTTGCGCTCATATCCGGATCAAGACCAGCGAGTAAAGAAGGTTAACTGCATTGCAAATCAGTGATACAGTATTACCAAAGGAAAGTGTGTCTTTTATTGAAAAATACTTCCCAAGCAATTACATCTAATAACTCAACTACTCTCCACCATTACAAATGTATTTGGCAATAAACAAGGCAACTGTCTTAAATAGAGCAATTTTTCTTGTGTTGGTCCTGCAATATATATCACAGAGTTTCTCACAGATACCCACAGAAAAAAGACTTCTACAGTCAATAGTTTTCTGAACAGCAACAAGAAGAGAAAATTTAGATCATAATCCACTTAAAAGGGAAAACATGATAGGCACTATCAAAAATACCTTACCAGAAAATAAAAGATGCATAGAGTACAGCAAAATAAGCAAGAAACAATATTTCAAAACCCTTTTCAAAAGTTTTCATCTTTGGTAGTTCACAATCTCCCGAAATTAAATTACTGAACTCTCTTTTCAGAGAAATGGCTGGGGAATAACATGACCCAGACTGGGTAAGCAGGTACTCAGCGGCTGGGACAATATATTGTACCAGCCAGCAAAGTCATAATGCTCTCCAGAGTAATGATGTCTAATGGTACCCTATTTTCTCCTTCTCTCTCTGAGCCTGCAGAAATGCTCTTGGTACAGTTGCTGTAAGCACTTTTCCCTCTATCACGTATCCATAGCACTTTTATTTTGTCTAGAATATCACCATCTTTTGCTACCCTGTGTTCATGGCAATTTATTACATGCAGATAAAATCTAAAGATCATGAGCAAAGCAAAATCTACAAATTATGCAAGCCTTAATGTACTGAAAGTACAACAATACATCCTCCATTTTGGAATGCAATTTACTAATACAGCAAGCATTTGCTTGTCCCTTATCTTTTTCTGCTTATTCTCTTTCCTTGGTAATGACCCTGCTTGCAAAGCAGAATAATAAATTATTTTGTTATTTTGCAAAAAATTAAATAAACTATTTTACAGAGACTGTATCGCCTTACATAAAGACCTATCCTATGAACAGTAAACTGCAGATGAATATAGATATGTTTTTGCCCATCTCCCACAATGCTTAGCAAACTGGTAAATTGCACCACCCACTTTTAAAATATCCCAATGGGAAATGTAGGGGAGTAGAGGAGCCAAATATAATCCACTCCTGATATAGCAAGAATCTATCATAAATATACTTTACATTGCTTCAAGATTATATATAAAATGTCTGAATTTCGTACTTAGTAGCAAGATCTGTAGGAAAATAGTTAAATTGTTTTACAGTGCTTGAAAATCCCAATAGCCAATTAGTGGGAAAGCACCAGCTATTTTTGATCATATGAAATGTTATCCCTTCATTGCTTCCATTGTAAGGAATAAATATAATCCAGCTCACAAAGTATAGAATTGTTTCATGTCTATAATTAAGTTGCACAGTGTCTTAGAAAATAAGAATAAGAAGTGTGCTTCATGTAAGTAATACAATACAATTTTAAAGCTTATATTACAGCAAATTTAGAAGTTCTTTAAACATCCACGCACAAAGGAAATTTTGATGCTATTCATCAAATATGTGAAGTTATATTTGTGCAAAAAAACAAACAAACATTACAGTCACAAGCTAGACTGCTTGAGTATGACAACACGTGAAGCACAAAAGTGCATAGCTTTAAATGTCCAGATTTAAAGGTCTACCTAAATAATATTGAAGTTTTCTAACTTGTAGGATGGATCATCAGCCATTGTAACTATCCTACAGGCTAAAACTTTGATACTTGCAAAACTTACCTGTCCAGAGCTCTTCCTGTCTGGATATTCAGCATTCCTCCGACAGCTATCCACATATGTGCAGAACAGAGAATCCTGGAGGACCTGACTGTGTAGCAAAAAAAGCCTATATACAAAATACACTGCATTCTTTGGAATATTAAGACAGATGCCTCCACTGTTGGTGAGGTATTATTTCATAAACAAAAAAAGCAGGTGATTTGACTACTGTATTGCTCATCATCCATCATAGATGTTTAAAATTATCACATATACACACGAGTATATGACATGCATACACCTACTTGTTAAAAAACAGAGGTCCAGCTATGCAAGATAGTTCTGCTCCTTCTTGTGATAATGAAAGTGTATCCCCAATACAGGGGTTCCCAGAAACCAATGAGGAAACCTCTAACTACCTCTCCATTAAATAAAATACCATGAAAGCCCTATCAATCGCCCTTTAGCAATACTAATACTATAACAGCTACACTCAGCTTGACCCTTTCTTATCCTGCCATGGCCTGCCAACAGTCTCCATATACCCGGAAACCTCAGCTATTAACAGCCTTCACGGCTATGCATTCCTATGGTAAACATAACAGATAAGGAATTACTGATGTCACATAGCATTTTGCATACTGTTCTTTGGTCTTATGTCTTCCAAATAACATTAATTAATAGAAATGAAGGAAACCAGATTACACAACCAGATGACAAGCATGCAGACTAAAGGTGATATAGTGAGGCTATACAACAAGCTTAATTACATACAACCCACAACAAATTGGCTGAATGTAGCAATTCACTTGTGCTTATTTAATTAACCCAGCAACAACAAAACATAGTTTATACTTTATACCATAGTTGTTGGGGTAAGGTTTAAAGAGAGAAAATATGCCAAAGGTTTTATCCAGCAATGAAATGTAACCTTTAAGCAACTTAGGGCCAGATCCTGAATTAATAAAGACAGCCAATAGAAGAAAAGTTCCATTGTTCCATTCCATAATAAAGAGAGAAGACTTATGTATGTAAGCGTTCCATGCAGAGTTCAAGATACGCATGGTGGATGGGCGAAGGAAGCAAGATCGCATAGTAAGGGCATCCCATTCCACAAGCAAGGGCCCGAATGTGCGAGAGGGGTGCAGGGGCTGTGCAATCTCCTTGCATGTAAGGAATATGTACGGAATATGGGGTAGATCCAGACCTACGGGCTTGTTATGTTAGAACGCATAGCGTAATTACTATGCACTTCCCTAATCACTCCCCACAGGTGAAATGACGTCATCGGCTAGTGTAAATACACCAGCGTACTTAGCTTAGGATCTGGCCCTATGCTATTAAGTCTGGATCCGGTCCTTAGCACTCTAGTCCCATTAATGGAACCTAGAAGCTATTGATTGCTATGTTGTCTTAGAACCTAGAATATATTCAGAAATAAGACTTATGTCCTGTAAATTTGTTTGAAACATCAGCTGAGAAATGATCACTATAGAAATGTCTATACAAGCACATTTTACTATGTATTTAAAATACAATTCACGTTGCACAGTGTTTAGAGCAATTTACAGATGCATGAATACATAAATGACAACCAAAATCTGTAATAAGATTCCAGAGGTATGGCTAAGAATGCATAAGGATGCACCTACAGTATAATACTTATGTTCATAAGGTAGCTATTGGAAACCTCTTCTGTTCTGTGCTTAAGCAACACAGCAGAGGCAGACATGTAAGTGAAATAAATGAAGATGTTCCAGTAAAAATATGCACACGCAGAGGTTGCAGATACTTCTGCCAGACAGCACATTTATTAAAATGCAGCAAGTTTCTGGTCTGCAATACTATTTCATGCTGGAACGCTTCAGGGAGAAATAACCTAGCATTTTATGAGTTTTTATGTGACTAACATTTCCTCCACAATGAAAAGGAATATGAATACTTACATGTAACCGAACGGGCAGTATTTGTCACACACCACAGGCTTGCACTTTTTGGGCCTTGGTCGGCACTGGCAGATCTCACAGTTGTGATGGTGGGTCTGAAAGCCATATGGACAATCCAAGGCACAGCCCGATATGAGCCCGGTACAAAGCTCCTCTCCTTTAAAAATAAAGACAAAATTTAGTGTATTAGAACAGCTTTACTAACAGATTTTGATAACTCATAATGACTAATATTGGAACAGTGGCCCATATTCAGAGTACTGGACTTATAACATATTATGTCTGGTGTTTAGCGATTTTTACCACTGCGCATGCGTAGTCATTTTTTTTACGTAATCTATGTATCTTTTTCTTCCGTAGATTGCGTAAATGCGGTCTTTCAGAAAAAGATACGTAGATTACGTTAAAAAATGACTACGCATACGCAGTAGTAAAAATCGCTAAACACCAGACGTATATGTTATACGTCCGGTACTGTGAATACAGGCCAGTGTTTCTCATTATGGTCAGATTAAAATTTCCATTTAAAATACAATAGATATTTTTCCCAGAAATGTCTGCCCAGCATTCTGCTGTCTTTCGTTTAATCAAAATGTTTTATTTTCTGTGGCATTGGACTATACAGACTTCCGTAAAGTGTGTCAGAAACATACTATACTGCATTCTGTACAGACATCCAATTGATCCATTGAGAACACAGTGATCCATTGGGCACCAATACCGGGTACAGACCTTCCAAGGGCAACTAGTGTCTACAAATTGTGCTTATCCTAGAGGATCTACGACAAAACCCAATACCAGGACTCTTGTTTTGAGCCCTGTAAGGGAGTCTCTCAGAAAGGCAGCAGGTTCAATATCATGACATGTTGTAGAGGGGCAGTATTGTTGTTCCTTAAGGGTGGCTTGGTACCTAAATCCAGCCCCGAACTAACGATTTTCTACTGTTGTCCATGAGTTTTAGTTTAGAATACCAAATGTCAAATCCTGGTTCTGTTAATCTTGGCTAAACAAACTTTACTTATAAATAAACAGGGTATGTTTTACTCTTGAGTCATAATTGCAATCAGTTCTCAAACTATTATTTTTCCCACAGAGGTTTTGCATATTTTCAGACTGTTAATAGTACTTAGTACAATTTTGTTTTCTGACTCATGACTTCCTAGATATTTTTAAGGATGTTCAGGAAACTTTACTATTTATGTGATATGGATAAATGAATTTCTCTGTTGTTAATGCCCCATATTAGCTTGTTTAGTTTACTGCTAAGCCACCAAAGTAGAAATAGAACACAGCCATGGGAAAACATGGGAAGTGTTGCTAGGTCAGCCATTGTTTAAACCGGTGCAAGTCCCCGCACTGATGCCTGTCATTTCGGATTAAATTTTTATGCGATCGGCATACTCACCCATTCATTTTCGGAAGCGCAGCCACCGGACCACCAGAGAGGTGAATAACCCTCCCCGGGGACTTAGGGTTAGGCTGCGAGGGAGGGGGGGGAGGGTTAGGCTGCAGGAGGGGGAGTCTTAGGGTTAGGCTGCATTGGCAGTAGGGAAGCCTTACCTTTCAGAGCACCATGTTCGTGCTCCAGGGATCGATTGCTATGTCTCTTTTGAAATAGGGCCGTTCACTACGGGGACCAACACCCGAAAATGTGAACAGCATGTTTTTCAAAGCATGTGAAAATAAGTGAATGGACATAGGGTAGAACTGTGAATGTGCAATTTGGGGAAAGCGGTAGTCCAATCCCAATACTTAGCCAGTATGCAGGCCTGAAGGCGTGAGTAAAGTAGATTCCACCATATAAAAGTGCAGCAGGTGATGCAGTGTCATCAGTGAGCCATGTTTTTGTTATTGTAAGAATATTGAGGTTGTTAGTTAGGAAGAGGTCATGAGTGAAGGTTAGTCTGTTGCAGACACAGTGTGAATTCCATAGGGCATATTTTAGAGTTTTTGGCCTTGATCCTCAGGTCCCTCCATCAGTGAAATTACGTACGGTACGGCTTAAGTAACTTATGTTACGTATGCTGTGGGTTATGGGAGAGGGGCTGTCCCCTCGTTTACAATCGTCTTATCTCCGCCATCAAGGTGGAGATACACATGTAAGTGAGAGGACAGGGCAGGGGATGGCCCGGTATGATCAGGTATGCAACCATAAGGCCACATACGTGATCGTAAAAGATAAGGTAGGAATCTGGACATGTAAGTGTCCAGATTTACTACTGAGAGTGGGGAGTGCATGGTGCATGCACTCCCTGCTACGAGGACGGCCGTAATGACCTCGGACGCCCCTAAGGTGCCCGTAGGTCTGAATCTGGCCCTTTGAGAATAATAAAAGACAGGTTATGTGTTTGAGTTTGGCTGGATTTCTATTTTGTCCTGAATGAAAGATGTAAGGAGGACCTGGATTTGGAGATATATCACCTGCTAATATATGAAGAAGACAAAGATAACGAAGGGGATTGTGTGACCTAGGGAATATTATAGCGTGGTGACATTTTGAGGATATTAGAGATAAACATGTAATGGGAAAGGTGAAAAAAGTTCATATGTACTAATTACTGGAGTGTAGAGTAGAGAATATGGATAGAAGAATTTAATGTAGGAAGAGTAAAGGATGTTATAATGTAAACAGAAATGTAGGGATGGCAAAAGCAAATATATGGTAAACATTGCTGAATAAAAAAGTGTATAAGGTGAAATGCAGTTAACATAATAAATGGTTTGAGGTGGTCATTGTATGGCTGTAGAAGATATGGTATCAGAGAATAAGAAGAAGCAAAAATCAGCCATAAATAAAAAGTATGGGTATAAAAATTAAAGATATGGGTGCAAAAATTGTATACTCCAAGTTGTGCAGAAATCCAAAGCAGTCCTAGAAGCATCAAGTATAGAGTTTGCTTATTGCAATGTTCAGGCAGGGAGATCCACAAGTTAAGCTTGTTAAAAATAAAGCAGAACTTAAGAAGCAGAAATGGACAATATATTGTTTCCATCTGTTTTCCTACAGTTTAACACTTTCTAGAATACCTTATTACACTTAATCTTAATAAAAACAGAGTGGAAGTTGCTCAATCAATTTATAAGTATATGTTAAACAGGTGCGTGAAAGGCAGGGGGTTTATCTGCTTGCCACAGAAACAAAGGAAAGAAAAGCCCCAGCACACTGCCATAAACCAGTAACAAACTCTACTGTTCTATCTGTAAAATAAAACACAGAAATGTTCGTTACACATATTTGATCAAATATGGGATAAGCCACCAGCCACCGTCAAGGCCTTTCTGTATATGGTGGTCCTAACTCTAAAATTGATAGTCCCAATGTTGGGTCCCATATATATGTTTATAAATTGAGAGCCAACTTACCTAGGAGACACCCCTAAAAGAGCTATATAGGGTGATAGATTTTAGTCCAATGGATCCTTTGTCATTCTCCCCAATGGAAAGGCCTCTTGTTGAAATGGGTTCACCAATGGTTTTTATTCTGCATTTTGGGAAGAGTTGGCCCCCCCACTTGTAAAACTTTTTAACTCCATTGTGGTTGGCAGGTTTTTCCCTCATGTGATGCTAAAATCTCAAATCACAACAATTCTCAAACCTGGAAGTAACACCGGGCAACATCTGCCCGGCGCATGCGCATTAGAGCTACGGCGGCCGTACTAGAACATCACATCGTAGCTCTGGATCAGGCCCCCTGAGCCAAAAACCCAGGATATTGCCGGGGCAAGCCCTGACGACCCGGGTCGTGGTGTAAACGGGATACAGCTCTTAGTGTAACATCGTAGCTCTGGATCAGGCCCCCTGAGCCAAAAACCCAGGATATTGCCGGGGCAAGCCCTGACGACCCGGGTCGTGGCTCAGTGTAAACGGGTGTGTATACTGACCCGGGAATTAGACACAGGACATTTGGAAGGTTGTTCCCGGGTCCAAACCAGGTAGCCGCCAGTGTGAACGAAGCTGATTGGGGGGGTTTGACCTCACTTTGACCTCATCTTTGTGCGCCAATAAAAAAAAGTCCCCTTTAAATGACCTCATCTTTTGTCAGCCAATCACAGATCTTCTTGTG
The DNA here is from genome assembly GCA_011038615.1 of Limnodynastes dumerilii. Classification (NCBI taxonomy): domain Eukaryota; kingdom Metazoa; phylum Chordata; class Amphibia; order Anura; family Limnodynastidae; genus Limnodynastes; species Limnodynastes dumerilii. The sequence continues at coordinate 974,070 of WWET01000094.1, read as the reverse complement.
ATCACTCAAACTAATGCCAGGGCAGACCTGTGTTCTGTGTGAACAGGCCTGACCCGGGAATTTCCCGTGTCAAAGCAGCAGTGTGAACGGGGTCTTAAGTGCTAGGCTGATGTGTGCCCCGGCAATAACCCGGGTCGAAAATCCAGGGATATTGCCGGGGCGGCAGTGTGAACATGGGATTAGGGAGATGGATAGGGATCTACCAATTACCCTTCAAATAAAGTGATACTAGAAAACTTGCATGATGGACAGATAAGCAATATATTTTAATTGAAAAAAACATGCGACACTAAATTTGTTTGAAAATAAATTCAAAGGACGTATATGTTGTTAAGATAATTATTGTGGAACAACTGTATGACATTGCTCTTTTCTCAGCTATGATACTGTAACATATGTATCTGTTTTGTAACTTTGCACAGTGTGCTGTAAATAAAAATATTTAAAAAATAAACTTTTATGAATAATTTACTTCCAAAAGTTTGTTGACTAATTTAAATAATTTGCTTTCATAGTAAAAAAAAGAAAGTTGTAACATTTATCTTATTTAGGTTTTTGTATTTTTTTTGGCTCTTTCCTCTCCTCGCTGTCATAGAGCCTCAGAATTCTCCCACAGAAGCACAGTGCATCTGATATCAATACTGTACATCATGCGCTGTGCTTCTTTCAGAGAACTGTGTTGATTGTCGGACAGACTGTTACTATTACAGTTGATGACAACCCCTTGAAGATGTGTGTGAAACACCCTTTGGGGTTGCAACCTACAGTTTGAGAACCGCTGCTCAAGAAGCAAGAGTCCCAGCACTGTTTAAGTGTTTCTGGAACCTGAAGCACTATATTCTGAAGTGTACATTTTTCAAAAATACTTCTGTCCTGCATGTAAACCACGGAATTGTTTATATAAGAAGACATCTGTTTGACCTCTATTTCTTCTGCTGCCAACTCGAAAAATGTGTTAGCCTCCTGTATTGACAAGTCAGTGTGTCAGCAAGATAAAGCTCTTGTGATGCAGGTGAAGGGAACCAAAGATTTGAGACTCTTGACAATAAGTTGAACTATTCACCTTTTGTAGTTTATCATTTTATCATTCAGTTAAAATAAGAATGTATATTAAGGTGAGTTTACAAAACATATCTGACTTGACATATGGAGCCAGATTTACTAAGCTGCGGGTTTGGAAAAGTGGAGATGTTGCCCATAGCAACCAATCAGATTTTAGCTGACATTCTCTAGTAAGTAAAAAGAAAGTGAGAGCTAGAATCTGACTGGTTGCTATGGGCAACATCTCCACTTTTCCAAACCAGCCGCTTAGTAAATTTGGCCCATGATGTGTTTTGGAAAACAATTACTTAGCAGGAATATATTGGCGTTTGTCACAATTGAATCCAGCTGGAAATTTATCAAAAGCCACTATAAAATCTATCCTGCTCCCAATAAATGTAAATTCATAAAGCAACACCACCATTTTATCAGTACTTTGGCCGTGATTATGATACACAGTCAAAGAAATTCAGTGTAGCGGAGGTTACACATTAGTTGCTTTAATGAATCGGAGCTTTACATAAAAGTAAGGCAATGCAACAAAAGCAAATACAACAATTCACTTCAACCCCATATTAATGTTAAATTCTGCATTTTATTTAAACTATTTAGAGGTGCAAGGTATAAGCACGACCCCCCTTCCTTCTCTCTCACATGTTCAGATTTTAATGTGTGTGTATATCCCAGGTACCCTAGGAGACATGGCAAGGGAACTTTATATATATATTGCATGGTTTGTAATTTTGACTTTCTGAAGGCACATTATAAATAAATGACAAAACTGAATTCAGCTTCCAGTTAAATCATCAGTGATAATGTTTTCATAGTGCTGTTTAGAGAATGACCTTATTCATTATTTAATGTCTTATATGTTGTTAACTATCTGTCATATGAAGAAGTATATCATGCAGGTTGTCACTGTATCACTGTACTTACAGTCATTGAAATGGGGAAGGGAAAACAATTGGCTCCAGTAAATGTTAAGGGGCACCATTCATGGGAGCGCAGGGGGATGTGAAAGGGGGGGGTGACACCCTATAAGTCTGTATGACTGTATGTTATACAGACTTATAAGTAATTTGCTGGCCAATGATGGGCAAGTACACTGGGTGGCCATCATATTACTGATAAGTCTATATAACTATTTCACTCATAGAGACTTTAGAATGTAGGACTGCCTTGTGCCCCCTCCTCCTCCTTCTCCTAACACAGTTAATGGATCTGATGCAGATGTGGAGGATCAGAAAATCAGTGAGGAGAAAAGAGAAGGTAAGTGAACAGGTTAATTCAAGGTTCATGGAATGATTTTAACTACAAGAAAAAAGTGAAGAAAATAACTAAAAATCAAAATGGTATAATAAATTTGACATAATTACAGAGTTACATTGAATAAACGCAGTTGGTCCATTAATCCCTGCATCCTAAAAGGAAATTGGATGATAAAGCATGGAGGTAACATGGTGTGACCGGTCATTTTCAATAAAATTCCCTGAACTATATAGCAATCACAAATCAATCATTCCTATTGTTACTCTAACAGAGTCCCAACAGCCACAAAGTGATAAGTATGACCTATGTGAACAAATACTATGGCATGCAGTATGTGAACAAACCCTATGGCATGCAGTATGTGAACAAATACTATGGCATGCAGTATGTGAACAAATACCATGGCATGCAGTATGTGAACAAATACTATGGCATGCAGTATGTGAACAAATACTATGGCATGCAGTATGTGAACAAACCCTATGGCATGCAGTATGTGAACAAACCCTATGGCATGCAGTATGTGAACACACCCTATGGCATGCAGTATGTGAACACACCCTATGGCATGCAGTATGTGAACAAACCATATGGCATGCAGTATCTGAACATACCCTATGGAATGCAGTATGTGAACAAACCCTATGGAATGCAGTATGTGAACAAACCCTATGGAATGCAGTATGTGAACAAACCCTATGGAATGCAGTATGTGAACAAACCCTATGGCATGCAGTATGTAAACATACCCTATGGCATGCAGTATGTAAACATACCCTATGTCATGCAGTATGTAAACATACCCTATGGCATGCAGTATGTAAACATACCCTATGGCATACACTCATTATGTAAACATACCCTATGGCATAAAGCACCCGATTCACTGTTAAGAAAATGCTGCCTTTTGGTTGTGTATTAGAAGGGATATGCTGTGCAGTCGTAGTAACTTACTATACGCAATTTTTGTAGGACTTTAGAATGGGACGGCTCAAAATCACCATTACAAGCCTATTTCCTCAAGGTTTGTAATGACTTAAGAATGAAGGGGTGTGCTGGGAAAACTTAAGAATGAAGATAAGAAGATTGGATGGAGGGAGCCATTTAAATGAGGAAATCTGAGTGCAGTTAGTAAAAAACATTCTTAATTAGCCCCCGTACACACACAACTACGAACCTAATGATAAGGTAGCTCTATGGCATTCGTAAGTCAACTAAACCAGGTGCGTGTCAGGGGAGTCGCCTTGCTACTTTTTGCGCATAATTAAATCATTCTTAAGTGTGAATACAGTCCTATGTGAACAAACGCTATGGCACACAGTATGTGAACAAACGCTATGGCACACAGTATGTGAACAAACCCTATGGCACACAGTATGTGAACAAACCCTATGGAATATAGTATATGAACAAACCCTATGGAATACAGTATATGAACAAACCCTATGGAATACAGTATATGAACAAACCCTATGTATTTTTTTTGTTTTGTTGTAAAGCCCTGCTGCTGTATATGCCGATGTATATGCGGCAGGGCTTTTCCAGCACAGTACAGGAAATACAGAGCTCCTGTAAGACCAAACCTGTTACTGTGAATGGCAGTGACCAAACCTATGCGGTCACTGCCATTCTAGAAAAGAGATTTGGTCCTACAGGGGTCCCATAGGAGCCCTGTATTACCTGTACTTCCGCGCCATGTGACCGCAGTCATCGGAGAGGGAGAGACGAAAAGACAGCGATACAGCGTCGCGGAGGAAGGGAAAAGATACCAAAAGGTAAGTAAGAGAAAAGAAATAATAAGGGGAATATATGTGGGCTGCTGGACATAAATATAAGGGACATACATGGATCGCTGGTCATAATTGTACAGTGCAGATATGGATGGCTGGATATTTTAATAAGGTGTAAATATGGATGGCTGGGCAAATAATAAAGGAGCAGATATGGATGGCTGGGCATAATTATAAGGGGCAGATTTGGATGGCTGGACATAATAAAAAGGGGCAGACATAATAAAAGGGCAGACATATACTAGGGGCACACATTTAATAAAGGGGCAGACATGGAGGCTAGACAAATAATAAAGGGGCAGACGAGGTGGACAGGACATATGGCTGTTTGGAGAAATAATAAGGGGCAGACATATGGATGGCAGACAAATAATAAAGGGGCAGACATGGAGGCTAGACAAATAATAAAGGAACAGGCATATGGAAGCTGGATAAATAATGAATGGGGCGGACATATGGAGGTGGACATATGGCTGTTTGGAGAAATAATAAGGGGCAGACATATGGATGGCTGAATTAATAAAAGGGGCAGACACTAGACACGCCGCGGTGCAAGACACACCCACTTTCCTCAGACACGCCCACTGGGAGGTACAAGATACCCCCCCTCTACCATGTCGCCAAAGTATGTCCCTCTTTCCAATTCTCAAATGTTGGGAGGTATGCCCTATGGCACACAATATATGAACAAACCCTGTGGCATACAGTATATGAACAAACCCTATGACATACAGTATATGAACAAACCCTATGGCATACAGTATATGAACAAACCCTATGGCATACAGTATGTGAACAAACCCTTTAACATCACCAAAGGCCCATTTCTACTAGAAGAAACTACATTCAGCAATATAAAGAGTTAATAACAGCTGAAACAGGGATGTAGCTTCCTATGCAATAGATACTCTGGGACACAGATAAAGCACTCATCATTTTAAACTGTAAATACCCTGATAATGGAACCATTGAGCTGATTTCAGGAGCACAATTTTCTTACGTGCTGTAAAAAGATGAAAGCTCAGTCGGTATAATTGATAATGATTAAAGGATTACTTTCTGTTTATGACATGTAAGGATAAGGAGAGGGAGTCCCTTGAAACTAAGTCTAATTTGTGATACATTTGTGCTTAATTAGAGGTAATTTTATTCAGTACTATGCAAAATTTGCAGTTCAAAAACATGATGCCTATAAAAGCACAAACATTAATATCTGTTTGTACCACTTGGATTTATCACAGCATATTCTACCTGTGTAGCAACCTGACACATACTCGTTTTATTTTTCCACCTAATCAGGGAAAGAAACAATTAACCTGTACCGGGATAGGTCTTCTCCTAGTGCCTGTGTTAATCTGACCACAGTGAGAGGCACTTAACTGCTGGGAATGAAAAACCACCGATTGTATATAATGATTTCAAGGATGATAGCCCCCCGCTGGACGCTGTCACAACGAGGGACTTATTTATCCTCCACTCTGCTGTGTCTAATGAGAACTGGCCCCTGCTGGGTCAGAGTGGTACAGGTGTTTATGCATGCTTGCCACTGCAGTGTCTCACAAGGTCGTATTGATCCCAGAGGTTTCAAATCACAGAGATTCGATGCTGGTGATTCAACAAGAGAGGCCCTTATTCAAAGTAATTTACCCGTATGAAATGTATTCTTCAATTAAGAGTCACTCAGGTATTCTTCCACATTAATCTCTGGCCCAAGTGTTGAAACTCTTAGTGCTTGTGACAGATGATGTGTCAACGCTATAAAGTGTTGGTTCTAACTAATTTATCACCCAGGCCCTCTATGAAAACATTTAAAGGACAAGTACACTCACATTGGGACACCAATATATAACTGGCATTGTGTGCTAATGAGCTAAATATGGAAGCCATCCACTGCTAATAAAGAAGCGTTCATACAGTAAAATGAAACAGGGCAGAGGAATCTAAAGGTAATGGACTCAAATGATTAGGTTGTAGTTTCCTAGGTAACGTGAATGTAAAGGTAAAGATGATACAAACATACAAACAGATATGCTTTAACTGCATAGGCATAGCTGATACCTGACAAAGCATGCTGGGAGTTGTAGTTTTAGAACACCTGGAGAGCCACAGGTTGGCCAGATCTGATCTAAGGCTATGTCATATAATTTTTGCAATATAATGCAATGTGTCCAGGCAGCCTAAAATGGCTGCTGTTCTCCATTTTTAATGTGCTTTTATGCAAACGTGTTATTAATACTGTGTAGAACCAGACATTCAAGGTCAAGTAAAGCCGATAAGGCAGCTTGGTGGGAGCAGAAGGTATATGACAACTAACATTATGCAATGCTAGCTTATACTGCGCATATGTGGAATGTAGAAATTAGTTAGATAAGTAGTACCAATTAACTTGCTTAAAACATAATTATAACCAAATAAGGTAGGGCGTTCCGACTCTGTTGTTGTTGGGGTATAAAAGACTTGGCACAAAGTCAGCTCGCTGGCTTCATACTGCACTGATCTGACTTAATGCAGGGGTGATCCAGGCTTTGTACGTAACTGAGAAAAAAAGGAAGGAGAATCGCACAATCTAACAAATATCAATAATGTTATCCACCTATAAATTGCCCCAATTATAGGGGAGGTTCTACTCTTAAATGACTCCAAGGTTTATTTATATTTCGCCACTATATATTTTTTATTTGCATATTATAATAAAAGTTACGTTTTACTGATGTGATATTGGCCTTTTGGGGTTTGATTATATGGATATAATCAATTTATTTTCTATTTGTATCTGGTTGTTAGGCCGTATTGATTAATTTAGAGTGTGCATCCATAAAAGGACTCAACTTATCCAAGACTCTTTCTTGGACATTTTCTTTGTATGTTACTGACCTGCCTTGAGTGCAGGAGTGACCCAGGCTTTGTACGGATATGACCTGACTGAATGCAGAAGTGACCCAGGCTTTGTATGTAACTGATCTGAATAAGCACAGAAGTACACACTGACTTTTCCAGACAAGAATCGAGATAGGGGCCCCTGGAATCCTGTTGATCATTATCAAGCAATAACTACTAGCTGAAGCTAAGTATTATTCATGTATTTTGCTTCATTCTTTATTACATACAAGAATTGTCTTGTTTGGTGTCATTTAACTCTGGGTATTTGCCGAACCTTAAGTTCCACAGGGAACATGCAATATAATGCAATAATGCTGCTACACTAGCCAAGAAAGCATTTGTTATGCTCTTCTATAGCGTTTATACCCCGATGCAGCAAAATGCTTATGGTGTAGGTGTCACATTTGTTTGTTATAGCATGTTAAGCCTACCGATATGGTATTACATAAAGGAATAATTTCTTTAAATAAATGTATTGCATTAACTTATTACCAAGATAAATTGGTATATGCTGCCACTTGAGGGGCCGCTCACAATATTTATCAGGTTCCGGTTAGTGACACATATTTATGTATAATCATCGCTGCTTTCTTCTGGAATATGCATGTGCTGCAGAGATGTACAGTATCACACATATTTTTCCAATGCATGAGAAAATATTCAATATTTCCATTATTTTATATTTAGTTCTGCATGAAAAGCGTCTTCTTCCATAATACAGAAAGAAATGAAAGGTAAATGTTGTGAACGGTAATAACAAGGTAATGGATTGAGAAAAAGTCTGATAAAACAATCAAGGGACATCTTACTGTGTAATGAGCTTCCCTTTTCCTCTCCTGTGTGAGTTTAAGGCTAACTCACCTCTCCTGTCTGTCACGTTCCATGAAACCTTTTATAGGCCTGTCTAGGACAAGGACCATTTGATTACAACATGAGGTGTTGTGATTTTAGCATGAAAACCTTTTCTCTTTGTAGTCACATATCATCAACCCAGCTAAAGGCAATGAGATGTGGTATTATATAGTCAATGAAGCTGTTGTCCTTCTCAGCTATGATTTTATTTACAAGAATAATACGAAACGAGCATCACAACATTATGGGCTATATACACATAAAAACAAAGACATAGGCGGCTTGTATACTAGGGCACAAATCAAGGTATATCTTGTCTCGTCATGTGATAATACAATTGTGTCAGCAGTGTGTAGTGAATAGGTAATGCACACTACCATATAAAGCCTTTTTTTTTACTTGTAATCCTATTTTGCTGCACAGACATCATTTTCTGGGCTGTACATTTATGTGTATTTCATTAAGGAATTCTCAGTTGAACACAGAAGCATGACATCAAATTGTATTTCGGAGAAGATGTAACCATGTCTGTGGAATGCGTAACCTTCTTCGTGAACTATCAAACATCTCCACAGTTTAAAGTGCAAAGTCTCAATTAAGGTTAAATACCGACTGCCCATGTGCAAGCACAGACGTGTAATAAGGTTGAGTTGAAGGTTGCATGGGCTGTGTGGGGACGGGGGCTTCTTACTATAGCTCCATCCTTGTTCTTAATTTTCTTTCTTACATCTACCAACACATTATGCACCAATTCTATACGGTGCTAAGGATACAGAATTATTGATTTTAGAACTAACAAATATAGAAAATATAACAAAAGTTCTTAGTGCAAACAGAGGTTTAGAAATTTTGTTAAGGTAGAAGTTGGAGGAAACTATATCTCTTTGGAACTAGGGGACATATTTACTAAGCTGCGGGTCTGGAAAAATGGAGATGTTGCCTATAGCAACCAATCAGATACTAGCTGACATTCTCTAGTATATAATAGGAAAGTGAGAGCTATAATCTGATTGGCTGCTATGGGCACTTTCCAAACCCGCAGTTTAGTAAATCTGGCCCCTAGGTCTCATCCTTGGAGAACTGGAGCAGATAAAAAAAGGGTCTCCAAGTCTCCATGTTATGCTCTAGTACTAGGCACAATGGCTTATATATATTGGCAACTATATTTATGAAGAATGACTACAAAGCCAGAAATGCAATGAGATAGAAGTTCTTGATTTATACTGCTCTGTATACAAAAATTCTGTAACATTATGTTGCCGTGTTTCAGTTGTGTATAAAACATGGGGTCGGATCCAGTCTTCTGAGTATGGTCTGATATGGGCTTTCCCTGTACATTATATGTATTCTATTTCTCTGCCTACACATTCCATACATTTGAGACTAAACACTTAAGCTCTCTCCTGACTGTAGGAAATCATGATGTCTAAGGAGAAGTGTTAGTGTCTGACTAGTGAGGCCCAGTGCTGGAGGATCCCTCCTAATGTTTTGCTCATAGTTATTAGATGTTGCTGTCTTTTAAAGAGAACAAAAAAGTCTGCAACTCTTACAGTTATGGCACCATGACAACATATTATAAGGGCACGGTCATGCCCTTATATTAAGGTTGACTATAATAAACAGCATTCCGCAATTGACTTTCTGTCAGAGGGGGGGCATTGTGTTTGAGGGGCTATAGCTCAGATAGTATTTCACGCATTACGATTAAATTTTCACCAGTCCGTACAGAATCGTCTCCTGGTGCTGCATGCCAAATTTGATAAAAAAACAAAAAATGGCAAAATTGAAA
>WWET01000094.1:946348-961133 GCA_011038615.1 Limnodynastes dumerilii | reverse complement strand
ATTCTATTCTATACGTTCCTATAACTTCAGGAGTATTCAAGTATTTGTAAGCTGTAATAAAGCCTTGTTATAGTGTGAGCAATGGACTAATCTTTTTACAATGGGATCATCCTTGGTTATATAGAACATNACGCAATGTTTGTATATAGAATATATATATATATATATATATATATATATATATTCTATACGTTCCTATAACTTCAGGAGTATTCAAGTATTTGTAAGCTGTAATAAAGCCTTGTTATAGTGTGAGCAATGGACTAATCTTTTTACAATGGGATCATCCTTGGTTGTGTTATATAGAAAATTCCAATGTGTGTCGCTGCTGGCTGCCTGCTTAAACATATGATTGCTTTGTCTGACTGCTTTACTCCATGTAAAATCACATACCAGGGCCACATATTGTCTAGAGAGCACTTTTGTCACCACTCCATATTAAAGAAAAACAGAAGTTCAGAAATGCATTCTAGACAATCTATTTAAATGTTTAAAAGCCTCCCTTGAGCTCTGGCCACATTCAAATCTCTTAAAGGTGTTCTATAATCTCCTTTAAGAATAAATGCCCACAGTGATTACTGTGACATTTCCTCTGTTTACCAAAACATAACTCTAGGGAAATTAAGACAATACAATACACAGAATTAACAATGTAATCTAACGCTTGCTCTAAAACCAAAGCCGTTAGTATTTCTACTCAATCTCCATTGCAGTAACTGTTTTATATGCCATTTCTGTACAGCTGTTTCATTCAGGGATGTGACATTGGATAGCTATGCTTTTATCCTTTAAAAAAGAATTGCTGGTAGCCCCTAGAACAAGATCGGCAAGAGGAATTTTGGGTCCCAGTACACCAAACTTTCTTCCTCTACCCTCCCCCATAGTCAGCCATCATAGACACATGTGTACCACTGTGAAGCGCAGTCAAAGGTAAGGTGTTCAAATCATTGGGGGTGCACACCAGTTACCTAAATACAATATAGGGGGCACAATGGTGACCTAGACATATAATACAGAGCACAACAGTGACCAAAACATATAGGACCGAATTCACAACAACGCATTTTTATACTTATGTGCCTAGATATCCGTGTTGAGATGCTACGCATGCATAGCAACTTTTTTACTGTATCTACGTAGCATTTCGTTACATAGATTGCGTACATGCAGTCTTTAAAGACCGCATGTATGCAATCTATGTAACGAAACGCTACATAGAAAGCATAAAAAAAGTTACTACTCATGCGTAGTATTTCGGCACGGATATCTAGCACGTAAGTATAAAAATGCGTTGTGAATCTGGTCAATAATATTGAGCACAACGTTGACCTAATCATATCGGGTGTATTCACACCTAAGAAGCTTCTGCCTCTTGCGTAGTGTCCCGATATGACCTACTCGCATGCATAGTAGGTCATATTCGCAATCTACGTACCAGTTGTTTAGTAGGAAAGAGGCGGCCTTGAGCCACCTGGGGGAGATGGAAGGTTGAAGTGGGAGGGGGGAGGGATTTAGATTAGTAAGGAAGGGTTCAGGGGGGGAAGGGAGAGGCAATGTCCATGTGGAGTTTCCTCCTTAAGAAGGAAACTACGCACGGTTAGATAAGGTAGCCCTATGGTACTCGTAATTGCCATAAGGTACCTAAAAACAAGGTGCAGGACGGGTGAGTTAGTTGCGGATCTGTTCGCACATCACTCACTTGTACGTGTGAATACGGCCCATAATATAGAGCACAGAGGTGACCTAGACGATAGGATATAATAATGTCAATATAATGTGTTTGACATCATAAAAACCCTAACCCAATCCCGAACATATCACTGATAGATCCTATGTAGTTGGCTGTGGCTGCTGTAAAAAAATAAAATAAAACAAAATAAAAATAAATGTTGGAGCCTCCCTCTCAACCCAGTCCCTAATGGGGGCCCCAGCCTGGAATTTAATGCAAAGAGCAAATGCAAGTGAATATTAGCCTAGGACCTAGTCAGTGTCTTTCAGAGTCCCAGCACAGGGTTGTATGTTTAGTCTTTGCAGGTCTGTGATTTCATGCATGTGTTGTGTTGATATCTTTTCATCTCCTGTTTATGTCTTATAACTATTATCTTCTGCATATTTACTGTCTCCTGAAAGTAACACAGCTTTTTATATTTGATTGATAGTAATACAGAAATTACAAGATACTTTAGTGCTTTGCTACCGTAAATGAATAAGGAAAAGTTTTATTTATCCTATTTCCATTTTATTTGTTTGTACATTTAGAAATGCATTTACAAAATGTACTCCACTGTATGAATTAAATGAAATCGCTTGTTGTGAGAAAAATATCAGAACGGATGCAGGACCCAATCAGACGTGTCTCAAAATGACATGCTCTAGATGTGAATATAATCAGATTTGTACCTGTTGTTCTCTGCAACCCCATACTCTGAATGACATATCGTTAGGCTTCCATATATATTCTTTTTACCAATTTCACTCTAATCCCTGATATTTCACAGATAACAGAGTGTCTTTCTTAGTCAGCAACCAAAGTATATTTTAAAGGTTTTCAAAGAGAACAAAGCCTATGTGTCAGACGCTCAGACTTTATGAGATTCTGGATATGCAGTGTCACGGATTCCCTGTGTGGGATATCACGTTTATCAAAGGCAAAACAAAAACAAAAATTGACAGTGCAATAAAATGTCCACAAATAATAGAAAATCACAAAATAAAAGTATAAAAACAAAAATAACACGCTGCTTACACAGATCATATAATGGAAAATGGCAATTTGTACCCCCTCGGCCTGACGCTCCATAATAACTAAGATGGCCAAGAAAAGAGTAAATATAGTACATCCAAAATATTTGTACAAATTGAGTCAATGACTATCACTAAGTGCCACTAAGAGGGTCAATCAGTATCCACTTAAGGTAGGAATTAAGATACAACCCATAAATAACAAGCAAAATCACTTACTTGTTTTGCAGTGACACAGGCGACAGCCGTTCTGGTCCAATTGGAACCCATAGATACAGTCTTTTTCAGTCAATGTGCAATTTGTCAACACATCACATGCTGGTGGAGCCATGGTGAGGTAAGTAGGTTCTACAAAAGAAAGACATAGAGATGGTGAACATACATTACATATGTATCGTCTGACTGCAACATAAAACAACAAATTTGTAACCGGCCATAACTAAGCATCAAATTGTTTTAATTTTATTTCTCATTGGGTTATATAACATTCTAATGTTCTTGGAATACTTTCATCAGAAGGTATATAACTCCCCTATTTCTTAGTACAGTACCAGGCTGTGGCACCAGTTCCTGTCCACATTAATGTCTGATTTCTTTGTCAAGGCTATACATATAACGAAGAATAAAAAAGGACATTATAGCACAAAATACGTGTGGTAGCACACAGGCTTATCTAACCGATATCTGATTGGGGCTGCAGCTTCCTGTGTGCTGGTGTATCAGGCCTGGTACACTGGTACCTGGGACACACTGGGACTTTTTTGAAAGATAATATTTCCAATCACACAATGAGAAGAGCGTTTCACCAGATATCTTACCAGTGTGTACTGTCCAAAGATGCTTAAAAATCTTTTGAAGCAGTCTGTGATCTTTTGATTTGATATTTTGGAGCTCCTAATACGCCAGATCAACCATGGAAAGATAGATTTTGCTTTTTGCTTCCTGCTCTCGCTCTGTTGCTGTGATTAGTGTCTTGCAGGTGTGCTGCTGCCTAGCAACATCTCAGCACAGCTCAGGCCCTGCACAGGTAAACTCATTAAGATCAGTCCACTTAATCCTATTAAACCCTGCTCTTCAGTGCAAGACTGCTAACCAGCGGTTTCCCTGTGCTCCTTTGTTCCTGGATCCTTTCTCCTGTACTGACCTGCAGGCTGCAGCATACTCTCCAACATGACCCATTTCATTAGGTACAAAATACTCTGCTCCTCAGCTTCCAACTGTGAGTTACTATATTAACCATCTTTCTTAAAGAGGCAAATCATTTTTAAATATCAGTTAATTCATTTAAACCAGGAGAGTGACAGTTGGCAGCTCAGGAGTGGATTACATTGTACATAATGGAATGGGTCATGTTGGAGGGTCTGCTGCAGTACTTCTGATCCAGTCTCCATTCCTCGCATTCACCTTCCGGTTGCCTGTCTGCCATTTCTCAGCATCAGCTACTCAAGATTCCAGTCTCCTGTAAATACTTCTTCATTATCTCTGACCGGCTTTCTCCGTTACCCCAGGGTTGATACCTGTTTAGCGACCTGAAGTGGTTTGCAGTCAAGACCGTCCTCACCATCAGGGGCTCCAGTTAATACCAGACCACAGTTCAGATTCCGCTTTCCGGTGGTCAGTGCAAATTACCATAGGGGTCCAGGTTGTTTCCCCGTGATTCTGTGACAGTAAAATATCTGGTGAAAAGGTCTTTTGATTGTGTGATTGGAAAGATTATCTGCTGAAAAGCCCCAGTGTGTACCCTACTTAATTTAAACATTCCTCAAAAGACTCCCAAGGCCCGATGTTCTTCTTTATATAATAAAATTCTGGTTTTTAATCCAAGTGCTATACATATGTTTAAGCTGTCTATTTGTGCAGCAGTATATATAGGTGTATATTTCTTTTATTTAAAGCTTTGTTAGAATTAATTATAAATATTAAAGGTACTGTGGATAGTTAGAGCAGTGCTCAATGCAACCTTTGATGGTTATCTCTCACTGCCTTTGGACAATATATTTAGTGCCATAATCAACATGGAAAATGAAGAATCTAAATGATTCATTTATTCCTAATGAGCCCCAATTTAACACTACTGAAGTCAAAATCTCTGCAGCCTTGTATACTAAAAGTCCATATGAAATCTCTCTATAGGTAGAAGCATAATAGAGTGAGGCCAGATCATAATTGCTTCAACTACATATTTTTCTCCAAATCTTGCCCTTTAGTCCTCATACAGATGGAAGTATAAATTGAAAAGCTAAAGGTTTCAAAGATTTAGATTCAAAGGTGAATAGCAATGAGCCTAGAAAATGGAGCTCTCAGCCTGGGAACCACAGCTATATGAGGTTAGGAGTTATTCTATTGATCCTTATTAGTGCACTGCTTGAAACTCTGACATATGCCAGGGCAATGTAACCTAGAGATAAACTTTGACTCTCTGAGAGCAGCAGAGGTAATTGTATACTGCCTGTTACCTAGTAAAGTTCACTAACTGTTTCTACAGTATATCATCCAGGAAATGGTTGTCCTCTAGGATTTGGAAACTTGTTAATAGTACAGAAAACATTAAAGGAAAAATGTTAGACTGAAAAAATGGTTTCCCCACAACTATACGGTCTGTAAATGATACGTGTGACCTACTCATTTGAGGCATGATCTACTGATATGACAGTATGCCTACTTAAATTATTAAGGTGTCAAGACACACTGGGTACAAGGTCTCAAATCCATAGGCATGTATGTTGGAAACTGTACTTTATCTCAAAAGGTTGTTAAATAGTGACTTGTTGACACAGACTGCTCATTGGATTGAATGTGCTCTCAAATATGTATGCTACCGGTGTACATTTCCTTTGATCTCCTTGCTGCTTGTACAGTACTGGTCCAGTTCACTTATTACAAGAGATTAAACAGATGACATAAAACATAAAAGTGGTGCTATAGATAATTACCTTTTTTTTTTAGCAGAAAAAAATTGCAAACAAAGAACTGGTTTCAGACTTTGGATTCTATAAAAAAAGTGCTGCCATTTTACTTTCATGTCAGTCAGAGAACTTAAGGTAGAGTATGAGTCTTGGAAGTTCATCCATGTGAGGGGAATGGTTCTCAACCATCGGATCGTATGATCCGATCCAAAAAGCAGAAAGATGTTTTTTGTTGTTTGCAGTTTGGTGGGTTACTAATTTTAAACCGTGTTGACATACTTGGCATTACAGCCTTTTAGCAACATACTTGCTAACATACTATTCGATAGGTCATCAAAAGTTAGTTGTTTTTTTTAGCATTGTACTGTATTGTGAATGTCATTGCTATGGCACATTACTTGTCAATATGCCATTGTTCTTAGACCCCTCCCAAATTATTTCTTTTCATTGGACCATAGGAGTGTAAGATGTAAAGATAGTCATAAATAGTCATTAGATTATATAGGGAACAGCCCTCATATTAAGGTTTACTCTAATAAACAGCATTCCACCATTGGCTTTTTGTGAGAGAGACATGGTCTTTGAGGGGCTATATCTCTAAAAGTATTTTACAGATTAAGATGACATTTTTACTTCTTCATAGAGAATTGTCTGTTGGTGCTGAATGCCAAACTTCATAGAAAAATAATGAAAAATCACAAAACTGGAAAAGGTTAAACTGGAAACTGGTCAAACTGGAAAATATGCTCCATTATAAAGACAGGAAATTTCATAGTGTTGAACATGTCAACTTAGAGCCCTGGGCATACTCAGGCTTCACATGAGAGGAGACAAGATGGATGACTTATCTCACACAGATTGTTTTCTGTGTTCATGTTACCTCCTCTTGGCAGGCTAGGAAATGTTTGGGGTTTGGGATTACACTGTGTAAATATTAGATTTGTTATTACTCTAATAAAAAAAAGTTTACAATATTCTGAATAGTTGTGACAGGTTCCATGTTGAATACCCCAAAATGTGTTTGTGTGTGTGTTTAAATATACGGTATGCGGTTTAACATGTCTGGCTCAAACCAGGTCTTTGATTATGTGTCAGTGTAGGAAACTTTAATCAGACATGTTAAACTGCATGGGTTTTTGTCTATGGAGTATATTTACATTGTACAACTATTTAGGTAAAAGGAACAGTAGTCTGCTGCTAAAGCTGAAATAGTTACTGCACGTGAACAGCAAATAATGAGAGTTGGCCAGGCCCGGCGACAGGGGGGGGATAAGGGGGACAGAGAAACACCTGCAATACACTATTGAGGAGGGATGGTGGTACCCAAATACATGAGTGTACCGGGCCCCAAGATTCCTGTTGCACTGTGGTACACTGTTCCATATAGAAAATCTTTTCACCACTTCTATTATAATATGTCATACAACACCAGTCACCTAGAAATAATGGAGAGCCATCTGCGTAGGCTATCGTACGGAATTTGTGATCCACAGGCCTGCATGCAGGAGAGCAGAGCACTCCCCCTGACACAACTAATTTTATGACTAATATTCCTTGGAATTTGATGAATATTGATTAAACACTGCTTACAAAAGAATACCTCAAATAAGTTCTCAAAAGCATTGGTTCAGGCCACAAAATTACTCTCTACTACATGCATAAACAGAAGGGGCAGTTTAAATGTAAGTTATTAAATGTTTTATTTGACAAAACCAAGCCCACATGTATATTATACACTTGACATACACTTAACTGTATGTGTGTTAATGATTTGTCTTTTATTGCTTTATTCCTTTATTTACTGCATTTTACAAACACTTTTTGAGGCACATTTATAAAATATTGGAGAAACAAAGGGATAAGTAACGGTGCTACCCATTCACATTTTACTGCCTATTTTCTAGAATATGCTAGATAAGTGTTAGCTGCAATCTGATTGGTTGCTATGGGCAGGAAGACCCTTTTCCAAAACATTGGTCTCCCTGATCTCCTGTAGAGGTGGATCCACTGTTAAATTAAGTTTGGGTTGGCAAAAAAGAAAACTGAGGCATAAGTTTTATCTTTATGACTACATGCTCAAAGACATTTCATATATGAATACGTTACTTGGAACAACATATTGTTCTGAATATGGAATGAGAGTAATAAGAGCAAACTAAAAATATCATGTTTACAGGTCCCCAGAAATGTAAGTGTAATGGAAATGACTTAAACAATTGTTGAATAAAAATTGAAATGCTTTTACCAGAAATGAAGATTGATATCTAGTCTAATTATCAGTAATTCAGGGCAATACAAGTACTGATTTCATCTGACACGCTTAGACGCGGATGAGTGGTTACAGCAAGCAACTTTCATCTCTGCACGTCAGCTATCTGATTTTCTTTCAGCAAATAGACAGCTTCTCCAAGCTTTCATGTATTTTCTTTATTTCCTGTGTTTTATAGAGCTGTCCGACACTAGGTGCACTTTTATCAATATATATGACTTTAGATGGCTTTCCCGGGACTGATATTCTGCTGCCCACCCTCTGATACATTCGCCAACCACAATATGTTAAGACAAAGTTATAACTAGTGAAGGTCCAAGTGTGGCTAAGACATAACTAGGATGTTATCTGCAATATTCCTACTATGCTTAGCTAATTATTCCAGCACACACAAAGAGAGAGAAAGAGAGGGAGGAGGTAACGATGTCTTTTCACATACTGGAATTTACTGTTTGATTATTAGTGGACTATTTACTTTATAGTTTTGAAAATGTGAATGGTGAAAGGTAAGTTAAACATCCCCATACCCTAATGCTCCATGCCCCAAAGCCTATCCTTAAGCCTCCATGCCATACAGCCTAATTCTAACCTTCCCCTTAAGCCCTAATCTTAACCTTATACCTGCTGAGCCAAACCCTAACCGCCGCAGTCACTTGCTACGGGGCAGGGCCGCCACCAGATATTTCGGGCCCCGGGGCACATCCTCGGCCCCTCACTCCCGTCATCATGGGGTTGGTGTCATCATGGGGTTGATGGTGCCGCGGCTGTTCCTAACGTCACCTTCTGAAGTTAATCAGCGCCCCCTACTGCCGGGAAGTTATATTGAAGACGCCGGGATCAAGACAAGAAGGTTTCTTCGGCATCTCCAGTCAAGAAGATTTTTGAAGCGTAAAGAAAAGAACAGAATTCTCCATTTAAAGAAAATTAGAAGGCTCCCAAGAACACATCCTCGGCCCCTCGCTCCCGTCATCATGGGGTTGGTGTCATCATGGGGTTGATGGTGCCGCGGTACTGCATTACCAGCGGGCCGATGCACAGGGAAGGCTAATGTACAGCTCTAGGCAGCAACCTGCTTCTGTCGAGCCACATTAAGTATCTGTGGGCCTCATCAGGTTCAGGGACCTGGGAAAGTAGTCCCGGCTGTCCCTCCTTGATGGTGGCCCAGCTGCTGGGAATGGGGAAATACATACCTATTCACAATAGTATTTTTTTTATTTACGGAGGTTTTCAAACAATCATGTATCATCAATCATGTATCATCAATCATGTATCATCAATCATGTATCATTTTCAAAATACACCCGTTTGGACCAGCAACCGTATCCTGTAAGGACATACATGTATGATGATGATGACAAGTAGGCTGACTGCATATCAAAGGCCACAATAATAAAGGTGATTCAAAATAGTGCAACATAGAAAGGAGACTTCATAGAGACCTCACAATTCTTCAGCAATCTGGGGGGTGGGGAGTGGTGTAAAGGAAATCATTCAGCCAAGTACCTACAACTTCAGCAAAGACTGAGCGGAAAACAATGTTCTGTCTATTCCATGATCACAGTCTCTTTTTTATATGCCAAAATACAGTCACACTAATATTTATATACATTTTTTTTTAATCTTAAATGACTAAAAGCAAATAGTCTATAAACCTTTATTATTTGTAAGTTAAGATACTATTTTATTGGCAATGAACATGAGTTTGCCAGCCTTATACAAAGGCCACAATGTTGTGCAATGCTACAATGAAGAATGGTCCAGTTCAATTATAGTATGTCAATTGCTGCAGCACATTCATTTACCAGAAGTAAAGGATTCCTCTGTGAGCCAACAGAAAAGCCACCCACTTTTAATCAGATCTGTCTCAATAATGAAATTGGATTTAATTCTTCACTTCCAATTATAGATTGTAATCCCTTTTCCTCTTTTCTGCAGAAGTAATTCCAGCATTGTTGAGAACACTACCCTAATTTCACAGCACGTGCTGACCAACTACAAAGAATGGCCAGCCTTGCAGGTGAAGGTTGAATATTAGTGAAGAGGTCAGGACATGTGGGTTTTGCAGTGAATGTAGAAGTCTATTAACCTGTTCAATGCAACCACCACAGCAAAGCAATCTGGGATAAGGACATCTTTTCAGAGCAACAAAAAGAAAAACTACAGTCAATCCTGCATTCACTGTTTTGGACACAGGACACACACTGCCTAGGTCAGAGACATCGCCACATTTCACCCTGTATACAGCAAGTACTGTATGTAAAGAGGTTCTCACACAGTAGCACCTTCAGAAAAACACTTTCCGAGAGGTAACTGGTAGAGTAGTTTGTTTTTTCTCAAAGCCATCTTAAAATAAATTTGAGAAGAAACATTGGTCATCTATGCTGTATTTAGTTATACTTGACACGTTTGCCAAGAGTAATTTTGGGCCTTATAGATATATAGGACAGCGTTTGAATTTAGGCATTATTTTGTAGAGGACAGGGCCTCACCAGGAACGGGTGTGGGTCCCCGTAGGGAACGGCTCTATTTCGATAAGGCCATTCTCTCTCAGCCAGTTTCCAACTATATTGATTGCTTATGAGGCATAGCAATCGCACCCCTTCCCCCCACAGCCTAACCCTAAGTCCCCCCCTAAAGCACCCTAACCCTAAGTCCCTAAGATGCTAAGAAAAGACACTTTCGGCTGTCCCTAATATGTAACATCGCAACCAATCAATCCCTGGAGCACAGTTCTCCGAAAGGTAAGGCTTCCCTACTCCCTCACCCATTCATAAAAAAAATTCTGTGGTATTACACATTCGAAATTGTTACAGCTGAAAACACACTTTCGGCTGTCCCTATTTTTCAATGTGTAACATTGCAGAGGGGACTCGCAACGATCAACTCATCGTCAATGAAACAGCAATAAAATTATTTAACAAAGAAAAGGCTGAAATAAAAATCTATGTAAATGCACACCCGAAAATAATTCAACTAGACTCAAGTGCAGATATCTAACCCCAAGTACTTTGTATTTGCTCTACAACTTTTGGTGCCACTGATTAGACCCCTATGAAAATAAAAAGAAACTTCTCTTAGAAGTCAATATAAAAAAAAAAGAAACTTCTCTTAAAAGTCAATCTAAAAAAAAAATATATATATATTTCAATAGTCATAAAGGAATCTACAAAAAAAAAAGCATTTAAAAAAATGTACCAATAATTTAAGTTAAATTTGCTGACAAAGGCAGGAATATCAATTGCAGCTAAATAAAGTGTTTCCCTAGTTTTTATTTTATAATATTATAACTATTTTTATACTCATGACTACACATATATCTTTTACTGCATCCTTGTTAGGTTGCATCTGCCATGTAATAAATTACTTTACAAACAAAGTAGTTCTTCATGAATACACTATTGCTAAATCAGCAGTATATTAGTTAATACAATAAAGAAAATACAACAAGACTTTTAGTGACTTTAGTTTTGAATTATGACACCAAGTCCCCTCACTTGCTGCTATTAAAATAACTGTGCTTAACCAAGCTTACATTCCTCCTTTTTATGAAAGCTATTGGACATTGAACAAACATGTCTTGCCAGGCTCTGACTTAATCATTTCAGACACTGTGAGACGATGTCTTCATGTGCTAAAGAAATAGTGTATTAAATGATAACTATGAAAGTCTCCTATATTTACTGTCTGTTCTGACAAGACAACAAGAGACAAATTCTACTTTGCGTGTAGCTTAATGGTCCATTTTAGATTTCTCAACTTAAATTAAACTTGACACTAGAATACTTTTTTCAAGCTACAATAAAAAGTGTATCACACAATATTAAGAACAAATACGGTAGCTGAAAAAAATGTTGCATATTACGATTCACCTGTTATACAGTTCCTTACTATGTACCCATTTCATACAAACAGTAGGTTTCCTGGACAACAATCCAGCCGACGGGTACTAAATTAGCTTCAGAACCAGTTCCCCCTGACTTAGGGTCTGATTCACAGTTAAGTATCTGCGGGGTTTTAGGTGCGTATATTAAGGAAGGGATACTGCGCCTGCATAGTAACTTTTATACGCTATCTATGTTGGACTTAGGAACAGGAATGCTGTGATTCACAACTATGAACCTAATGCCGCTAGGTTCATAGTAGCTTACGAAGGAAGGGGCGTGCCGAGAATAATTAAGTACGCAGATACGTAGATTGGGTGGAGGGAGGCATTTAAATGAGCCAATCTGGGCGTGGTTATGCAGTAACGATCGCAAATTGGACGCCCTACGCACACAACTAAGAACCTAAGGATAAGGGAGCCCTATGGCATTCTTAAGACTCTTAAAAGTTTTAAAAGGGCGTGCCAGGGAGTTGATTGCTACTAGTTGCTTGCATTTAACAACCAAACGCTTTCTTAACTGTGAATTAGGCCCTTTGATATGACCTGTAGTAGGTCCAAATTTTGCAACATAAAGTAATAGGACGTGTCAAACAGCAGAGGGAAGACTCGCTATCACAGCAGGAGAACGCTGGTCAGGCGGACAACACTAGAGCCTTTTGAGAAATACTGAACATTACGTAACAGTGAGCTTACCTTACTAAGAACTATTCATTATCCGGTGTGCATAATCCGGTTCCTGGTTATATATTTTACACTCTATTGAAACTGCTACATTCTGTTGTTAAGGAAAGTTGCTTATAGTCATTGGTACAAACAGGGAGGTACATAAAAGTTAGTGAGCGCCAGGACCTTCAGTCACTCATTGTGGGTGATTCTGTTATTTTGTATTTATTTCCTTGATTTGGTGGACCAAACACCAGGTCCGGGCAGCTCCTATCGAACACTTTAAACTTGAGAGGTTAGCACTTGAGTGCAAACCCCTAGACTGTTTCATACATTGTGTTCTGATCTGAATGGGACGTCCCTGTTTGCTCTTCAGTTCTGAGCATGCGCAGTAGCAAATCACGCAGAGAAGCATCACACCAGCTGGTGTATGCTGAGATCCAGAACGGGGACATGGAGCAGAAATATCTTGTACACTGTAAAACCATGAAATTAGTCATGGAAATGGAAAACAGCAAAATAATTTTGTGATATATATTATGTGCTTTTTGTCATATCAAACCAAATATATTGAAAATACTGACTATGGGCTGGATCCAGACCTTGTTAAGTGCTTGATCTTAGTTACTCCTGGCCTAAACCATGTTGATTTCAGGGGAGTCATATTCCATCTGTTGTAAACAGTATTAGTGTTGAGAGGTGATGTTTCCTACCCCAAGTCTAAATAACAGTGTGATAGTAAAGCTGGCCAGTATCTGTGCAGTAAGCAATTTAAAGATATATCCCTGCATGCAAAGGATACAATTAACTTGCCTCCCCCTGGAATCAACATGGTTTAGCCCTTGAGTAACTAAGTTCATGCACTTAACAAGGTCTAGATCCAGCTCTATGTGATATGCATTGCAGACCAGCAATTGACAATACCAATTTTATAAAGATTAGCAAACTTGTTACTTCACTCTGTATTTTTAAACTGCATATTATCATAACCCATATGTAAAATAGGTATGTAGTTTGCTATTTAAGAAAAAAAACAACACATAAATAAATTACTTAAACAGACATCAAACAGGAGACAGATAGAACCATGTTGTAAAATGTATTATTTCTTTTATTTTTCTCCAATGGTATATTGTCAGAGCACTAGCCTGGAGATGCAGATAGAGTATATTCTAAAATCTCTTTATACTAGTGATGGATGCACAGCAGGTGCACCTCTATACAATTCACAGAAAAAGGTGTGCAATTATGAGAAATATTTAGGTATTTAGTACCCTAGCAGGATCCCTAGCTGAAGTCAACGACATGTCAGACAGATGTCCAAGCGATCAAGCAGGATGTCATCCTGTCCTTTTTACATGTTTACACCAAGTCTTGATGATCTGCTTCACTGTGCACCAATTTTAACGCAGTGTAGATGTATTTAATGACTTACTTATCCAAAGCTTAGGATACAAGCTTAACAATAATACCATAAATCTTTTTATTGACAAACTGCCATTTAGTTTTAAGTATAAGGTTTCCTGGCTTTTCTAATTCAGTAACTTTATTGGCAACCCCAATTCAGTGGACTGACAACACAAGAATAAGCAAATCAATTTAAAGGTTTCAGAACTCCTATAACTTATATAAATATATAAATAAAAATGACAGACTTCTGTATTTGTAGAATGTGTATCCCAATGACCACACTACCCAAAAAAATTTAAAAAATTAAAATTATATATATAACACACTCTACAAACAGAGAAACAAATCACTTTGTTCATTAACTTGAAATTTCCATCAAGCATAATAAACAGGACCACTATGGAATAATGCATATAGTGTTCATCAGTGTTACATCATGGCGGTTTAAATATCTGGATTCATTTGCTATATGTTGTAACCAATTGAAAACTAGGGTTAACCAGTGTGACAAAATGGCAGACTGAATACCATTGTAATATTATAGCATATGTAATGGAATAGGAGGAACGTGAACCACTGTGAGGTGGTACACAGGTCCACTGTGCAGGATACTAAGGAGGTACACAATCCAAAAGCATTTGTATTTTAACCATGAGCGATACCAGAAGACATGTTTAATAAAATATCTATGGAACTGAAAGGCATATATAAAATATGTGTTCTAAAAGTCAATACAAACATATATATTAACTAAAAACTGAAAGAATGGGAGAGCTAGTGATTCTATACAATAAACAATAATAAGATAGCAATTAAACAAACTTTTAATTCTATTAAGACATAAAATAATATGTTCCAATAAACAAGATAAAAAGTGGAGTGATTCACATACCAAAAAACTGTAACACTGCA
>WWET01000094.1:907469-920956 GCA_011038615.1 Limnodynastes dumerilii | reverse complement strand
TCTCCCCCCACCCACATGCACTAACCTGAACGTAGGGACGCTGGGGGACGTCCCCTCCAGCGTCCCTACGGCGCTGCTACGGACGCCCGATCCAGGATCGGGCGTTGCCAACGCAACGCCGGGCAACATCTGCCCGGCGCATGCGCAGATCGGCTGCAAAGCCGATCTTACGCTTACGCCGTCCGAGCGACGGCGGGCGTTACTCTGGATCAGGCCCGATGTCCATAGCAACCAATCAGATTCTAGCTGACATTCTCTAGTATGTAATAGGAAAGTGAGAGCTAGAATCTGATTGGTCGCTACGGGAAACATCTCCCCTTTTCCAAACTCGAAGCTTAGTAAATCTGGCCCTATGAGTTCATCTCAATTCAACAATCTATGGCTATGGTAGAAGAAAAGATTTCATTAGTGCATCACAATCTCTAATAAATATTTCAAGCACTTTGCTGAATTCATGCCATACAGAACTCAGGGCAAGTACTTGAAAAGTGACCACCAAGT
Source organism: Limnodynastes dumerilii (assembly GCA_011038615.1). Lineage (NCBI taxonomy): Eukaryota > Metazoa > Chordata > Amphibia > Anura > Limnodynastidae > Limnodynastes > Limnodynastes dumerilii. The sequence continues at coordinate 920,455 of WWET01000094.1, read as the reverse complement.
ATATCCATTTGTGTATACTTATTTGATTTCTCCAACTGGCTTTTAGACCTATTAATTGCAATGTCCTTTCCTAACGAGCTATTACACTGTGTGAATGTCACTTGATTTTAATCTTACACTAATAGATTGGCAACAAGTCCCCTAGGTCTGAAAAATAATAGTAAGACATTACCATAATTGGTCACTTCAAGGAAAAGGCTTTAAAAATGGTAACAATTCCTTATCCCTCATGTTCATTTAATAGTAATTCAACATTTCATACACTAGAGAAACTTCTGCAGCTATTCTAAGTAACAGAAGTTATTGCACATTAGCAAAAATAATTAATGAACAAGTTTACAAGTTGATTGAAGAAATTCCAAACATAGGGGTTGATCCAGACCTACGGGCTTGTTACGTTAGATCGCGTATTTACGCTATCGTATTTTCTATGCACTCCCCTAGGCACTCCCATCGCTCGTACGTACTTTGGTCGATTTACGCTTCCCAAACCCTACCTTAACTTTACAAAGCATAATTACTATAGTACGTAATGGCTGTCTACTTTAAATAGATCCCTCTGTCTACAAAGCGAAACTACATGTGTCGTATGGATGCTCCCGCCCCTTCGTTTGTAGTTACGTTGATGGTACGCACGTTCAGCGTTATGTGTCAAACATCTGCCACGCACATGCGCAGTAAATACAAATCGGCGATTTTACATCAGCGGCTAGAGTAAAATCGTTAGCATACGTAGGTTAGGATCTGGCCCATAGTGAGTAATCCGACCTGCTATCTTATCAAACAAACACAGATTCTCATTATAATTCTACGCGCACCATCATAAGTTTAAGGAGTTTAGCCATGCCGGTGATTGATGGAAACAATAGCAAAACATTTTTTTTTTTGTTTATTTAAAAAATATAATTAATCCCCCAACAACCATCAGAGATAGGAGTAGGAAGAAGCCCTAGTGGATTTCCCATTAGAACTGTCTCTATAGGGGCATATCTTTTGCTGTATGATTTCGATGCTGCTATAGTGTCAATACTAGTCGAGACAATGAGCATTGGTGGTAGGAAAACATCATTATATGGTGAAATTGAAGGCACAAGGGAGATGCTGACAGAGGTGACGGCAAAATGGGATGGAATGAAAGTAATGGCTCTGAGCTGGTAGAAATACACTAATTATAATTGTAAGATTGATATGATACTTGTTATTTTTAGAAATATAAATACATAGGCACAAAATGCAATTTTTAAAATTATGAAATTATCTCTAAAGAAACACTCTTAGGAGAAGGACCAGATCTTGGTTCAAGACCTGCTCTGGACGCCAGTGTTGTGACTCAATTTATCCCAGCGTGTCAGAGGTACCAAAATGAAAAGACTTTTTCAGGGCACAGATTGTCTGTTCACAATGAATCTAATTCTGTATCAAAAGCACGGGGAGATAAAGCAGCTGGCTCCAGGTCACACGTCAAACAGAGCCATTACTTTTCCCTCTGTGATAAGAATAATGTCACAGTGTTTCTGCAGATACGCTCTACGTTCCCTACAGTCCTAGTACCAACTCAATTATTTCAATGATCTTAAAGTACTGGATGGCAGGTGGTTAGAGCAAGCAAGTGTGATTAACTCTTTGTATGGCCAGGACCACGCTACATTCAAGCTTTGAAGGTGTTCATTACAGACGTGCTTCAGGTGTAATGTTAATGTGATGAAACTGAGCATCTAGCTGAGAAATCCAGGTTAGAATACGATGCATAATAATGACCGGTCCAAATATAAACCATCAGTGTTATACAATTTATAATACTGGTCAATCCAAACACAGACCAACACGAACAGACACAAGTATGAAAATTGAAATAAATGTAATAGTAATTTTATTAATTATATTTTAATATGTAATTGGAAAATTATGCAATAATATACATTTTGAAAAAAAACAATAACTTCATATTGATAATAATGTGCCCAGTGAGAGGCTTCAAATAAAGATGCATTGAAAAGAAAAGTGCAAACTACTGAGCAAAATACAATTACTAAGCATATAGGGCTTAAGAAGGAGCTTGAAATTTAGGACCTGATTCACACTTAAGAATCTTCCTAAAATAAGAACTTAAAGTCACTCCTGGGCAAAACCATGTTGGTTTCAGGGGGAGGCAAGTTAATTGTATTCTCTGCATGCAGGGATATAGCTTTGAATCGCTTACTGCACACAGATACTGACCAGCTTTACTATTACACTGTTATTTAGACTTGTGCTGGGAAACGTCACCTCTGAACTATAATACTGTTTGCAACAGATGAAATATGACTCTCCTGCAATCAACATGGTTTAGCCCAGGATTAACTTTCCTCACTTAGGCCCGTATTCAGACCACCGGATGTATTGCATATACGTCCAGTGTTTACCGAAATGTGATACTGCACATGCGTAGTAATTTTTTTACGCAATCTACGTATCTTTTCGTTACGTAAATTGCGTATGCGCAGTATCACATTTTGGTAAACACCAGACGTATATGCAATACGTCCTGTGGTCTGAATACGGGCCTTCATTTCAAGCTCCTTCTTAAGTCTGGACCCAGCCCAAAGTGTGTAAATTGGGTGTTTTGAGGGGAGGGCACATGCAAGTCCTATAGTACGGAACTTAGTTCTGTATGATAAGTATTCCGAGGAAAGGGGCTGTGCTTTCCCGTGGTGGGTGTGGAAAAGCATTTAATCTGTACAGTAGGTGTAATATTAGGTATTTATGATTAGATCATTGGTCGGAAGGACCGCTGATCCGCTTGTGTGACTTAAGGCTGCCCTATGGCAGCGTCAGTCACACAAATATGAGGGGAGTGACTGTACGGAAAGCGGGCAGGGGCCTGGATTTGGCCCATTGGGCCAGATACAGACCTAAGTGCAGTTAAGTACAATCTCGTGGCGTATTTACATGATCGTAAGCACTATGCACTCCCCTCGGTCGCACGTAATTTACTTGATTTACGAGTACCAAACTCTACCTTAACTTTTCTTTGCGTAAGTACGGTCGTATGTAATGGATTGTCGTATGTAACGGCCTAACCCGGCCTATACTGTATAATTTAAATGCCTCCCTCCACCTACAAAGTGTATTTCTGCCCGTCGTAAGGTTTCTCCCTACGTATTTACGAGGATGGTATGTACGATCAGAGTTACGACGGCTAACATCTGCCGCGCGCATGCGCAGTACATACAAAAAGTGGAAGTTACGCAAGCGGCTAGCGTAAATACGCTTTTGTAATGAACTCAGGATCTGGCCCCTTATGTTTCACTCATCAATGGTTTTTTTTATTATAGAAATGCTTATTTGGTATGTTGTGACATTATGGAGGAGTTGTCTAAACAAAAGAAGAGGGGAGACAGACATGATTTCCATTGAATCACAGGACCATGCAATCCTGCATATGCTGTACACACGAGTTCCAGCTGTGTTTCTGGTATCTCAGTGGCTGACAGTTCTACTGTGTTATTGAAATATTATCTTACAATATGAACTCAAGGTGAGATACAATCTGCCGTCAGGATTTATTTTACAAATATGGCTTCAGTTAGATTTCTCTTGTTTTTTTTTCCAACAACAGAATAGAAACTAGGGTGAAAATGGGAAAAGAAATAAATGCAGAAAGTAACAATGAACTCTCATATTGTTATTTATGAAAGGGAAAAGTTTATTGAAAATGAATAGTGTGGTGTATATATAAAAGGTGTGTTTTCCTGAGCGGCAGGGCTTACTTCATATTGTCCTCTGTTTCTAGAGGTTGCTGTCAAGGCTGCTATGATTCTGTAATCTCTCTTTTGCCAGCCCAGGAAATAAAGAAAAAAAATCTTGATTACCGTTGCTTTTGCAATAGTAGGTGTTACTCTCATGGGGCTTATTCAGTTACCTCTTTTTGGGCGTTAGAGGCAAAAAAAAAGGCTTTTCACCTTTTTCATGACTAATAATTTACAAATATATTCATGTAGTGTAGCTGATACTTCTAAAAACAATCTAATTTATACAGGACTTTTTAAAGCTATGTTTCTAATGTGTTTCTTACATGTGCAGTAATATTCTGTGAATGGCACGTACTATATGTTGTATTTATTCTGGATAGGAATGGCACAATATACCCCTCATATATTATAGTACGTATTATTCTCAGACCCAGATCATACCCCACATGTACAAGTCTGGAGATGGCACAGAACCAGGCTTGCTAGGCACCACGTAACTTACAACAATCTTTTCTACTAGTGGGCGGCAGTAAGACTCCAGTCACACATGGTGCTGTTCTGCTTTATAGTAGTCTTTTTTTGCTTTTGTTTTTGAAGGCCATTCTGTAAGGGGACCAAATATAGACTTTGAAGAAGGGGGCATTTTCTATGTGACTGGATTCCAAAAACCCCATCCGAGCACCATGATTGGACAAAAATCCCCTCGACACAGACTTCAGACAAATGACTCTTTCAACGGCTTCTAAAAGTGGGGTTTGGTTGCACTCACAAGTGACAGTGGCCTAGAATTGCAATATAAAATATAGGCATGGAATCTTGCTGCGCACTAATCCACACTTGCTGCCCAATAGGAAAACCTAAGGTGAGGTTACTGATGAGCAGGTGAGTGGAGCAGGTAGTGAAGCACTCGCACAGAAGCATGGCTACTTCAGGTACCGTACAAGGGCATCGCAAGTTATTTTGTATCGTCACAAAGGAGAACACATTTTTTTTCCCTGGGCTTATACTGTAAATGTGTTAGTTCCTGATTTGGTGCATGTTACAATAGTCAATTATGAGTCTCACTAAGCAATTGTGAACCTCATGGTCATAATTTATACCATCCATGTACTCAGGGCCACCGTTAGCAGTGAGGGAGAGGCGGGACAAAGCCTCCTCAAACCCCTCTCTGCACTTTCTCTATCTGTGGCATGTGCAGGTCAGTCGCTGCTCTGCACAGAAAAGTGCCTGAGCTACGCAAGCGCCGACTGACCGCAACAGCAGACAATTAATCAACATACACAATATAGTCTTATAGTCTGGTATATTATTAGTTAAAACAAGAAAAAAAGTCTACTATATACTGTTTAACAGTTTAGCTTTTAAAATGAATTCCTAAACAGCCGATATGAAATCATTCAGTCCTTGGATATAGAGGCAGGATAACTTCTGGTCTACAATGTGGCTGGTGATTGTATGCTACATATTCATCTCATAGTGGCCATCTCCTGAGTCATTTTGTGATGCACATTGTTAGGAATGGTTAAACTGCTCATGCGTAGTCCCTTTACTTATGCAATCTACGTAGGATTTAAGAACGGTGATCCCTGAAGGGCGATTTACAAAGCCGTTCATAATGAGATAAGTACGAAGGGGCATGCCGGGCCAAGCTAAGAAGGAGGTTGGGGGGAGGCATTTAAATGGGGCAGACAGGGCTCGGCTTGCTAAGTATGTGTGTACTTTAGCAACTTAAGATAAAACACGCACAGGAAGATAAGGCAGCCTTTGGCCTCAAGTCAGTTAAGAACAACAAAACGAGGGCGAGTTTCCATGCGTATAATTGCGTTCCTGCTTATCTCTTCTTAATTGTGAACACGATCCCATCTTATGATTTCTCCCTCATTTCCATGCACTTTAATCGTATTTCAGACGTTTTCGCATTCTGTTCACATGCACACGTCCCTTCTCTCTGATCGTAAACGTTCCACCCTATCTGCAATTAGGAGCAATCAGACTTCTGACAGCTTCTGTCCGAGGGGCTGCGTTACACTCATAATTGGGAGTAACTTGGTATTACACAGTACAGTATAGGTACTCTAACATTTGCATATCATCCCAGACTTCCCAACCAATCATTTTATGTTCAGAAAGCTTACGGTCTGTTCATGTGAGATGAGTGGTAAACAGCGCAGTCAATGTTGCAATGGAAATTAATACACAAACATTGCTCTGAGAGTCAGTCGCATTTCACGTGTAAGGTAGGATCCGGTTTTAAGATTTTATGCACTTTATGTTTTTACTATCGAAGGTGAATCTATGTGTGCTTTAAGGGCACACAAGCAACACTAATAGCCCAATTAGTAGAAATATACATTGCATTTGCTTGTTTTTGTACCTTGATTTCAGAATAGCTTATATTATTGTAACTTCAATACATCAAGTTGATCAAAAACTATATGAGTATGAATGATAATAAAAAGAAATAAAGTACAATATACTATTAGAGTTACAAGCATTTGCCCTTTCAAGGTACTACTTTAGAAGCTTTTTCAATAATTGGTGGGTGTAATTGTAATTTGTAGCACTCTATGGTGCAAATGTCACTGAAAACCTTTCAAATGCATTCTGAACAACGGCCTTTGTATAATAATTATAAATTGTGCTCAAAAGAGTTTGCACATACCACTTTTCTTTACACTGCCTGGAAGGAGAATTTCTATACAAAACATTAATATTACAGGCAAAAATATATGATCAATACACAAAAGGCTAAGCACAAAACTCACTATCTATTAAAAAAACAACAAGCATGATTTCTTATATAAATAATGATTGTGCCCGCTGTTTTGCAACTTTTAAAGAAAGTGCAAAAAAACTTCTATTCTAGCAACTGTTTGAGAAAAAAGTTGGGGTCCTATTTGTCTGCTCTCAATTAATGTCTAGATCAGTGGTTCTCAACCTTTTATAGGGGAGTACCAGTCACCCACTTTGGAATCAGATTAAGGACCACTTTGCAGGTTATCACATATATCTATTTTTGCTTTCTCCTTGCATATTATGCAGTGGTTTTACATAATCCATTTACCTTCCTAGATACTTTATTAAGTATCAAGAGGGCTGTATGGATTATGCTATTGCACATGGTTAAAGAACAAGTGCGGCTGCTATCTCCTGACAAGCTTGCCTAGTTGCCCTGAGTACCACCAGACAGTGGTCCAAGTACCACCAGTGGTACTAGTACCACTGGTTGAGAACCCCTGGTCTAGATGATTAAGAGAATAGATCTGACTTCCGGCGGGCGTTCCTAAGTGAGCGGAATTATTTTAGCTGAGCGTGTAAAAGCCCTGACTAATGTAACCATCTTAGCCATAACTCACCACTGGAGAGATGCCACTTGCATTGGTGACACTGCTGGGCAAGAGTACCTTGGTACCAACTCCCCAGGGATCATTCTCCACCGGGTATAGATCAACAAAGCTATTTAAGATGTTCTGAACTTTCTTTGGAAAAGTTAATATTGGATGGAGTATCTTAGTGTTTGCAATCTTTACACATAGCATATATGTCTGCCTTTAAGGCAAACAGAAATGTGCCTGCCTTGGCTGTAACCCCTAAAAATATGAATCTAATAACTTAGGCCTTAGTAGTCCTGTGCAGAGAAAGCAAGAATTGTTGCATACAAATTCCTTAAAACCAGACATAACTTCCTACATAACTACAGACTATCTTACATACTTTACAGACACATCACCAGATTTACACATTGAGGGCCGTATGCAGAGCTCCAGGCGCATCGCTCATGCGCCTGGAGTTTTCCGATATTTGTTACTGCGCATGTGCAGTAATTTTGTAACGCCATCTACGTTTCTTTTTGCAACATAGATTGCATATACGTGGTAAAGACCGCGTATACACAATCTACATTGCAAAAAGAAACGTATTCAGACCACCGGACGTATTGCATATACGTCCAGTGTTTACCAAAACTGTATACTGCACATGCGTTGTAATTTTTTAACGTAATCTAGGTATCTTTTTCGGTAGGTAGATTGCGTATATGCGGTCTTAAATACGCATATGCGTCTGGTGGTCTGAATACGGGCCGGAATCTACACGGCTATCGGATCAATTTTGTGTACCCGTTCAGGGCGCCTTAGACGAGGAGAAAGCCTTTGATAAGGTGTCTTGGCTGCATCTGCAGAGAATCTTTAAAGTTAGGGCTTTTCTTTTTCCACCCTTACCATTCTCATCAGATTTTTGTATTATGAACCCTAGACCCACCTTAATATTAATGATGATCCAGGAGAGCCTGTGACAAGAGGAACTTACTTTTCAAACGCGCTACTTCGGGTCCTCCAATCTATAAATGAGTTCAAAGGTATAAACACTCAGACTACAAAATTAACAGCATTGCAGATGATCTCCTCCTCTATATTGCCATCCCTAGGGAGTCTGTAAGCAATATCCTGAGGAAAATTGAATGAGGGTTTATTATAGAGCAAGATAAGTCAATATCACTAAATCTTGATTCGGCTATTAAACCTGCCTCCCTTCAGAGACAATGGTCTAACTCCTCCACCACCTATCCGGGGCTCCAGATCCCAAAAAACATGCACACATTGTAAAATTAAATATACAGCCCTTAATCAAAATGGTTCTACATGAAATAAAGGGATGGGAGAAGCTGATAACGATATCACGAGCAATATCTACTCAATTTACATTGGCCAATTTGCTACAAGCTGTCTTACAGCAACCACAGAGGCTGATCCAGAGGCACGCGCAAATCAGCCAGCAGCGCGCCAGCCGTACTAGCGGGAGCAAATCCTGAGCGGGCTTTATGCGATCCAAAGACACGTGTAATGGTATCTCATCTCTGGATGCTTAAGCAAGTACAGCACATAGCGCACAGATACATGTGACCATATATACATAGCGCAAGTGCTGGGTAATACACTGTATTGTACACTGGAAATAGAGGTTATGAACAGTGAGTATTGCAGCTTCTATGCAAATGCACTCCAATGATATAAAACAATGAGCTTAGTCCAGAAACAATGAAATTATGACTTTTTGTTATTATATTGCGCAGAATGCAAAAACAGACAATATGAAGAGAAAAAACTTGTAGTGTCGTATTTGGTCCAACAGGACCATATTTAGCATACATGGTGCCTCCCTCCCCCATCTAGTGCATATGCAGGTAGTCACTGAACTTCCTATGCATTGACCAGCGGCTGTTCTGCACATGCACCACAAACAAGCGACAGCAGAAGAGCCACAGCAGCAAGCTGTCACTTACAACTGTGAGGCAATAGTGGAGGAGTGTGTTGTCCACGGCTACCTTACACCTGCCGCTGCTACTCCCTGGCAGCTGCAACTGCAGATCCAGAGCCATGGCACACTAATGTCCTGTAGTAAGTGGGCTGTATCTGGTGGTTGGCCTCTATGTACATATAGCGCAGTCCAGTTCTATATATACTGCAATATTGGATTAATTGAGGTGCATGCAAATCTGAACTCAGCATGTGGGAGTATATTCTGGGTACGCTGCATGCAATCCAATGGCACAAGCAACTCACCTCTGGATGGCAATGTAAGTAAATATCACTAAAAACACCGGACGTGTATGTTATTCGTCTGGTACTCTGAATACAGGCCGTTGACTCTACATGGGCTGGATCCAGACTTAAGTAAGTGCTTGAAATTAGTTACTCCTGGGCTAAACCATGTTGATTGCAGGCGAGTCATATTTCATCTGTTGCTAACAGTATTAGAGTTGAGAGGTGATGTTTCCTATCTCAAGTCTAAATAACAGTGTGATAGTAAAGCTGGTCAGTATCTGTGTGCAGTAAGTAATTCAAAGATATCTCCCTGCATACACAGAATACAATTAACTTGACTCCCCCTGCAATCAACATGGTGTAGCCCAGGAGTAACTCATTTCAAGCACTTACTTAAGTCTGAATCCAGCCCCATGTCTGTAATAATACTTTTATTACCAGGATTTAAGCTCCTTTTAATAATTTCCTACTGCTGATATCCTGGAAATGACCATGTAAATAAGTCTGGTTAGTAGGGGAAGTCTTATTCTTCTGTTTAATATTTATCCAGATGTCAAACTGAAGAGAAAAATGTTTCCAATCTGAACACAGACAAATCTATAAATATATATCACATGACTTTTAGATCTGTTAGCCTCTGCTATTATTTAGTGCACAGTTGTGTAGAATAATGTTTGCCTAGCAGATATTGATTTAGAAAGGGTTATCAGACCGGTCATTGTGAAAACCAGACCTTACCACATTCTGAAGATTTCAGTGACTAATGTATTAGAAACCTTATATAGCATAACTTTATTAAAGGAACATTATCACCAAAGCCAAATAATAATAATAATAATAATAATAATAATAATGACTCAAGATGCTATGGGGTTTCTTTAAAAAATAGGCTTACAATAATATTTAATGTAATTTTGTAAAATAATGTGCAGCAGGACATTACAGTAAAAAAAAACTTTATCTTTATTATATACAGAAATAAACACATGGGACCTGATTCACATTTAAGAAATCTTCCGGATGCACTGCGCATGCGTAGTAACTTTTAGACGCTATTTGCGTAGGACGTAAGTTCGCCCATTCCGTGCTTATACACTACGAACTTAAAATCTGTAGGTTCATAGTAACATACGCAAAAATGGCCGTTCCATGAATAAGTAACTAGGCAGATACGCAGATTTGGGTGCAGAGAGACATTTAAATGACCAAATGAAGGTGCGGTTATGCAGTTAAGTTCCTAAGTAGACGCCCTACGCATTCAAATGCAAACCTACAGTTAAGGGAGCCGTATGGCACTCGTAAGTCACATAAGAACCTGAAAACCGGGGCTTGACGAGGGAGTTTCATTGCTATTAGTTGCGTATATTTAGGAACCTATCGCGTGCTTAAGTGTGAATCAGGTTCATGCTTATGATAAAACATTTGAGCAAAGACAAACCTTTGTTTACCTTCATAAAAACTCCAAATCTACCCCAAATGCCACAGACACAGCAGCCGTTGCCATAGTTGCTATAGTATTAAGTAACAAACTACAGGCCCAGAAAAGAGGGGGGCCCATGGTAACAGCCATGCTTAGCGCTGTCCTCTGCTGGCCATGGCCCCATCTCCCAGTGTTAAACTATCAGCTGCTGGCAATGTATTTATAAACAGCATTTATACCTCTTTCACATCACTACAAAAAAAACTGGATTTTTGGCCTGAAACCCGTGTCTCGTCTCAAACCCGGGTATTTGGTGGTGATGTGAAATGCCCCAGACCTAATGACCCAGGTCTAATGACCCAGCAATCGGACCTGAGAAAAAAAGAAGGGGTTTTCCTGGGTCCCACACGGGATAGGGGTCACTGTGATAGGTCCTGTGTGAATTTTCAACATGGGTCTTTCACAAAAACACCTGATTGGAGAGATTTGTTTACTATTGCTATTGGAGCAACCGGTGCAAGCAGCATTTTTGTACTACATGTATGTCTCCTCCGCAGGAACACAGGCGGACCAGAAAGGAGACACACAAGTTTTAACTGACCACCGTCGAAAAGCGAGAACACAAAGGGCCAGAAAGGAGACACATAACTAGTACGAAAATGTTGCTTGTCCCGGTTGTAGTCTCCTTTCTGGTCTGCCGGGCTTTTTATGACTGATTTTTTTTTTTATTTACCATGAGAGTTTGACTTACATTTTACACACAGCAATTCACCCTGCATTAACACAGGTTAATGGTGAGGCGAAAGTGAGGCTTGTGCGGCTGCTCTGCTGAGGAATCCTTTGTTGATAGGAGGCCCAAGACTGACAGCAGAAATAGATGAAAGTGTATTTCTAAAAGGAAAAGGTTGAACGGTGATGATGACCCATTTCTAAAAAATTTTTAAACCATTGTAGAGTATTGCCCTCAGATTCGGTCACAATGAAAACACAAACACAATGTCAATAGAGGAACAGGAAAGGTCCAAAGACCTGGAGGGCGGAAAACCATAAATCATCACTGGCCCTAAACGGCTCTAGGCAGCCAGAATCTTTCTTTTGGCACAGGAAAATGGAGGGTGCATAACATGAACCGCACTTAGCAACTTACAGACTGTGCTAAGCACTTTTTAAGCTCAGTTAGCATACCAGCGGGTGACATGACCCCCACCCCCACAGCAAGTCTTGTGCCACGCCTTGTTGCTATGGGGCCTGAGTTAGTCTGCCCCTGCTCCTGGGCAATAGTATTAAATGACTTGATGTGTTTGGTTTGACCTCACTAGGTTGTAGCTTAGGCATGGAGCTCTAATGTATTATTGAGAACTGGCGCATGTTATATAAATATCTAAGTGCTTTAATTAATGAAGTACTATTGGCAATGTTGGGAGGATAAATTTACAACTTAGGCCATTACAGTTACAGCAGCAATCCTGCAAGTTTGCAGAAATGTATTTTACTGGGCATTAGCCATATTTCTCTATAACCCTTAGTGTCTGACCTTGTCCCACAATGTCTTTACTATTTCATGCCATTAGTTATATTAATGAGTGGCAATGCAATTATGCCAACAATATGTACTGTGTGTGTTACAGTGTTACATACCCTTTCAAGTAGTTTAAAAGCCCCTTATCATCTGATAGCATTCATAATAATAATCATAAAGAACAGATTACTGTCCAATCCTACAAGCACCAAAAGGCTGTAAAACACATACAAACACACCGTTCCGTGCTGTAAAAAAATACCAAAAAATCAATAACTTGTCCCCAGAGGCCTGAGAGGCAGAATAATGAATCAAAGTCTGTCAGTCTCCTGGACATTCTGGAATCCCATTATAAATGTAACAACAAAGGAGATGCTTTGGGGAGTCATTGGGGAAATTTGTCCATACAGATTGATGCTGCAGTCCCAGGTATATTCAGCAGCTAAAAATGAAGGTGAATGCTAAACATAGGCATTATGGTGGCTTTATTTTTAGCTCAGAGGCGTCTCTAATGAATAAATGGGAGGTAAATGGAGGGACTTACTTTCCAATTCTTTGTTTAATATATTGTTTGGTACTTGTGTACTTTACGGACTCATTTTAAGCGACTCCCCCAATCAACTGTGATTGGTCATCACTCTCCTCCCCGTTATTAGAGAATGGATTAGACCCGGCAGTGGGGTATATAGGCCGGCTGTGAGGGGGTATATATACGCAGTGTGGGGGGTATAAAGGCTGGCTGTAAGGGGGTATATATACACAGTGGGGTGTAT
>WWET01000094.1:855516-876419 GCA_011038615.1 Limnodynastes dumerilii | reverse complement strand
GCACAGGATGGGTGTATGATGAAGGGGGCACAGTGTGTATATGATGAAGGCGCACAGTGTGTCATGAAGGGGGTAACAGTTGAAGTGTGTGTGTATATGAAGATGGGGCACAGTGTGTGCCAGAATTTTTTACCGCCCTGGGCTCTGCTAGGTCTAGAAACGGCACTGAACTCTAGGGATTACAATAGAGATTGACAGGGGCCGGGACTTGCAGGAGATTTGCGAGCTCTCCTGGGATACCTGAGTCTCCTGGATATTCCGGAAGAGTCGGCAGCCCTGGGATGTTTTTATAGACTGGCAGTTAGCTAAGACAACATGACCAATAATGAAAAATACAGTTTGGTCTCATGTTAATCAGCCCTATTATAGCCTTTTAACTTTTAGTTTTTCAATAAAGATGAAGAAGTCAGCAGATCTTTTACAGCCTTCACAATAAATACTGAGCGCTGACAATTTATCAATCAATAAATACTATTGAAGATAGTTTAACTGGTGGTGTTAGACATACCCATAGGTATAGCTACATGCAGGACACACCCCTTTTCTGCAGCACCATGACATTGCCATCACAATCTCTTATATCTCTCTGATATTTCGTAGGCACCAATGATCGATCTATATATCTGTTTGTCTGTCTGTCTCATTTTCCCCTGTGACAAGGACTCTCAATGTAGTATTCAGGCTGCAGTGTGGCATGATTGGGTACGCTTTGGAAAGCTTAATACCATATTCCACTAACCAAACTTGCCAAATCTCAAAGCTACAAGCAGAATATTTTTGCTTATCTCTACCTAGAGGGTCTTTCGGCATTTGCTTCTCATATGAAGTGCTTTCTAGCTATTAAGTATATATTCTCATTTCACAACCAGGAGATGAATCCAAGCTCACGACAGCCTGTGGAAATGGAGTGAAATTACAATTTAAATGTGCATTAAAACGGCTGCAATTTGTGGTATGACAGCAAGGAGTGATATGAACTAAAAACCGCAAACTGTAGCTTAGCATCTTTTATGCACCATACAAAAAGGAAAGAAGAAAGAAATAAGGAGGAAAAGAGACACTGTGCTGAAAAGATTCAGAAGCGATAACAAATTACATCTGTGAAGCTCACTGCTCATTCATTCTCTCATTTCTGATGGTGTATGGTATGAGTGCTAGAAGTACCACTTGTCTACCTTAATCCTGACCACTTTTTGCTTTTATGATTGAGTTTGAAATCTTAAAGAATTTTTTTTCTATAAAAAATGAATAATTTATTTTTCATGGGATTAAATAAACCTAAACATATATCCAGCTCTTCCCATACATAGGCAGCATAGTTTTACCATTTATAATAATAATAACAATATTTTAATTATTATCAGTTTGTATCAGCTATATTAATACATGGGCCTCTTTGACTTTAATTTCCTATAAGACAAAGTTATCTCTGTCCAAGTAGCCTCTAGCAAGATGGTCACAATAAAATGGAGATGCTAGTTTTGTCCTTTTTTCCTCCATTACAGCAGACAAAAGGGAGTGTGAGAGTTGATTCTAGGGTGCCCCCCCCACAAAGTATATGTATACATATAATAGTCACTACCAATCACAGGTCAGCGCTGGGCTGTACAGGCTTTCCTGCCTGTCATATATGGTATAACAGGCAGTGCAAAATGACTCTACACCCCGGCAACAATGCAAAGGGCTGATCTTTAGAGCAACGAAGCAAGAACATCTATTACCCAGTGCCCCCCTCCCCGCAACGCTTTCTGCCTTACGCTGTCCCCAGCTTTAGCGGGCAGAGGGGAAGCACAGCCCATTTCCTCTGAAATGGGCTCGGATGGAAGAAAGTTACGCCCGATTGTTTGTATGCTAGGGTTACTATAGTAACCCCAGCGTAATATCTGGAGGGCGCATGCACCCTCAAGTGAAGTCAGGACATCTACGCACTTTGCGTGTGTAAGTGACCTGACGTTATTAAGTCAGGATCCAGTCCGGTGTTAGTAGTTGTAGTAATAGCAGCAGCAACATTGGGGCTGTTGTTGAAAGTTAGTAGGCAGAAGAAGAAGTTATAGTAATAATACTGCTGCTTTGTTACCAGTGATTTACTTATTTAAGCTATCCATATATGTAAACAAGGACAGAGCAGCAGCCAAAAGACAAGAGGTTTATTAAGTAACTCAATAAAACAGAGACAAAGACAAATTCATAGCAATGTTAACACTTGTGTCCAAGAAAGTATAGTAAATCTTTAGTCGGAAAGTCACAAAACCGGTCCCAAAACCCTCTAGATGTGTAATAGCCATTTAAGTATCAGATTGACTTATAATGTTGCAATAATGTGCCTCTTTTGTCAGTAATGCCAAGGATGTGTCATGCAAATATTCTGGCATTGCTGTAATAACAAATGCTGCCAAGTCCTTGATTTATGTAACCTTTTTATGGAGCCAGAAATTCCAATAACTTTTACGCCATGTTTGTCAGCCTCACTCACAAATGTATATTTAACGGGGCCATTAGCAATGATGTACTGATTTAAGCTTTCAACCTGAAGAAGAAAAAAAAAAAGAAAACAAATATATATATTCTTATATTCTATATATGCTGGAAAACACTGTACGTTAGAAGAGAGCAGAAAACATCTGTTTTCTTCATATTTCAGCTCCATCCCTCCTTTCTGCCATTTAATATAGCCCCAGCCACTGTCCCCATTGTTCTGTAGGGGGATAATGAGGTGGGTTATATGATTTAATGAGTGGGGAAGTGCTAGACCAATAGGAATGATGGGCCGGATCCAGACCTATGGGCACCATACGAGCGCCCGAGGTCATTACGGCCGGCATCGTAGCGGGGTGTGTGCACGCCTCGTGCACTCCATGCTGTCGGTAGATTCCTACCGCATACCTGATAGTAACGGGGCATGCTTCCTCCCGTCCCCTTATTAGCATGTCTGTCTCCACCTTCACGGTTGAGAAACTTGGGTTATTGCCGGGATGGTAATATAAAAAGTGGTATAAGAAACTAGTGGAAAGTGATCTAGACAAATTAAAGATAAACAAGAAAAATAAAAGATCCCTAACCTTAAAGAAAAAGAAAGGGCGGTATTAAAAGAATTTAGGGAAAATGAGGGCATCATAATAAAGGGGGAGGGATAGTCATTTTGAATAAATTAGATTATATGGAGGAAACACACAGGTTATTAAATGACACCACTATCTACCTCCCCTTAAAAAAACTATTCAAACACCCCATTCAAACAACAATTAGCCCAACTATTAAAAAAGGGATTACAATTAAGAATTTTTAACAAGAGTGAATTTAAGACTCACTAACTAGTAATCTGTCTTAGTACACAGATAAGTTTTGGCAAAAAGCAGTACAGAAACAACAATCTTATCTTATGGATACCACTCATATACTACAATTACTTTAAGAAATTACCTGGGAAGAAACACATCCTGTGCACCAGGAACGTTAAATCACTATACACATGTCCGGTCCTCTGTTCCTATACCAACAGCAGCACTTTTAGGAGACGGACACTGATTAAAGGACAGCTAGTAACCATGGGACAGCTATAGAGAAATTACACTGCAGTGAGCCAAAAACTACTTTTTAAACTGTTTAAATGATCAGACTGTTTCAATAAGGCTTACCCTCAAACTGACTGAGACAATTATCTGTGACAAACTGGTTTCATAAAGGAGACTGCTTGTTTATAACAGTGGCTATCGCATCAAGTGAACAATAAGTTCACTAGCTTTAGTGTGCCTGCATGGTCTCCTCCTATATTGGGCTGTTGGGATTCCCAAAATTTTCTTTGCCATAGCTGCTGCCATCTTCTGAGTGCTGCGGAGATACTTCAATCAAGAATGTTAGAGGATACTGGGAGTTGTAGTTATGCATCACCTGTAGTGCCATAGGTTGCCATTGGCTGTTTTAACAGGATATTACAAAAGAATGATCATAGAGAAATAAAGGACAGACTAGTTTTGACTTTTTACATCATACACAAAAAATGGAATCTGTATTGACCCTTTCCAGCAGTAATTATTTCATGTGCAGGTGACAGAGTCAGACGAGAGGCATTACACTGACCTTTGCAAAGTTTACACAGCTGATTTTTAATACATACAGTCATAGCTGTGTTAAACATAATATAAAATGTTCTCATTAATTAACACTGTGCTCATGCATGTCTGTTTTGAAAATGTCCTATATACCCAGAATTCGATTTGTCACTAATAAAACGCACTGTGAATAAAAAAATAACCCTGTTTTCACACCTTTCTCACAGCAATTATTGAGCTCGCCTTTTACGCATTTACATTTTGTTTTCACAGTTTTAACACTGTATTCACACACAGATGAAAGGCGTACTAGGCCCTGCTAGATATGTCAGCATGACTACTTGTATCATGCTTACTGCACACGTTTAATTAAAACCTTTTTCCCAATGTTCAGATCCATGAATATACAATGCAAATGACTCCATTAGCAGGATGTGTAACATTTGAAGGAATATTCATTTCAGAGAACATTATGACTAGTGCCCCTGTTCTCTGGTAGTTGTACTGAGCTGAACCATGCAGGTCACCACTGAGAGCCTGCAGCTCAGTTCACCCCCTGCAGAAAGAATTTTAGCAAACATTCTTTTTTCAGTACAATTATTTTCACAATGCTCAGCACTCGGTAAAGTGGTGCGTTGCTGGGTGCAGGGGTACCCTCCTGCCACAGACTGGCACATATGTAAACGCCTACTTGGTAAAGCTGGATAGATACTATAGCATCTTCACCCGATTATCACATCAGTTACACAATAAATGTGTTTGGAACATTGTATTAGTGTGTATGCTGACACAATCAAAGCATACTGCATCATAACCTACCTAATTTTACCAATCAACAATGGAAACATGCAAGAACAGATGGCTAAGAGAGAAAAAAATCCCAGATCCCACGGTAAATCGGTTACACTCTCCGGAACGAAACTCTAAATTTCGAAAAAGGGACATCCGAAAGTTCCTTTTCGGATGTCCCTTTTTCCTATACTTACCATTTTATACTTTTTTTTAATGAATAGGTGAGTATGGCGTTCAGCATACTTCACCCATTCACTTTCGCAATATGCGATACCCCTCCGCCGCACTGCGATACCCCACCTCCGCCGTTGCTATCGCTGGACCTGGAACAGGTAAGTAAATGATCTCTGTGGGGTTAAGGTTAGGGTTATTGTTGGAGTTGGGGTTAGGGACAGGCTGCAGGGGAGGGAGGGTTAGGGACAGGCTGCAGGGGAGGGAAGGTTAGGACAGGCTGCAGAAAACGGTGGGTTAGGGTCAAGCTGCAATTAAGGGATTGTTAGGGTCAGGCTGCAAGGAAGGAAGGGTTATGGTTAGGGTAATGAGAGGGCAGGGTTATGGTTAGGGAAGGGAGTGTGGGACTATTTTTTTTACTACTTTTATGACCACAGAGCTTTTGGTGCTCCGTGGATCGGCTGCAATGCCTCTTCGAGACATATGCAATCGAACTGGCTGGGAGAAATCAGATTTTTCAGGAATCAGATTTTCATGCCTCGGCCCCACACCCCTGGTAAATCATAGCACTGTGCATGTGTGAATCGCCATTGATATCTTTTAAATATATGAGATCTTGTAAGAGTTTATGTTGTGTGTACACAGATAGACTCTCTCTCTGAATGTCCAGGAGATTGATGAGGTGTATAGTGTGACCAAACCCCAGCCCCACCGCTCTATGTAGTGTTAAATGGCTTTGAAAGGTATTGATAAGGTGAATTAATGCATATTCAGATGTTACATTAGTAACACTAGCGTACCAAGCATCGTATAGAACTTAGTTCCATACGATGCCATTACAGAAGACATGGGCTGTGCTTCCCCTCCTTCCACTAAGGTGGGAGGGGGAAAGCATGGTAATTGTACAGTGTGGGAGGGGTATCCCACACTTATATGTAGAATCGGACGTACAGACCGCTGATGTGCACGCTTAAGTTAAGAGAAGCTTATGGCAGCGTAAGCCCTGCCTCTGTCAGAAGGACAGACTCCCGCACATGGAAAGCGTGAGTCTGGATCCGGTCCTATGCCATCATGACTTTTTTGGCCAAGGTCAGAAATTTTGGAAGTGCAATACCTGCACCTGATTACTGAGAACAACCTTCAAGCAGTGCTCACAAGCCATGTCACCTTGTTCCCAAAATAGACAATGCAGGGTTTGAGCTTCTATGCAGTGTAAGTGGGGATACGTTATTGGGTCTCACTGTAACCAACCTTAACATTTACAATCCATCCTCACTTAAAATGGGGATTGGTCAGAAGTCTGGAGAGGGCTCTGTGCGTCGGGCAGGGCCGTAACCAGGGGTGTGCAATGGGGCAGCCGCCCAGGGCACCAAGCTTAAAGGGCACCAGTAAGTTAATATTTAATGTTAAATTCCTTAGAAATTCAGGGTCGGGGGCAGCATTTTTCCTTTTTGCCTCGGCGCTAAAATTTCTTGTTACGGCTCTGGCGTAAGGCATACCTAAGCACTGTACAATCATAAAACCTCCCATCCTGCTAGTGTTCACATTTGTTCTGCAGTCAGAAACGCAGCACAGAATTCTGCATCCTGAAATTATGAAGTGTTCTCCAATGCACATGACTGGTATTTTCCAATCCAAGCAATAGGAAAATGCCCCCTTTTCATAAGTCTGGATCTGGTCCACAGTCTGTATGAACAGATGGGGTGAACATAATCACTATACCCATCTGTGCTCTCACCAGACTCCCACAGGTTGCTCTTTGCACTCGTTTTTATTTGGGAGTCCAGAGGTTGCAGCTGCTTTTAGGTCTTCCTTCTACACAACTCTCCATAATCATTATAAAGTGGGGAACACAAGGATTTGTCATCTGCAGATACATAGGACCTCTGGACATAGCTGATTCACTTCTGAAATTAAGTAGCAGGACAGTAAAAACTAACTAAGTTTGAATGCCACACAAACAATAAAATGACTATATATGTTCAATATTTCAGCAAGATCTGTTGACAACCAGGAGACAAGGCAGTATAAAAATAAGAACCTATTTCATACTATAATCATAGAGACAGTTTGAAAATGACAGATGCTGTCAGCCATGCGCTGAGGCCCAGGAAAGTTAATGTATCTATATCCAAACATCCTTTTAGTCATGAATCTAGCATCCGCAGGCAGCGAGCGCTCTCCATTGTGTGTCTAATGGTTCAATTACAACAGTAAAGCTAAAAAATTCATCAGAGACTACAAACAAATATAGCTGGGAGCCTTGCCTCCATAAAACTTTCTCGCTGAAGGACAAACTGCAAGTTATATATATATATATTTTTCTATTCTTTCTGCTGCAGTCTAGGTAAAATGTTTAAAGAGCTTCTTTTAAATGACTCAATTACACTTTTTTTTATTATTCTACAATATGTATTATTAGTCTTCTGAATTGCACATAGTAACATAATTGATGAGGCTGAAAACAGACACCACTCCATCAAGTTCAACCTATTATGAACCTCCTGCGATCCATATCTTGTAATTGAAATTGGTCCAGATGAAGCAACCTCCGATCTGTTTCAAGTAAATCTGCCATCAGAACCCTCCTTGGCAGTGAATTCCATATCTTGACCGCCCTTACTGTAAAGAACCCTTCCCTTTGCTGGTTGTAAAACTTCCTCTGCTCTAACCTTAGTGGGTGCCCCCCTGTCCTGTGTACAGTGCTTGGGGTAAAAAGATCCCATGAAAGTTTTCAGTATTGGCCTTAATGTATTTGTATATAGCAATAAGGTAAAATAATGAATGTATAGGTGATCACAGGACTCTGTACCTCATGTCCAAACTTCTAGACCTGCTTTATTTCTTTTTGTGGGAAAGTTGTGTGGTGGCATAAGTTCCCTGCTGCTCTACCATGCACAGGAGCCATCTGTTATTTGTGCTTGTGCACTGGTCAGGTGTAAGGAGAAGATTATAGTTGACCCTTTAAAAATAAACACCACAAACCACTCCTTGGGGAGACACTGTCATGACACCATTGCAACTGGAACCATTATATTGGTGTTTTCAAGTAGAAATTCTTTCAAATGTGGCCTTTCTTAACTTCTTCCAGTCTGTAATAAGACTAGAATCTTGCTCAGTGGGATCAATGTTTATGAATTTTAGATGTTAGATGTGCCCATTATGTTGCTGTGCCAATCTACATTCAGACTGGCAGAAGTTTAGTGATAGTGATTCATAACAGGTAAAGTTCAAGACAACCCCTCCCTCTTCACTCCCCCTTTTGGCATTTCCATCCTCATTCCCAGATACACAGGGTGAAAAAAAACTGTGCAAAGATTTAACCAGTTTATTAAAATCTAGGGAAGTTCAGAAAAGTAGTAGGATAGTATTTATATTATATTAAAGTGCCATACCTTGTAGTATCCCTAAACTATTGCAACTATCCTGCAGGGTGGAACTTCGATATTTACAAAACTTAGAAACATAGAAAGTGACGGCAGATAAAAGCCACATGGCCCATCCAGTCTGCCCGTTGTTTATTTAAAACTATACTGACCCTAAACCCTATTAACCCTCAATTTAGTTTGAGATTTAGGATATCCTTATATTTATCCCATGCATGTTTACACTGTTCTACTGTGTTAGCCTCAACCACCTCAGATGGAAGGTTTTTACACTTATCTATTGCCCTTTCAGTGAAGGAATTTTTCAGCTCATTTCCTCTGAATCTACCACCCTCCAGTTTATATTCATGCCCTTGTGTTTTATTACACCTCTTTCTTTGAAAAATGACACCCTCTTCTAGCCGGTCACAACCCTTGATATATTTGAAAGCTGCTATCATATCCCACTCTCCCTTCTCTGCTCCAAGCTATACATGTTTAGTTCCTCTAGCCTTTCTTGGTATGATTTGTGACACATGCTATGAACCATTTTAGTTGCTCTTCTTTGCACAGTCTCTAATGTATTTATGTATTTCTGGAGATATGGCCTCCAGAACTGAACACAGTATTCTAGGTCTCTTTCTGCTACTAATTTATCTCCCTATGTTACTAAGCATCTGTCTTGCCTTTGTCATTACTTTGTTACATTGCTTGGCTACCTTTAAGTCACATGAAATAATGACTCCTAGATCCCTTTCCTCCTCAGTAGTTTCTAATGTTTCTAGTGCCATTAATGATATACTGAGCTTTTCGGTTTTTGTGCGCCAAGTGCATGCTTTTACATTTTTGGAATTAAACCACAGTTGCCACACTCTTGACTATTCCTCCAGTCTACCTAAATCATCCCTCTTTTTGTGTACCCTTCCTGGCGTATCTATCTTGTAACATATCTTTGTGTATCCATGCAACAATCTTTGAGTCCAATCTCAAAGTTTCCAGCTTATTTAATAGTCTGTGATGTGGCACAGTGTCAAAAGCCTTACTAAAATCTAGATAAGCTATGTCTACAGCTCCCCCTTTATCTAATACTTTACTGATCCAGTCAAAAAATGCAATAAGATTTGTTTGACATTATCTCCCCCCATAAATCCATGCTGCTTGGGATCCTGTAAGTTACTAGATTTAAGATACTGTACAATTTGTTCCTTTAACAGTGTTTCCATCAATTTCCCTACTACTGATGTGAGACCCACTGGTCGGTAGTTTGATGCTTCTTTCCTAATTCCACTTTTATGCAGAGGGATGACATTTGCTATTTTCCAGTCCTCTGGAATCACCCCAGTTATTAGTGACTGGTTGAATAATTCACTTATTCAGCACCCCTCTAAGCTCTTTTAGTATCCTTGGATGTATCCCATCTGGTCCCAATCCTTTGTCCACTTCAAGCTTTGAAAGTTCTTTTAATACCCGCTCCTCATTGAAAGCTGTTGTCCTGTAATCCCCAGAGGAGCATCAAGCTTTTTCTCTTCTGGACATGTGTGAGCAAACTGATCACTGTTGATCACCTGGAAGAAAATCCTGTCTTTTAAAATAGGATAGCCATTTTTAGATGGCGATCCTATTAGAGTACAAACAGAGAAGAGCTTAGCCTCTTTAATGTAACAACTCCCTACCTCCTTAAATAGAACTTCAGGACAGCAGGTTCTAGAGAAGCTGATTTCACCAGTGCTGGGATATTACTAAATGTAAGGATTGAGGGAGAGACAAAAAGAGCAACAGTATTCTTAATACTTCTGATCCCCCTCTCCTTCCTAAATAGAATTATTATTGTTATTGATTTTATACAAAGCCCAGTTTTCTCCTTTATTAAACATATAAGACAAGACTTGATGATTGCAGCCTGGTTATTGGTGGTACTATTTATAAATGTTCACCATTAAGTATTTTTGTTTTTCATTATAACTCTCATAATGTACTTGCATTATTAGATAGTCTATCTCATTGCAGAATGTCTATGTCCATTATACCCCTAAAAATAGCAAAGATGCTATTAGGGATAGACCAAATACATTACACCAAGATGCCAGCCTTCAAGAAGATTGACGCCTGAGGCAGCTTATACTGGGAAGAATAATGAGACTGTCTTCTAAACAATATCAATTAACCACAGTCATTTTTTCAGGATGTACAACTGGTGACTGGAACAGAATACAGTGGTATATTCTGAAGAAGTAATGTCTGCAGTGTCACTTCCATACAAGTGGAGGGAAAAGAAAATGTTGGTAAAATGTCTTTGATGGAATGTCTATTTCATTTTACATAGGATTTTATTAAAAAGTCTTTAGGATGAGACAACGTCTTTTTTTTGTGCAATTGTTTTCAAAGAAAGCTCATTTTTCTACTCTTTTATTAGGGAAATAGACATTTTAATAGTCATTCTCTAAACTCTCAGAAAAATTAATGGCCTATTTTTTTTTTATAATCCACTTAGAAAAGAAATCATCCAAAGTAATAAATTATATGAACTCAGTAATATTTTACTGTAGTGTAAACTAAACTTCACCCAATTTTTCTTCATTAACATATGAAACGGCAGCAGTGACAGAAAATGGCAGTCTGCAAAGAATGTTGAGTTCAAAGAATGACAAGCATAAAGATAATTTAAGGAAAAATCTCTGTGCTTCTTGATGCATTTGTGGTATGTGAAACTTACTGGGAATTGTCATGTGTACTCACATACATACTGTTCACCACTGACACCAAAGACCACTCTATTCACAGTCACTTATGCTGCGTTCAGATTGCCACTGCCTAAAAAGTCAGCTTTTTAGGCAGTGGGCAAAATTTTGAAAATTTTAGCCTGGTGCGTTCAGACTGCGCTGAAAACACCGGCTTTTTTTTTTTTCTTGCTTTTTTTTTTTTTTTACAAGCCGGCTGCTATTTAAATAGCCGGCTTTTCACCGCAGTGTGAACGGGTGAAGCCGGCTTTTAAAAAAGCCGGCAAAAACCCTTCTTTTTAGCCGGGTCTAAGACCCGGCTAAAGAGACCCGGCTTCACCGTTCACATTGCCAGAAAAAGCCGGAGTTTTCATGAAAGCCGGCAATTTCATGAAAACCCCGGCTTTTTCATGGTAATCTGAACGGGGTATCAAAGAAAGCATCCCATAAAAAAAATTCAATAAATGAAGAGTGATCTTTTATTTTAACATAACTGTGGCAGGCTATGAGGGTCTTAGTACCAGGTTGTTTTATTAGACTGCTATTAATAACTCTTCCTAATTTCCTCAGAGTTATGTGACCATAGCAACAAGTCACATGGCATATTATGCAGGGCCGGCAACAGAAATCTTGGGGCCCGTCACACTCAATTTTTTTCGGCCCCCCCCCCATGAATTGGTTAAATAAATAAATAAATAAAATAACACAAAGGATTAAGTAAAACCATCAAATAACCACACTAATAGAAATTGACCAAATGGGGTGATGGCAGACCCAGCAACAGAAATCTTGGGGCACTGCAAAATAATATTTTTGGGGTCCTCAACTCTCTTGGATAGATACAAAGTAGAAACAAGGGGAAAAAAATTAGGATCAAATTGAATTGTCTATCACATTCAATAATGAACTTACCTGCCATACTAAACAGAGTTCATCCTAGTGACCGCTACACAATACCTACTGCATGCTAGCAAATGCTTTAACACCAGACAATAAATGCATTCAGTTAATCAACATTCGCCAATAAGGACTGCATTTTTGTGAGTGCCATAAAACACCATATCACCTCTATCATCATAATTAACTGCCTCCTAAAATTTACCCCTAAAATCATTCACATTATACATAATATTTAATCATCTGATCCCCAGTAGTGTCTAAATGCACTAAATTATATTAATATTATTATGTATCATAAGAATAAATATTTCAGATTACATACATATATACATATATATATAAAACACCCCCCATAATTTTTCTTTAACAAATATATAATTGGTAAAAACAATAGAATTGTATGCTTCTCACAATACCTGTAATATATGTGGGGCACACAGGGGAGGAGGCCGCAGGTGACATCATCTACACTGCACACATCTGATATTACTCACACTCACCCTGCTAATCCTAATAAATATACTCCCCTCACATACTACACTGTACACATCAGATATTACTCACACTCCCTGCTATTCCTAATAAATATACTCCCTTCACATAATACATTGAACACAGCATGATTATACTCACACTCCCTGCTATTCCTAATAAATATACTCCCTTCACATAATACATTGAACACAGCATGATTATACTCACACTCCCTGCTATTCCTAATAAATATACTCCCTTCACATAATACATTGAACACAGCATGATTATACTCACACTCCCTGCTATTCCTAATAAATATACTCCCTTCACATAATACATTGTACACATCATGATTATACTCACACTCCCTGCTATTCCTAATAAATATACTCCCTTCACATAATACATTGTACACATCATGATTATACTCACACTCCCTGCTATTCCTAATAAATATACTCCCTTCACATAATACATTGTACACATCATGATTATACTCACACTCCCTGCTATTCCTAATAAATATACTCCCTTCACATAATACATTGTACACATCATGATTATACTCACACTCCCTGCTATTCCTAATAAATATACTCCCTTCACATAATACATTGTACACATCATGATTATACTCACACTCCCTGCTATTCCTAATAAATATACTCCCTTCACATAATACATTGTACACATCATGATTATACTCACACTCCCTGCTATTCCTAATAAATATACTCCCTTCACATAATACATTGTACACATCATGATTATACTCACACTCCCTGCTATTCCTAATAAATATACTCCCTTCACATAATACATTGTACACATCATGATTATACTCACACTCCCTGCTATTCCTAATAAATATACTCCCTTCACATAATACATTGTACACATCATGATTATACTCACACTCCCTGCTATTCCATAAATGTAGGGCACACGGGAGGAGGCCGCAGGTGACATCATCTACACTGTACACATCTGATATTACTCAGACACCCCCTAATCCTAAAAATATACTCCCCTCACATAGTACACTGTACACATCAGATATTACTCACACTCCCTGCTATTCCTAATAAATATACTCCCCTCACATAATACACTGTACACATCATTATTATACTCACACCCCCTGCTAATCCTAATATACTGCCCTCACATAGTACACTGTACACATCACATTATACTCACACACACACCATAATCCTAATAAATATACTCCCCTCACATACTACACTGTACACATCAGATATTGCTCACTTTACCTGGCTCCCTTGTAGTCCGGCCAGCAATGCATACCATGGAACTGCAGGAGTCACATGTCCTGTGATGTCAGAGGCTCCTCTCAGTGAAGGAGCTATAGCCACTGACGGAGCATTTAGTCTGTGCTGTGACTGCTCCGTTTTTATTTACTTATTTTTGTTTCTTCTAAGGGGAGTACTGGGCAGCCAAAACCCTCTCCTGCTTGTGTCTATGCCACAAAGAGCCTCTGGAACTCAGTTTAATGTTATTAA
The DNA here is from genome assembly GCA_011038615.1 of Limnodynastes dumerilii. Taxonomy (NCBI): domain Eukaryota; kingdom Metazoa; phylum Chordata; class Amphibia; order Anura; family Limnodynastidae; genus Limnodynastes; species Limnodynastes dumerilii. Next base: position 862,425 of record WWET01000094.1, on the reverse strand, counting down.
TCTAGCGCCTGAGATTACAGGCAGTGACCTGCGGCTGGGGCCCCTCTGAACCACGAGGCCCGTCACAACTGTCCCCCTAGTCCCCCCCTGTCCACCTGTGGGCGGACCAGAAAGAAGAAATGCATGTACTAAGTTCATAGTGGCGAATAGTGGAACTGCAGGCAGACGGACCAGAAAGGAGACCAATAAGTACTAAAAAATTTAGCCTGTCTCCTTTCAGGTCCTATTTTTTTTAAAGTCCCTTAGTTTATTAAAAAAGTTATATCCCTTTTATTTTTTTCAGCCAATAAGAGCTCTTCTTTAGGCTGATTGACAGTTGCTTGACAGGGCAGACCCGGGAAATTCAGTGGAGATTTGAAAGGGTCAGACCCGGGAATTTCCCAGGTTTTAGTGGATTTAAAAAGCGGCTTTTTTTCACCCACCATTTCTTCCCGGAAAAACCCAGGTTGAAAGACCCGGGTTTTTCAGAGGTGGTGATGTGAAAGTGGTATGAGTCTGAATCTGTTTTTGTAAGCTACAACAGGGACTTTCACTAGACTTATTTTTATTTACGTATACTTCATTTAAGTATTTAGTGAAAGGGCAGAGATAACTATTGATATACCCCTTGTATAAAATTCTATCACCATATTTTTCAGTAGGGACATATTCTTAAACCCAATTTACAGATACTTTCAGAGATTGAGGTGAAAAGCGAATGCCTTTATTTTTAGTTAGCATTAGTGATGCTGCTGTGCGGTGGAGGGACCTTTTAAAGCATTCAGAAAATATCACAGGCACAGCATATGTGCCACCGATAATGGTAATTTGCAGCATTATGGAGGGACTGGACAAACAGTTAAGCCACAATACTTTAGATCTGTATATTTTAGTAAATGCACCACCTCAATGGCCTGTGTGACCTGTGACAGCAAATGGGTTGAAGATATAACAAGCTATGCTAAGAGCTGTTATTTTGTGGCATTTACTAAATGAGCCAATTACTGTATCTGTAAAGGCATAGCAAAAAAAAATCATAAATGTGCTAACTAAATTTAAGTTTTAAAAAAGCCAACAAAAAAACTCCCAAAACTAGGTTGTATTGGTACAAAAAAAATCTTATTCGTCAAATTAATCTTTCTATGTTTCAGGTTAATCCAACATAACTAGGCATACTTTCACTTACAATGCAACTAAGACGAAGTCTTATTAGCAAATTAAAAGAGTGAGTATATGCTGTGCATCTGTTACTTCGTTTGCCAAGAAAAAACACAAGTTTTTGATAATGTGCAAGAGCTACAAAAAGGTCAAAGAAACAGTTGGCGAACATAAAGTATCAAATTCAAATCTGGCTTCATTAACACAAGAAGATAAGAACAGCAATGAGATTACAAAATTACTGCAATATGCTTTTAACCTACTTTAACGTGAACTATCAAGTGCAAATTGTTGATAGAAAAAAACCCTTATACTTTAGGGTATGAGGTTACACCTTGTTTTTTATATTACAATATTACACCTTCATATAAATGCTTTTGCTTATTATTGCAAGAAAAATGTTAACAGCACAAGTACTCGCTGCATGTTGGATATCACTGGGATTGTAAATGTTAAAATTCGTCTTTCTCACATTCTCCATAATCTGAGATTAAACTAGTTATGCAACTTCTAATTAAACTAATTTCCAAGAGGAGGTGCATGTGTTGCTTGAATACCAAACAGGTTAAACAACTGAGAAACAAAACCGTCAAACCGTGGCTTAATTCAGTCAAATACAGACACGCTTGTTCATTACAGCAGTTTAATTATACCTTGAATGGGAAGGCATTTCTCATTATTTTTAATGATTAATGCATTTATCATTTTCTGCACTCCAAGCGATTATCTCCCCCCCCATCCTGCTTTTTCCCAGACTCCTTTTCTCTGAATGACATCAGCTACAAAGAAAGAAAACTGAGCTTACCTTATAGCAACACATAACACGCCCCAGTACGGCGCTGCGGATACGGTGTGGCACCTTATAAATAAACGTTAATAACAATACCCACACATGCACAGTGCCAGTGTGAGACAATATATTTATACAGTATAAGGTCATTTACAAGAGTTCATATCTGGAAATGGTGTTGTCTGCATGGTCCTTTCTATGCTGTTTACCTAACTTATCCTTTCTGTTACAAAACACCAATCAGTTTCCACGTTTTCTGGTTACACAAAGTACAGATAAAAATGCTACTACAATTTCAAGCACTGCTGAGTATGTGGCTCTAACCATTGTCTGGATCAAAACTTACGATATGAAAAATGCCTTCAGCACAGATTTGGATCTCTCCAACAGTGGAGAAGGGCGGAAAGCCTACTGAGTGTATACTAGGTGGTCGGGGCATCTAAGTAAATTGTATATTAAGGGCCGCTTTAAGCCCTTACACTCAGTCTAGATTTTACGAGCATGGGAATCTTAAGGTATCCTAACCCCATACAAGCAAGGAAAGTATCAGCCCCTTGCCCGGATATATTATATATAGATACTGAAAAGCATGGTAGCTTAAGGGGTAACTCTTCTGCTACAGGGCACCAGTGTCATTAGTTTGACAAGGCCTTATCTGTGTGGCATTTGGATGTTCTTCCCATGTCTACATGGGTTTCCTCTCATAACATGCTAGTAGGTTAACAGGGTACTGCATAAGAAATGAACCCTAGTCTGTGTGTGTGTCTGTGTGTGTGTGTGTGTCTGTGTGTCTGTGTGTGTCTGTGTGTGTGTGTGTGTGAGTCAGGGAATTTACACTGTAAGCTCCAGTGGGACAGGAACTGAAGTGAATAGTAGCTTAAACATTGTAAAGTGCTACATAATATGTTGGTGCTAAATAAAAACCTGTTAATAAGTAAATATTGATATTGATTGCACTAAACATTAAAAATAGCAACATTTCCAATATTTTAAAAGATACATATTAAGGGTCATTCCCCTTTCCATTACCCATCCCAGATCGCAGTTGAAATCATGGACAGCATGTGCTATCCCTTCTATTATTCTGCCCACATAAGCACTGGGCAACACAGCATAGCACAACAGCCAGTGATCAGAGCCTTTGTGGAGGCATTGGAAGCTGACAGTCCAGAAGGATTTTCTGCCCTTGCCTGACAAATAAAATGGACTTTCACTGGCGATGCGCACAATAGGGCCAGATCCAGACTTAAGGTCGCTTTACGTACGCAAGTTACGCCCTACTAAGTATAACACAAGTCCACAGGCATTCCCCTCCAACTTAGCTGATTTACCTGTTCAGAAATCTGCCATAACTTTTCCTTGTGTATCTCTGATCGTACGTATCGCTTTGTCATTCTTAAGTGCCTAACCGAGTCCATACTGAACAATTTAAATGCCTCCCTCCTCCCACAATGCATATAATTGGCTTGCAAAGGGATGTAACGCCCTTTCATACGGAGTTACGTAAAATCAAAGTTACAATGCGCAACATCTGCCGCGCGCATATTAAATGTTGTTATTAAGTCTGGATCTGGCCCGTAGTTAGTATGTCATTTTTGAAAGCACCAGTTGGAACACCCTGTACTGTTCCTATAAGTGGTTCATGTCCAAATGCGTACAGCTGATATTTGTTTGCATTTGTATATTTTTTTTTCACATGTGCAGTGCTGCAAAAGTGTTTGTATATGCTAAAAAATCTCTGTGTGAGCACAACTGTAAGTCCTATATATGCCCATACTCTTGTGAGGAAGGTGTTTCTGCCTACTGAATCCCAAATGTGTCAGTCACTCTACAACAGCGATTAAGTGACAAAGCAACATCAAAAAAGAAAACAAAAACGAAATAAAATCCTTGAGGAATTGTTGGAAACATAAACAGAAACCTGTATTAGTTATTCTGATATTCTTCATAACAACAGCTTCATAATGCCCCCTCTTCCATACATTGTCTGAACGTCTGAATTGTCATACATTGTCTTCTATTCCAGCTTGTTTTTTACAGAAACATATAAAAGCAGCATAAGACAGCACGGTGGCTCAGTGAGTAGCACTTGTGTCTCACAGCGCTGAGGTAATGAGTTTGATTCCTGAACTAGCCCTTATCTGTGTGGAGTTTGTATGTTCTCCCTGTGTCTGTGTGGGTTTCCTCCGCGTGCTCCGGTTTCCTCCCACATTCCAAAAACATGCTGGTAAATTAAGTGGCCACTGAATAAATTAACCCTAATGTCTGTGTGTGTTTGTGTTAGGGATCTTAGTATGTAGCTACAATGGGACAGGGACTGGTGTGAATATGAAATATATAAAAACCTCTTAATAAATAAATAATCAGCGGTTTGAGACACCAATAAATGCATGTTTCTCAGAATAGCAATACTCATAGTGCTCAGTTTCTGGATATGTTTGATACAGAGCCATAACCATGGTTGATACGAAAGCACTAAGTAGAGAAACAACTGATTTATGGCACCAAGACACCTTCTTACTTGTGGTAACATCTGACAGTTCATGATGTATCTGTGCAATGTATGTCCTGAGGAAACATATCCAGCAGGCACATGCAGGCTGACCATGTGTGACCATGTTTCTTTTCATTGCTCTGGGATCTAATTTCTGAACATGCTTCCCATGGACATAAGATGACACAAAGTATGATGTATGTTTTCCTGCTAAACCAGAATCCTTCCTATTAAAAAGAAGTTTGACCTACATATGTCCTCTATAGAAGAAACATTTAACAGCTTTCAGGACAATTTATGAACACATTCTGATACATACAGAAAAGTCAACCTGACCCATTCCATCTGGATGATATCTATCTGCTCCCAGAACAGACTTTGCTCTTCAGTTACCCTAGCATGCGTTCATTAACAAATTATACCAATTATCTCATTCTCTCTAATAGGCTGACTACAAGTTTTCAGCCACCCAGGGAAAAATATGCTTATGCCACACTAACAATACAACCCTTCTCTTTGGAATAATAAAAAAAATGAAAAAATAAATGCAAATATAAATAAAAAGTATTTAAAACATTTTAAGGTTGATCTCCTAAACTTCATTGCCGGTAATATGGTAACGTAGGCAATAATCTCAACAATGGCAAACTTTAAACAAATTTATCCTTACATTAGGAGCATAGGGCTGGATCCAGACTCAAGTAAGTGCTTGAACTTAGTTACTCCTGGGCTAAACCATGCTGATTGCAGGGGGAGTCATACTTAATCTGTTGCAAACAGTATTAGAGATAAGAGGTGATGTTTCCTATCTCAAGTCTAAATAACAGTGTGATAGTAAAGCTGGTCAGTATCTGTGTGCAGTAAGCAATTCAAAGATATATCCCTGCATGCAAAGAATACAATTAACTTGACTCCCACTGAAATCAACATGGTTTTGCCCAGGAGTAACTTTCCTCCCTTGATTCAGACTTAAGCAGGAGCTTGAAATTAAGGACCAAATTCAGAGATGCGTTTTTACCAAAGTACGCAATTATACGCACGCACGTTCCAAGCCAACACCCCCCTCTCCCGGGCATGCGGTCGTAGACTTACACCTCCATAGACCACTCTGTTCTTTATGTGTGTACTTACGAGTGTATATGTCTTGTGTGCGTGCGATTCTTTATAACCGCGCCTTCATGCGTTCATTTGAATGCCTCCCCCCCACTGTACTTTCATGTACATTTTCACGTCCGTATTTCAACCCCGTCCATCCGTTCGTATGTAACCAAGTGTGATTCACATGTACGTCCGTTAGGCACTTACATGCGTATATTCTACGTAACACGTAAATAAAGTTAATACGTAAAAGTACCTAAAAATACGCACGCAACTTCACGTGAAAACGGATCTGTAAATACGGTCCTAAGTCCTTAGTTCTTACAGGTCTTTAAACCTATCTAAGTAATAAAGAGCCAGCACTGCAATGTGTAAGGCCTGAAGGGGTTAAAGCATACAAGTTCTGCTGGAAATACATTGACTTTTCCGGGTGTGGCAGAAGTGATCTCCCTCTGTAAAACAATGTACTGCAGGCATCCTAGAACCAAAAGCAATCAGAAACAAGCAGGAGAGATCTAGCCATGAAAGCTTTGTGCCAGCCCACTTTTTCTTCTGTATACTGTAAAATGTGTAGCCACACACAGGCTAGTTTTGTGTTTAGATGAAAACAAAGGCCCTTACATACAGACGTCAGTTTTTATCTTATTGCATTCTGTAATACTGAACTTTAGCTTATCGGTACCAAAAAGATGTGTTTAAACCAGTCTGACAGCCTTTTCAACAAGCTGCACAGTGGAGGGACCTTGACAAAACAATTTTCGAAACAGTATCATCAACGAAAACTACAAGAAAGGGTGAACTGTCACCAGCTTTCAAAGTTTTTTTTTCTGCTCATCTTCCTGTCATACATCGAAAGCCTTACAGCATTTTGCATTTCACGCAGATACCATATTGTGCTAACCATGTTCTAGTTGAAGTGTGACACATATAAAAACACACTCAAGGTCATATGTTTACTCAAATGTATAAGAAGATGAGTCAATGTCAATGTATATTAGTTGTACAAGTCTGCAGACTGGAATGGTGTGAAGAACTTAGGACCAGATTTACTGCGGTTTTGGTTAAAGTGGAGATGTTGCCAATCAGATTGTAGCTCTCACTTTCCTATTACATACTAGAGAATGTCAGCTAAAATCTGATTGGTTGCCCCTAGATCTAAGTTAGACATGAAACAAACTACCCTATTTGTATACAGTATAATAATGTAATGAAATGTAATAAATTTGTAATGAATTTTCAAGTAGCATAATCCAGGGTTGCCGACTTTTACCAGCTTCCCTCCGGGAGATGCTGGAGGTAAGCTAGCGATGCATGCAGGGGGCGGGGCTTATTGACACTATTTGTGCAAATTGTGTCATTAAGCCCCCCCCCCCTGACAAATACTTACCCT
>WWET01000094.1:835960-850152 GCA_011038615.1 Limnodynastes dumerilii | reverse complement strand
AGAGAGAGAGATTTGTTAGAATAATGTTAAAAGTTTCTGAAAGTGATTATCCAGTTTATTACTGACCACTTACTGTGGCTTTAACACATATTTTCTCTCGTAATATCTCTGAATAAAAAAAACCAAGAGTGTCAACAAACTAGAAGCCAGGAGTGATCTCACAGATGAACCACCCATCTATACTTACAACTGTGATCCATCAAACATGTTATTACTCTTGAGTCACATGAGAAAAAAATGTCTTAAGCAGGAGAGCTACCCAATTACACTGCATACTATTCCATCCACCATGTGACTTCCAGATGTTAGAAGGACCTGCCTAACAGAAGCTGTGAATCTGTACTTGATCAGCCTTTGAGCAGTTCCTGGCATGGGGAATGCTCTATATTAATCTTGCAGTCGCCACTGACCAATTGTAGTTTGCAAAACAATGCAATGCTTATTTATTAAAACCAAGTGCCTGTGGTTACATGAACTTTGCCTGAGAATATAATACCACAAAGAAAAGGGAACACAGTGCTTACAGAAAAATGATAATGGAGATAAATAATAATTAAAAAATTCCTAGGCATTTTACTCTGCTAACTTCACATGCTGTTTTGTAATTTGGCATAATTTGGCACACTGTACTTTAAATGTTGCATTCCTAAAAAATCTAACATGTCCTTTAATGAATTGAAATAGCTTTCAAGTTTACAGTAAAATGCTTTATGACATTTGAAGAAATAATATTGTGCAAAACATAAGTTGTACCCCATCACCACACAGTATATTAGATGGGGATGCATTTGCTGGTTAGAAAGTCCCTATTTCGACACCGATACAGTCGGCAGCTTTAACAGTGTCGACATTATTTACATTGTGATTTAAGAGTGGGTATTTATAGTGAAAAGGCCCAATTTGCCAAAGTAACTGTTCCCTATAGTGAAATGTTCCCCGGGAGAGAACGGGGGACAGGCTGCGGAGGGCTGCCGGGACGGCGTCATACACCGGGAAAGGTTAGGGTTAGGCTGTGAGACATAGAAGGCTAGAGTTAGAGTTAGGCTCAGGGACATAATGGGTTACGGTTAGGGTTAGTTTAGGCTGTGGGAGAGGTTACAGTAATAGAAGGTGAGGGTTAGGGTGAGGATTAGGGTAAGTGTTAGAGGAAAATTTTTACCTGTTGCCATTGCAGCATTCACATTCTTGACGCGTTGCTAGATACTGCAGTCTTCTTTCCAGCAGTCATAAAGTGACCGCTGTCGCTTCTCCATAGCCGGCAAACCACATCTCATTGGATGATATCATTTTTTTCTTTACTAAGCAACTGCATAATGGTAGATGGCTTTAGTCACACCTGCGACCACGCTGCTGTCCACTCCTCTCACACCGATGGACAGAATATATCCATAGGCTGCCTTCTTTTTCTGGGTTCTGTGAGCATAACATGTCAGCAGTTTTATACCCAGTCATGCTCACTTGTGAACGCAATCAGGCCCCTTTGGTGAAACTCTAACGTTTTATTCTCATTTATCCATAGATAAAAACACTCAATCCAACTACAAGTGATTTCTTTTTACAAAACGTTAGAAATCTGTGGAGATACCTTGCCGATTAGCAATAGCTCGCTATGGGTCAGATCCAGACCTACGCCCGCTAGTAACTACGCTCGGCGTAGTTGTAAAAACGCTGTTCTCCATGTTCTGCGCATGCGCGCGGCAGATGTTACGACCATAAACTGTGAACGTACTTACGAGACTAAGATCAACAGCGTAACTAAGGACGAAAGGTCGTGCCAGCCATGCAACACCCGTAATTGCGCTTCGGAGGCGGGGTGAGGCATATAAATCGTACAGGTGCGTAAGTAGGTTCAGCCATTACGGCCGTCAGCAGTTACGCTTGGAAAAGTTAGGGTTGGGTTTGGTAAGCGTAAAACGGCAAAAATACGTACGACCGAGGGGAGCGCAGAGTAATTATGAAAGCGTAAATACGCTACACGTTGAAACATAACCCGAGCATAGGTCTGGATCAGGCCCTATGAGTGTAGCATACGTCACACTATTGTGCAGTTATTTTATAGCATTTACACCTGTACATCATTGTTTCAATGATATCACTTCTGAGCTCATTATCTATCTCTTTTCAACCTATCTTTAATATAGGTTATCTATTAATACTATTATTACCTAGATATCAATGTCAGTTATTAAAAGTAACAGACATAACATGTATTTGTTTATGAGCATCAAATGATTTACCTCATAAATTTCCCATTTATGAAGACAAATAACAAAGCAGGAGTCACCTATAAACCCGATGAGCTTGTTATCCTGTAAATCTATTCCAGTGTAGCAGAGTACTAATGAGATCAGGAAGATATCTCCTGGAGACCTGAGGAGGCTTTCAGCAGAATACTGATAGATCCCACACGATTGCCGCTGACATAATCACACAGTCTGCTGACGTATAGTGATTACAAAAGATCCCAGCTACATTGTCGTCTTCAATATCCACAGGAACAGCTTTTCACTGTTTATTTATGTGCTGAGCTTTACTGTATATTTGCTTTCCATAAATGAATCATTTTAACGTATCATCCAATCTAACTTCACGATGGCCATTACTAGGGTTTTACCGTGCTCTCCCTGTTGTGATTATAATTTGCTACAGGAAGAGAGTGTATTATAGGAGAGGATAATACTTGTGTGTGGGTTAAACAGGGTATGTTGAGCTCACCTCTAACGATCTGAATCATTTTACATGTCTTGTACAATAGTGGAAATAAAACGTACATAATGTTTAAAAAAAACGGATTGAATAATAATGGAATAAAATAGAATAGCCAGCTTCCGTATTAAACATTCTCTTTATTTATCTGACATACTGTCAAGGTTGCAAAAAAAAAAAAAAAAAATGTTGCCGTTATTATACTTGACTTCACTAAATTTACTAAACTGCAGAAAAAGGAAAAATAGCAACCAATCAGATTCTAGCTGACATTCTCTAATATGTAACAGGAAAATTAGAGCTAGAATCTGATTGGTACAGTTTAATAAATATAGACAATTAACCCATCATTTTGGGCCCTCAGGTTTATTTATTTATTTGCTGTATTTTACATTTATTTATTTATTTGCTGTATTTTGCTTCCCCCCCCTTGCTTATAGCCATAAAACCAGGATTGCTGACTCTCCAGGAATATCCGGGAGACTCACAATATTCAGGCAGTTCTCCTGGTATCATGCAAACCTCGGCCTCAAATCCTGCCCACCTGCCTGGCAATACTAGTATTCCTAGTGCTTCTAAGGTGAGGGCGGGACTTGATGATGTAATGTGCGTCATCATGCCGTGTCCCCATTCCTAGTAAAGCTATGAAAGGACATTGATAGTCAGGGGGCAGGGCTTCTAGTGCAATTCCCCAAATCTAGCTATGGAGCACCTTTCCTATATATGTCCTATGCACAGTTCAAAAATATACAACTGCATTTTGATTTGGTGTAAGTACCAGTTACTTTAGTGTATTTTATCACATGTTAAGTGTTAAAAGATCTAGTATCCATATTTTACTTTTTATTAGAAATTTCCTAGATTTTAATGTATATGAACTGACATTTAAATAACAGGGGTGAGATAATACAACTATGATCCATACATACAAACACTGTATATTCCTATGAATACCCATCACTCTTTACTTCCTATCTCTATACTATTGCATTTTATAGTACTATAGTATTGTACAGTAAAGTAAAACATATATTTTATGTTCTATGACAAATTTTACTAAAATTTCCTGGTACTTATGCTTATAATTTTCCAGATGACTCACAACTAAATACAGTTTATACGATTTTATTCAGGGGCGGATTGGCCATAGCACTTACAGGGAATATTCCCGGTAGGCTACTAGCCTCTGGAGGCCACTCAGCAGCTCCTATTTTATTTGAAGACTAGGATGTTGACTGTAATGATTGGTGGTTGCTAAAATTATGTCTGTATAGAACAGAGATCATTAAAATTCTGTATATATTGGTTGGTGGTCACTAGGATGCTGTATGTATTGGGTATTGGTCACTAGGATGCTGTATGTATTGGTCGGTGGTCACTAGGATGCTGTATATATTGGGTGGTAGTAAACAGGATGCTTGATGTATGTTTCGGGTGGAGGTCACTTGTTTGGCAGTGACTACCTGCATTGCATAGAGGTCACTATAAATCTCTTTATTGGATTGTGAAATATTAGTCAGTAGATGTTGTCTTTGATTGTAACTCTATTACATAACAATATTACAATAACACTTAATTGGCAACACATAACCCTGCCCCTATATCATATATTTTATTATATTATTATTATATATCTCTTTATTCTGTACTAATCCAATTTACATATTTTTTTACTCTGCCAATAGTGATCTCGCCCACATGTGGCCTATTGCAGATTATTTTCCAGGGCCACTTTAAGTTTAAAGTACACCCCTGGTTTGATTAGTTTTATCTTTATAAAGGCATGTAGATGTGATGTGCATTTCCTCCGCAATTTTTGAGTCAAGGTAGTTCTAACTATACAGTATAGGTAGTTAAGGTAGTTCTAACTATACAGTATACTGTACTGTAACTATAAGCAACTCACTTATCATAAGCATAAATCATAATTTACTAAGAGAGTCTGGTATAAGAACTGGATTGGTGTTCTATTTAAAAGAATCGTCCCCTAAGGATAGCAATTTGATTATGTGTATGTCTATTCAACACACATCCTGAACATAAGAGATGGATAGGCCGGTGCACTCAAGTTTTATTGGTTAAGGTGGACATTAAATACTTTGCCAATACCTTTGACTGGTTGATGCCTCACTAAAGCATTATAGGCAAATTGCATGTTGACATAGAGGCTTATGCTATAGTCTCTACCATTTATTGCAAATCTACAATTTTTTTGCATGTGAGGGGTAGTATAACCAATATTATAAAGCTTGATACTACTTTATTTACTAAGCACTTTTCAGTTACTCCTTTGGTGCTTGATGTCATACTGGGGAGAGATTTTGCTTATTTTAAAACTTGTGGAAAACCCAATTGGTTTTATATGTGAGTAACCCAGACTCGATATTGCTGATACAGAGGCAGTGGGAGTGTTCCCTGAGCCATTTTTGTAATGCCTCAGTTTCTATCAGCTTTATCAGATCTTTCCTATGGTGAGTCCAATGTACTTCACCAAGACAACTGTTTTTTGGGAATTTCTCTCAATCCTGCCTCAGAGTCCTAGACTGCTTGCACTCAGAACTATAGATGCCTTCATTGAGCCAGCATGATGGCTCAGTGAGTAGCACTTGTTTCTCACATCGCTGAGGTCAAGAGTTTGATTTCCAAGCTAGGCCTTAGCTGTGTGGAGTTTGTATGTTCTCCCTGTGTCTGTGTGGGTTTGCTCCGGTTTCCTCCCACACTCCAAAAAAATGCTGATATTGATACTAGTACTGTTTGTGTGTGTGTGTGTGTGTGTGTTAGGGAACTTAGACTGTAGCACCAGTGGGGCAGGGACTGATGTGAATGTTAAATATTCTCTGTAAAGCACTATGTAAACTGATAGCACTATATAAAAACCTATTAATAAATAAGCAGCAGCATATGGTTTATGGGGCCTTAAAACTTCAACTGTCATCCTATAAAAGAAGATGGGTGCCTCATGTACCGCAAATAGCAAGCTCTTATACTGAAACAGATCCGTTGGTGCAAAAAAAAAATGGTGCTTTTTTTTGTTTCGTGTGTCAATGACACTTGCCAGTAGCCCTTGGTTAAATCTTTACATGCGTTTTACGCATGTAACATCTGGAGGGCACATGCGCCCTCCCTCCATACATGTCCATAATGTTCATAACTGTGGATCCAGTCCTAACTCTGTATATTGGGCTCTATTTACTAACTTCATTTTCATGCAATAGTACCAGTGGCACGATCACATAAAAATTAACTTTTTCATATTTACTAAATGCTGAAGTGGAGTTTTACACAGGCTGGCGTTATGGGTAAGTATTCCAGCAATGTTCCCATTCACCCCTCTTCTTTTCCTCCCACTTTTTAGCTGTTATTAGGGGTAGGAAAAGGTGGTTATGTATGAGGAGACTGCTGGAATACATTCATATGTATGTAAAGTAAAAAAATAAATACAAAAAGTTAACTATTTTTTTATTTCATTTTTTTAATAAATAATTTATTTTATTAATAAACAATAATAATAATAATAATATGGGAGTGCTCATAGTCGGGGGAGAACTTTCCATCAATACTATTCCACCCTCTACAATTTGGGTTCACTTCCATCCCAGTCTGCCCCAAACAGAGCTCACCTGATCCAGCAATGTCTCACTGATTGTGGTTGCCCCAAACTCTCTCAGGAAGGTGCTGCTTCCTTTGAATCCCCTTTTACAACCCAGGAACTTTTTTTGGCCATTAAGTCTTCCCCTAATGGGAAAAGTCCTGGCCCGGATGGCTTTCCCATCTCCTACTATAAAATGTTTAAAGATAAATTAATGCCCCTGATGTTGGAGGCCTATAACCAAATATTGAGCACCTCTCACTTTTCATCCAATTCGTTGTCAGCCCACATCACAGTTATACCCAAGGAAGGTAAAGACCACTCCTGGTGTGCCAACTACAGGCCCATATCACTGCTAAACGTGGATCTTAAGCTATATGCAAAGTTATTGGCTAACAGGCTAAAGCAATTTCTTCCAGAGCTGATCCATAACGATCAAGTGGGGTTTGTCCCGGGACGAGAAGCCCGAGATAACACCACTAAACTCATTAGCCTTATTCATCAAGTAACTAACAAAAGCCCTGAAACCCTTCTCTTGTCTACAGACATGGAGAAGGCTTTCGATAGGGTGGACTGGGGTTTCCTCAAAGGGGTCTTAGAGCATCTGGGGCTAGACCCACTATGCCTACACTGAATCTTAGCGCTATACAAGTCACCTTCGGACCAGGTTAGGGTAAATGGGGGCCTTTCTGACCCCTTCCGGATATATAATGGAACTCGTCAAGGCTGTCTTCTTTCCCCCCTCATTTTTATCCTATGCATGGAGGCTCTGGCTCGATCTATACGTCGGAATCCCAACATACAGGGTATCAGAGTGCAGGACTCAGATTTTAAGCTGGCCCTCTTTGCAGATGATTTCCTTACTACTCTCACCTCCCCTGCGACATCCCATCCAAGTCTTATGGAGGAGTTTTCTCGGTATGGAGCGCTCTCTAATTTGAAAATAAATTTCGATAAGTCAGTGGCCCTTGGGTTAAACCTGGCTACTTCAACCACCCAATCCCTCCAAGTAAATTTTCCCTTCCGTTGGCACCCTTCCCACTTGAAGAACCTGAAGGTTAACCTCACTAGATCTGCCTCGGCCCTGTTCCAAGCCAATTTCCCCCCCTTGTTGACTACAATTAAACAGGACCTCAGTAAAAGATTTTTCCTGGATAGGGAGAATTAATGTGGTTAAAATGTCAGTTTTACCCAAAATTTTGTATCTCCTACAGACCCTCCCAATTACCATTCCTAACTCCTACTTTAAGGGAATTTACCATGCCATTGGAAGGTTTGTCTGGAATGAGAAACAACCCAGGTGTCCTCAGACCACCTTGTTTTGTAACAAGGATAGGGGAGGTCTTCAACTCCCTTTTATCAAGGGTTACTACTGGGCAGTAATGCTGACTAGGATACTGAAGTGGTCTTGGCCACGTGATGCTCGCCAATGGGTTACCCTAGAAAATTATTTTTCTCCCACTCCACTACACATCACACCCTGGCTGTGGGTTATTCCTTACATCAACCACTGACATTAAACCCTACACTCCAATGCTGGAGACATCTTTGTTCACGATGCGACTTATCCTCTCCTATCTCACCACTTACACCCTTTATCCACAGCCCGGATTTCCCACCAGGTCTCATTTACAACCTTTTCTCCAGGTGGGCGTCAGGTGGACTCTTTAGAGTCCACCAGTTGATGGGGCGAGGGTCCCTCCTTTCTTTCTCTGAGCTTTCTGAGACTCAGTCCCTCCAGCGCAGAGACTTCTGGGCATATTTGCAGATTCGTCACTTCTGCCAAAACGCCAGTAATAAGGTCCATTTAGGTCGATCCTTGTCCCCATTTGAAGCCTTATGTGTTGCGCAATTGGCCCCCACCCACCTAATATCTGTACTATACAAAATACTTGTGGCGACGCTGTTCACCACAAGGCTAAAATTTGTTGATACTTGGAAGGGTGACCTACCTAGTAACCTCACGGATTCTGATTGGTCAAAGATCTTCCGACTTGCCCGGTCCTATTCTCCTAGTATAGCAGTGCTGGAAACGCAGTATAAACTCCTAACTAGATGGTACTGGGTTCCTGCGGTGCTCAATAGGATTTTCCCTGGCACTCCGGCCACTTGCTGAAGATGTGGAGAGGCCGTAGGAACTCTCTTTCATATCTGGTGGTCTTGCCCCCGCATTACTCCCTATTGGAGTCAGGTCATCCTCATCTCCAAGAAGATTATTGGTTTGGTCGTTTCTGATTCCCTGGCTCCTTTCCTTTTCCCCAATGTCCATCTCTAGCTACAAGAAGTCACTCCTTAAGTACCTCAATAACGCCGCCAAATCCCAGATCCCGCTCAATTGGAAATCGCCCTTACCCCCCTCCATAGAGAATTGGTTTTCTTGTATAGACTATTATATGTGGATGGAAGATACCTTATTTGTTACCCCGGACCAGGCCTCCCGGTACATTGCCACTTGGTTTTTCTGGCTTGAGTTTAAAGACTCCCCCTCTTATGCTGAAACGCTTGGCCCCTCCTCTACCTATATTGCTCCCATATATGCTCATGGGTTGATGTACGCATAGCGCTTGCCTATACATAGAGGAGCTGACCTGGGTCGGCTCTAGGTGACCTGACCTCCCCCTCCCCCTCTTGCCCTGTATTGTTTATTTTGTTATGCTAAATGGTTTGTTCCCTAATTTGAATTTGCTGTTGGTTACTTTTATATTTATACATTGGTTTGCCTTGGGGAAACGTTATTCAACACCAGCATTACATTGGCATACCATTTCCATACTGCTGATTATTAATCCTTTGTCTATATATTGTACTAGGATTCCACTAGAAGTGTATAAATTTGCGTATTTGAATTCAGCATTATTGTTCTATGTATGCTTCAAGATGCTGCTAACATTGAATATTGAATTTAATGTTATGTTGGTCCTTTTTGAACATTGTAAAACTCAAAATAAAGTATGTATAAAAATAAATAAATAAATAATAATAATAATAATAATTTAAAAAAGAAAGAAAAAAGAGAAGACAGGACTCACTTTTCCGGGCGACGCGCCTGACTGCCGAAGTCCCAGCATGAACACATATTTGTAAATACTGTGAACGAAGCTGATAGGCTTACAGATGATAAAGTCTAATGCAGCTTCACTCACATTTATGTAAATAGAGCCCTTTCTGTTTAGAAGTAGAGCCCATTCTGTTTAGAGGTAGAGCCCATTCTGTTTAGAGATAGAGCCCATTCTGTTTTGAGGTAGAGCCCGTTCTGTTTAGAGATAGAGCCCATTCTGTTTAGAGGTAGAGCCCATTCTGTTTAGAGGTAGAGCCCATTTTGTTTTGAGGTAGAGCCCATTCTGTTTTGAGGTAGAGCCCATTCTGTTTAGAGGTAGAGCCCATTCTGTTTTGAGGTAGAGCCCATTCTGTTTTGAGGTAGAGCCCATTCTGTTTAGAGATAGAGCCCATTCTGTTTAGAGATAGAGCCCATTCTGTTTTGAGGTAGAGCCCATTCTGTTTAGAGATAGAGCCCATTCTGTTTAGAGGTAGAGCCCATTCTGTTTAGCGGTAGAGCCCATTCTGTTTAGAGGTAGAGCCCATTCTGTTTAGAGGTAGAGTCCATTCTGTTTAGAGATAGAGCCCATTCTGTTTAGAGGTAGAGCCCATTTTGTTTTGAGGTAGAGCCCATTCTGTTTTGAGGTAGAGCCCATTCTGTTTAGAGATAGAGCCCATTCTGTTTAGAGGTAGAGCCCATTTTGTTTTGAGGTAGAGCCCATTCTGTTTTGAGGTAGAGCCCATTCTGTTTAGAGATAGAGCCCATTCTGTTTAGAGGTAGAGCCCATTTTGTTTTGAGGTAGAGCCCATTCTGTTTTGAGGTAGAGCCCATTCTGTTTAGAGATAGAGCCCATTCTGTTTAGAGGTAGAGCCCATTTTGTTTTGAGGTAGAGCCCATTCTGTTTTGAGGTAGAGCCCATTCTGTTTAGAGATAGAGCCCATTCTGTTTAGAGGTAGAGCCCATTTTGTTTTGAGGTAGAGCCCATTCTGTTTTGAGGTAGAGCCCATTCTGTTTAGAGATAGAGCCCATTCTGTTTAGAGGTAGAGCCCATTTTGTTTTGAGGTAGAGCCCATTCTGTTTTGAGGTAGAGCCCATTCTGTTTAGAGATAGAGCCCATTCTGTTTAGAGGTAGAGCCCATTTTGTTTTGAGGTAGAGCCCATTCTGTTTTGAGGTAGAGCCCATTCTGTTTAGAGATAGAGCCCATTCTGTTTAGAGGTAGAGCCCATTTTGTTTTGAGGTAGAGCCCATTCTGTTTTGAGGTAGAGCCCATTCTGTTTAGAGATAGAGCCCATTCTGTTTAGAGGTAGAGCCCATTTTGTTTTGAGGTAGAGCCCATTCTGTTTTGAGGTAGAGCCCATTCTGTTTAGAGATAGAGCCCATTCTGTTTAGAGGTAGAGCCCATTTTGTTTTGAGGTGTTGTTATTCCATCCTTTTGGTCCCCTTCCTTCCCTGCATGCTGTTTTCTTTCCTCTGATAACCTTTTTGCTAACCCTTCCGTTATCCTCCTTTTCCCTTTAACTGTAATTATTTTGCATTATCATCATTTTGTTTTCATTGAATTATCTGTGCTTGTGCCTCGGAACCCCGCCTGCCTGCTCGCCAGCTGCTTATCCCCCTGAGCCTTGACATGAATTGCATGATCGTGTTCCAGCCCTGTGCTCACCTCAACCTTCATTGTTTACACGTCTTCTGGTTGCTCAGCAACCGACACTGTACTCATGCGACTGTATCCCTTGTACACTGGGCTGGAGGATTCCGGCTTCGGCGCACAGCTTGCAGCTCCGACCACCTGTGTGGCTGGTAAGTCCTCTTCTTTATATAGTGAGGCCTTGTATGTTTCCTTCACATTTGTATCCCTGATGAAAGTGTCATAGAACACTGAAACGTCGGATCTGCATTAAAAGCTACCTGTTAGCGTTATTTACTGAGTGCCGGTTATTTCTTCCATTTGCTGTATATATATATATACATATATACATAATTGTCAACACTAAACAAAACAGTCATCTGCTTTCAGTGTGTTGAAAAACAGCACTCAGCACTCATAGGCTGCTTACACTATCATTCCTGCCATGTACTCCTTAGGAGCAGGGTGAGTGGCTGCTATGGCCCCCACCCTGTCCTCTGGGCCCTGCACCCATGGTAGTCATGACACTGTTCTATGGTTCCTTAAATATAATGCTATTTTCTCCTATTAAATTTAGAAAGATGGATGTTGGCACTTATACTATAGAAATAGCTTAGAAAAAACACATTGTATCAAGTTGCCAACTAACTTTTACACTTGTATTTTAGAAGTGGCTGAAGTTCAGACACACCTGTTTGTTTACCTTATAACCATCTCTAATCCAGACCTGTTTCATCTATTAAATACTTCCAGACATTGTATTGAAGGAGTTAACTAAAACAATGAAAGGTGAAATATCTTCATATTTGTAATATGAGCTGGTATGGATAAACGAAGCCAGTTTCTTCCCTTTCTCTTGTTTGAACAAACCGTGGCTTATTAGGGAGAACATGTTGGGGAACCACAAGAATGCAGAACTGTCTGTGCTGTGGAGACTATAGGCTGTCTCTGGCAGGCTAGCTTGTGCCTGACTTCCACTCTCTCTTGTCTATTGTGAATTCCTGAGGCGTGACAAGTGCAGACAGCTCATGAACCAATTCACAACTTCATCCAGCCTGGACTCCTCATGTACACTTAATACATGGATTGTGAAGTTCCTTTCCTAGTGGCTACAACCAGGGGATTACTATAGGTCATAGATGTAATCACTTGTCTATATATTATCTTCACTATGCTCAAAACCACAATAGCCACAGGGAAACAAAAATTTGTTTCTGAGACATTTTCTTTACTATCTGTTCAGTGAATAATAGCTGGTTCTATAAAAACAAATGAAAGTGTTCTCTATGCTACAGCAGGTGTTCTATCCACTGGAAGAGAGAGCTTTTGTTATTTTCTGACATATATTTTAATGATCCGGGACAATCAATCGCCAATTGCTTGATTATACAAAGCAAAAAGGTAATTGAAATGACTAAACGTTTTCATCTAACAACATTTAATGGACTAAAAGGAAAGCAGACGAAGTTCATCAGGTGATACAGTGAAGAAAATCAATATTATAAATACTAATGATTTTTATTATAGTTTTTTTTACACATGGCCTTTGGTTACTCAAGTGTCAGACATTACAGTTATAGAAAGGCAATTTAAATGTTAATGTTTCAATTAGGGGTGTAGCAAATGTACAGTCATACAGGTATACCCATCTTCTTCTCTGCTCTGAACAGACATGTCTGGCGCACACGCAATATGGGTGTGGTTTGCAGGTCCGATGTGTCTATTTGGGACACATCACTTTCTAACATCTGAATTTCTAAAGCAGTCAATTTGCGACTTCTGCAAACTTAGAAGCAGGTCATCCAGGGATGTCAAGACAGGAATTCTTAACAGCAAAAGGTAAGGTTTTTCCCTAAACCCAACCCTTTTACTAATCCTAGTCCTAACCCTCCCTTTCTATTACCCTAACCTTAACCCTCCCTCTCCCGCAGCCTAACCCTTAATTTAACCCTTCATGTCCCAAAGCCTAACCCTAACCTTAACCCTCCCTCTCCTGCAGCCTAACCCTTAATTTAACCCTCCGTCCTGAAGCCTAACCATAACCTTAACCCTCACTCTCCTGCAGCCTAACCCCTAAATTAACCCTTCATGTCCTACAGCTTAACACTAACCTAAACCCTCCTTCTCCAGCAGCTTAACCCTAACCCTTCATATTCTCTTCTCCCCCTGGTGTCATTTTGTAATTGGGAACGGATACTTTGCTGAATTCGGCCTTTCACATTAAGAACCCGTTCTCAATAATAAGTATCGAGATGTAAAGTATTAAGTACATTATACAGCCAGATCAGCAGTCCACTGTATCATATTTGATATATGCCCTTTCTAAGCAACTGCATCCCAGCAATACCACCCTTGCACAGAAATGACCACCATGGCAAATGGTCTAGCTACTGTCCTAATTTCCTCCACACTTCCAGGCCCCATAGCAGGCATACCCTCTGTACCCAGTGTCATTGGTAGTATAAGACCAATATGCTCACTTGAGGCTTTCTCTACCTCTGTAACTGTTCTGAACGCAACCAAAATAATAATTTCCAGCTTGTGGATCGCTCTACATTGTAACTCCAAATAAGGAAAGCACCCATGTAGACTTACTGAAAAGGTATCACAGCTTACATCAAATGTGCGGTTTACATCTCATAATTATGGCAAAGGTATTAGACTAATAATTATACTATACAAAAGACATGCTCTGTCATTTAAAGTGCAGGCCAAGGAGGCTCAAATTCTATTGAACATTTCTCCAGTTGTGTTTTGTTCAATAAATACTGTATATTATAATAGTAATAATATGGTGGAGAAATAAATGCATACATTACTTTTATTAGTGGTGAGTAGGAAATTAGACATTTATGAAACCTTTCAGAAAAAAAAAAATGGAATGCCCAGCAATCTTGTGTAAAGTATTTATTATTTGGGATGAAATTCAGTAACTAAGAGATATACAACATACTGGATTATATATTATCTCTATATATATAGGCAGGACTGTCACCAGAAATGTTGGGACCCGGGATGCGTCCGTGGTGCTCCATCCCTTATATGTGACATCACATAGGAGGCGGAGCACCCTGGATCTGCATTGAAGTTTTTCCTTGCGCACTGGTCTTTCCTTGAGCATTGGCCCGCTAACGTGCAGCTCTCAATATCAAGTATCAGCGGTAAGAAACGCCAATACCTGCTGCGGCAAAGCTAAAGTAAGTATTGGCAGGGCCTGGGACACAGATGGAGC